>VZRQ01010305.1:150538-341376 GCA_013397975.1 Machaerirhynchus nigripectus
TAAAAAAAAAAACCAAAAATTCATGTTTGCATTCTAGTCAAATTTCCAACCTATGCACAGTATGCCAGGGCAAGCTACAGATTTAATTTTTTAAATTGTTTTTTAGTCTTCATATGGACACATGGTAATTCCAGTTAAAATTTTCAGATTTGAAACCAAATTTATCTCCTTCAGTGGTTTTATTCTTTATGTTGTATTTTATTCTTGGGAGACCCAAATGGTCCACTCCGGTCTCTTCATAAGCACTTTAACTGAAGCATTAGAAGTCTGTGTTTTCAATGCGACTGCTGATTAGGGAAATGGGATTCTCTCTAGCTGTCCTGCACCAGCAATGGAATAATGCAGTTCTGAAAATGAGATCAGGTGGTAGGGAGCTCTAATTTCTGTCCCTTGGTTTTATACCAAATTGTTTCAACAGGGACAAATTCTATTAGAATGCTGGTGGGATACTTCATGTGTTTTGCTTTATGCACAAGTGTAATAGGACTGTAAATTTCTTTATGGAAAATGTCCATTTCTCAGTGTATTGCTTGGTTTTAAAATTATGAGCTGAGCTGGAACTTGGAGGTGGCTTGAGTTCAAACACGGCTTGAAAGAATAATTATATTGCAAGCTTTCTTGAGTGTAGTCCTGTCAAATCTATGTAATTCTGCTGTCATCTTCAGTATTGTATATATTGTAGTTAGACTTCTATGGACTTTATCTTCCAGTATGTTTAGGAACAGCTTCTCTTTATAGTCATTAAAAGTGTGGATTTTTTTCTGAACTAATTGCAGATAATGCTGTGAAAATTTCACATTCAATACCTAAATTGGTCAAAACAAGCTAATAATATGTGTAATTTAAATCTTTATAAAAGAAACCACTTCTTTTGAATTCTGGAATTATTTTCTCTAGTGCTGACATGTGGATAGTTTTTACTAAGCACTTTTCTTAAAGAGCTAAAAGGATTTTTAGCTTTGCTTTGCCCAAAAGCAGGTAATTTTTTAAATGAACTTTTTTAGGGGTAAGTTTGGAACTATGCTCTGAGGCCTCTACCCTTCTTGGTGGATACAATATACAATTGTAGAATTTTTACCCTTACGTTTGCAAAACTGTGAAATCTAGTTTCTTGTTTCTCACGATCTGAAATTAGTATCTTATGCTGCAAGTGCTGATATGATGATTCAAGTTTGGCCTTGTAAGAATGCAATTGGAATAATATTTTTGAAAGAAAGGGCATTACTTCAAGACAGTTGTTCATCTGTGACTTACCTTGAACCTGGGTATATATAATATTCTTTACAAAGACATACTAAAAAAGGAACTTAGAATTTATTTAAATGTTTGCTTGAAGAGGGCAGAGAGGAATTTAGCAAAATGACACATGAAATTATTATATGCTTTGGTATTTTTGAAAGCTCTTATTGATGTTTTCTCTCTTTGAATGCAATGGTAGGAATCCTTCCTGAATTAATTAAAAGTAGTAACAGTAAATTTGTGTGCTTTTAAAATTCCACTGAAAAGGCCTTAGCATCCAGATCTTTGCTGTTCTAGTTTTAGGTTCAGCCCAATGTGCCTGTAAATTTCTTTTGAAGAATACTGGAAAGATATAGATACAAGATGAAAAAAAGTGTTGCACTTGTGTCTGTGTCCCTTGATATAATGATTTTCTGATTGTTATTACTTACACAGGCATTTAAGTCTTACTATCATTAGTAAGATTTGGGCTGAAAAGGTTGGCACCATCTTGAGTGAATCTGCTAACCTTATTTACAGTGTATTTATTAATGGAAATGGCTTCACGTGTTTATATACACAAATTTTACTGTATTTGGGGGATGTTCTGTTAGATAAATAGTCCTGCCTCTTAAAACTTGGTGAACATCAGAAGTTATGTTCAAATTATGCTGTGCATTTCAGCTTGGGATCCTGCAAATGCTAACCATATTTGCAAATTGAGGTCAGTGCAGTTTTGATGTTTTTTCATCTCTGTCTGTGCTGTCTGCATCAGGCACACCTGTGAGTTTCAAATGTCACCATCAAAATCAAGGTAAGTGGTCACCTTAGCTTCATGAAGAGGAGGAATCAGGAAATAGTCTTTGTGTTGTCATTTCAAAGGCAGCAAAGTTTCAATACTGCATCATAAAAATATTTTGTGTGTTGACTTCTTTCAGTGTGGATCACGTAAAAGTTAGCATAGAGGTTTGGGTTTTTTATATTTCAATGCTATTTCTCCTTTTAAAAGTACTGTTAAAATTATTTGAACTACTCAGCTTACAGACAGTTTAGACTTTGATCTTAACTCACGTGTTTCTAGTTCATGCCACCCATCTATGGTAAGCTGATTTTGTTATAAATAACCAAAAGCTGTACAGATACTATGTAAAACTATTAGTGATTTCCCCCCTCTGTTGTTGCACTCTGGTTTCAAACTCCAGTCTTCAGATAACTGTCAATCATACATAATTTCTTCTCACCCTTCTTGTCAGAATGTAAAGGCAAAAAAATAACATAGAATGCTTTTCTAATATTCTCCTTATAAGCAATTTGTTAACTGCTGTAGGAATCAAATGTGCATGAGCTTAAATTTTAAGTCAGTGTGTTCAAAGCAGAAGGCAGGTCAAACACAACACCTGCAGTTTAATGTGTTTTGGACACTAAATTTGTAATAATCAAACTTCTTCTAAGATATGTCTACTTATGATGTCTTTTTGTACAAGTCTGTAATTTGACAACTTTTTTATCTCTACCCTCTCTTTTGGGAAGTAAGATAGAAAACTGTGGGGTTAGCTATTCTGTAGAAATTTTGTAGAGAAAGTTTACCTTTCAGCTTCTCAATTTCGTTTTTCCATACATGTGAAGCTTTCAAGCCACATTAGAATACCACAAGTCACTGACTTCGTCCTTGAGGTTTTCTAAGTGCAAATGTTATTACTCTATTGTTGCTTGTAGTGATCGTTGTCTGAGGGTTAGAATTGAACATTTCTGTTTTGAACAGTCATTTTATCAAGCTGATGGCCAGTAAACAGCCTTGAGTGGAAAGAAGGGTCTTTTGAGCTGTTATTACTAATAGGTGGATGAATTTGAAAAACAGAGGATGTTGAAGTTCTGAGAAAGTAAACAATTTCTAGGAAGGGAAATCCGCCTTTCCATGAATTTATTTTTCAAAGAGAGGAAACTACCTAGTAAGTGTAAAACTTCATGGGTACAAAATAGGATATCAACTTGAGATTGTATTACCTTTGACTTCCAGTTCTCATGTATCTTAAGAACTCCCCTTCAAGCCTTCTTTTGTGCAACTTCCACTGCCATAGATTTATGGTATGACAGCAGGTGCTCCTTCCTCTACCCAATGTGCAAAATATGTATAGTCATACTGTTCCAGCTTTCAGTTTGTTGCTGTTGAAGAATATTTTTAAGGACCTTTTCTCTCTACCTTTCTAGGTGGCACTCGCCTTTGTTACATGAATTGAGGTCTCTTTAATGGCCTAATTTTCCTAAGGAGTATACACGGCGTCTCATAAAATGTGTAGTCATACTGGCTACTAAAAACAGAGATAACAAAGAGGTCTTGTTCTAGAGTTGTGTCTGTAGACTGTCTTCCTTGTGGAAGAATTTTTCCATTTGGGGAGAAAGTTTGTGGTGGAAAACATGGCTGCAGTTTTGAATTCTTTTTTACTGATGTTCACTGATCAGCAGTGAAAGTGTACTGATGGGGAAGAATTAGGAAATTTCTAAAAATCCTTTAAGTAATGTCACCCATGGTGACTTTGCTCTTCTTGTCTCTGTTATTTGCCACCTAAATGAGGGTCAGATTCTGTTAGTTGAAAAATTAGTTCTGCCCTACATGTAAGTCAACACAGAGCAATTAACTGGCAACACAAGAGTAACATCCTGTATTGCCTTAAATACAGCAAACATCAAGTTGTCTTTCCTCAGCTAGAAAAAGCATGAATCTAGCTCAGACAAGTGTTTCAAACGAATAGCCTGTTCTGCAATTAGCAGTCCTGTAAATAACACAAATAGTAAACAAAAACTATGAAAGAGCTCTCATTTTCACTTAGCTGGAGCAGTACATGATAGATGACTACATTATAATGTGCCTCTGTTAACAAGAAGACAAAACAAACACAAGCTCAACACTGATTTCCTGAGCCGTTCTCCTAGTGGGTTAGGACTAAGTGGGGTATAGAGTATCCACTGGGGGGTGTTGGTATCGTGCTGTAACTTCACCTTTGGGAGATGAAGAACTTCCTGGAAACCAAGTCCTTCTTTCCCTCCAGCTCCTAGTCTGAGGACTTGTCAAATCTTTGGGGAGATTATGATCTTCAGGAAAAAAGCGATTTGAACAGGAAGGGATCAGTTTTCTGTTTTAGGAGCTTCCGGTTGAGCATGCTACATCATACTGCAGAAATGTGTTTTTTTGTAGGGGATAGGCTCAGGCATTTTGGTGGCACTTTTTCTAGATGATAAGCAGCATGAAGGTGGACAAAGGTGGAGGCAGTGTAGCTGCAAGTAGGTTGAATGTGCTGGTGTCATGTACCTGATCTCTTGAAATAACTACCTTCTTTGCAGCCTGGAGGACTGATAACTGTCATGATTATGTGAAACTCTGAGCTGCAAAGAGAGTTTGCCAAAGCAATTGTATCTCAGTGAGCTTTGTCTGACTTCAGCTGTTTCTATTGTGTCAATAGCATATGTTGCTGTTGACAAATGTTGGGTTGATGAAAACCAGATATTGCCTTTGAAATCAGACTCGTGGAGAAAAAAAGAAAGAGATAGCAGAAAAATGTTAGACTCTGGTAGTATTACCTTGTATTCTAAAATGCTGAAGAGTTATCTTATGTCTTTAGGTTGTGTTTTCATTTGGTGGATCCTTGTAGTAAAATGAATAAACTGACTACAGGAACATTGATGGAAAGATGAGTCTCTACACTGTTGTTTGACTTACAGTGAGAGGTTTTGTACTCATTTGAGGTGACGAGTGTTCACCCTGCGGTTCAGTGCCTGAAAGCTTCAGTTGCAGTAGCTTGGCTCTTTCCTTCCTTTTATGCTATGAGTAATAGAATTAAATTACTTATTTGGTAAAGCTAAGGACTATTTTTCATATAGGTCCCTTATTTTTTCATTACTAGATTGGCAGCTTAGAAAATTGGCAGAAAACCATTGTGTTAATTATTGAGAAGCCTAAATTCCTTTGTGGATTTAGTCGTGGTAATTGGAATAGAAGCTCAGTACAGAGTGTGGAGGTGTAAAGCTGGCCTGGCCATAATCTGGTGGTTTAAGAAAAAGCAGAATGGTATTAGGCCTTGTGTGCTCTGTAACATAAGTCTTCGTGAAGCGGAAGGAAGGATTTGGGACTTGTGTTACTCTGCGGATTTCTTTTTCCTTACATGGACCAGCAGCTTGAGAGTGGCAGCTGCACACAGGATCATGCATGGCCCCAGAGCCTGGTGATGGCAGTTCTCAATTGAGAAGTGAGCACAGTTTTATCCATCAATAACTCTGGGAAGGTGTTAATATTTCAGAGTATATTGTTCAGATGTAAATATTTCAGAGTAACTGAAAGCAGTTAATCAAACTTGGCCTTTCTCCTAGGTAAGTTTTTTCTTTCTTAAGATAACAAGAGGGAGTCCAGTTCTTGCAAGCCACATGAAGTATGTGATTCCTCTGTGAAAGAGGGCCAGTGTCCTCAAAAGACCAGACAATAGCATGACGCTTGGTATTGTGTCACGGAAGTGGGAGATGTGACTGTAAATCCTTCTGGAAGTTTAATCCAGGTTTTCCATATCCGGGGCGGATGTTTTAATGTCCATCAGTACAGTGTTTTTAAAAATATCGTGGTGGCGTAGCATCACCTTCTGTGGTTTTGATAAAGAGTGAAAAAAGTCTGAGAACATCTCTTGGATTTTTGTGCCCCAGATTTAAGATTGATAAAACACAAGTTTGTACAGGACAGCTGTCACCAAAGTGGTTTCATTAAGTCAAGGCATTGCTTGCTTGGTCCAGGAGGAGAATTTTAGGTAACTGGGAACTTTACTGTTGAAAGACATACAGATGCTTAGAAATTTGGGTATATATAAAATGGATATTTTAAAAATTGTCACTTTTCATTTGGGCTCAAAAGACCTTGTTACTTGCATTGGTGAGTCAGAGGTTGAGAGTCCTAGCTTGTGTACATTTCTGAGGTTTAGGCCTTTAGGAAAACCCCACTCCCTAATGCTCTCAGCACCCTCCCAAAAAAAACAACCACAGTCTTACACAGTAGTTAAACACATTCTAGCAGAACATGGGCCTGAAGGACAAATAACTTTGTACCAAGTTCTTGAAACAATAGCCTAGCAATTTATATTAAGAGTGAGATTAACAATAAGCTTCTGTTCCCCATTTCCTGAAAAGGCCTTTTCATATTTATTTTCCTGTTCCTTTTTAACTGTTTGCTCTTGGAACAGAGGAAGTTAGTTTTACTAGCAGAATAGTCAGGCATATTATCCTGTTGGTCCAGTTTCAGAGTGATGGCTGCAATGCCTGTAGTAATTTTTCACATCATTATAAGAGCAGTTACATGGTTTTCACCCAGTTACATGGAATTGGCTGAAGTATTGGAACTGGTTGTAACAGATGACTAAGAGGCTCTAAATGTTTAGATAATATGCTTTCAATAGTTGGAGGGATTTAAATGCATGTGATTTCAGTTCAAGGTTGAGAATATCCTTATGTTTTAATGTAGTCACTTGGTGCTGATTTAAAGGTATAATAATTTTTAGTGGATTCTATATGATATAATGGTGTTATTAAACCTATTAATTCTATTATAGCTTCTTTTAACTGTAAAATGTCTTACAAAAAAAATGGCTAGGGGTTTCAGACTAACATAAATCTAAAGTCAAAAATGAGAACTCAATATAGCTAAGGACCATTGGTGTCTTTTAAAGAGAATGTAGGTCTGCTCTTCTGGAGAACAAAAGACTCAACTCTTCGCCAAACATGCCGTTTTGCAGACCAGTTCATGTTAATAATGTGAGAGTGTGATTCTTAGTACTTGCTGTCTTGATCCCTATGTTTCAAATGCATTAATTATCAGTAGAACACTTCTGTGACAAATTCAGAAGGCTGCTTCAATACTTTGAAGTTTGAGTATAGGCATCCCTGGTACTAATTCATTTAACACATATTCATGCATTTTTACTTACGTTACATTATATAGCATCAGCCACAAGTAATGTTGTATATGACCTATGTGTAGCAAGGAACTCCATCCTGTCCATGGTCGCGCTTCTTCATAGCTCCATTGCTTTTCCACAGTGCAAGCGACTGAAGCACATGTGACATTGAAAAAATGTCTTATTTGTAGGATCCTTCAAGTTCATGTATGTCTAAAACACTTTTGAGACTAGCTGAAGTTGGGGACAAAGCACATGATCCACAGATTTCCTTCTGTAAATTTTTTTTTTGTAATCTGGGAAACACTCATTTCAGAAATTGAGATGATCAGTTCTATGAATGAACACTCTCAGGGGAAACTTCTGAAAGCACAGAGTACATGCATTTGGCTTCCATTCTCTAACATTAAATTAATTTAATGTTATCTGTCATAGTTCAGATGAAATTCAAGAAATATGGTTATTTGGAAAAGAAAATGAACAAATGAAAGAAATCATAACCATACTCCTTGTTTCTTCCTGAGGCAGGTAACATGCAATTCATTTAGACATACTATCCTACTGCTAGAAGGAATTGCACTAATATTAAAATATATTAATAGAATCATGTCTAGAATAATTCAAGGAAAAAGGAGTCATTACACCTGGCTGTGCAGTGTTCATCTGCATATCTTGAAATCTACAGGGACACTTCTCAAAAGGAGGATTCTTCTTCAGCCATTCCATGTGAAGCTTCAGTGACTCAACTGTGTTTGAAAGGTTAGGCTTAGAAAAATTAAAATTTCCTTTATAGGAATCCGTGCAGTGAAGCAGGTATGCAAATTTTGCCTCTCAGCATTTTGAACAACCCTCCGTATCTCTTACCTATCAAGATTCTTTCCTCTTGTTTATGAAAATCTGTGTCCTGTAGTGTCCGGCCATGGAGTCCTGGAGACTTGCACCAAGAAACTATGTCAGCAGTATGAACTGTACACTTCTTGGTCATGCTGGAATTCTTTAATACTAGCAGTTGGTTAAATCACACTGCAGTGGGTCACTAAAGGAATTATATTCTCAATTTTAGTATTGCTGATAGCCATAAAATGAAAGAGATTATTGTCAGTCTCTGAAATGCATTAGGTGACAGCGTTGGTAGTGGTGACATATTTGTCTGTTTTACTAATAAACATACATACACATTTATCTTTGAGACCTAGATGATATATGTGATATTTCTGAGATCTCATGTTTCCTGTAGATAAAGATGATCTGATTTGTATCCAGTAGCTAAAGCATATTAATATATACCAAAACAGTGCTTATGTCATGTTTAGTAAATGCTCTAAATACTAATAGGTAAAGTGTCATTTATTTACACAAATAAAATTGCAAAGTGTGTGTGAAGAAGCAAGGTACCAAAATGGGTTCAGTGCTGATGGTACTCAGCTAATGGTAAATCTCTCTTCTGAGAAAATGCCTCTGTAAAGAAATGCTGAGGTGCAAAGTGTTGTGTATTAAATTATGTCAGTAGTAAATTGATACTGCTAATAATGACTTTAACACATAGTTCTAGTTTTGTGTTTGTGCAGTATTAGTATTCAGCATGTGGATATTTATTGATTTAGCTCGTAACCACCAGATAAAAGCATTACAGATGGCAAGGTGATGTAGAATCTGACACTAATGGTCTGACACATACAGGTCTTGTATTTATTTAGAAACTATACTGCATGCTCCACCTGACCATTACAGCTCTCAAGCTGGCTGTAACTCACACACTATCTGAAATTTAAGCTATTGGAGTCCTTGAATATCTTTGTTCATGAATCTGAACTTAAATATAAACTGGGCTTTTTATCTTCACTGAATTAATTTTGTGGTAAAATGGTGGTCTTAAACTAGACACCAGGAATGAGTAGCAATAATGATTAATTTAACAGGTTGGAATTTAGAGTTTGTGGGTTTTGTTGTAGCTGCTTTTAACTGCTGTAACACTAAAAATAACTGAGATTAAATGGAAAGGATGCTTTTGAGCTAATACAGAAAGAATTTGTGCTATATTTTTACACTTAATAGCTTTCACATTATTGTTTTAAGTGTTCTGTAGCGGGTGATTTTTGTACAAGTCTTCCTGAGCAAATGTGCTTTTTGTGTTTGTTTATAACAATGAGCATTGCTTCACTCTTTTAGTAGTTTACTAAATAGCTTGTGCCTGGCATCCTGTTTCATGTGTCAGTATAACTTCCAAACAGCTACTGTTCACGAATAAATCAGGAATTAAGGTGTCCTATGGTGTTCTAAAATGTTTTCAAATGAGTGTGTTTAAGTACACATGATTAGAAATTTAGCAGATATTGAAACATTTTGCAATAATACCACACCAGCCTGTTTTAGGTTTTGAGCTGAGAGTAACTTTAAATCTCGTAACTTTTCCTTGAACAAAAGTAATAAAAATTTTCAGTGGCAGTACCTAACAATGTGATGATGTTTGAGAAGTTTTTCTGAGGAAGCAAAAACAAGAATTGCTGAGATATATAGAGGGAAGTTATAGAGAGGGATATGTTGGAAGCTTTCTCCTCTACCAGAAGAAGCTGCAAGAGTTAAATAACAGTGATGATTTTTCACTGATTCAGTTTATCTGTCTTTTCTTAAACTTCAAAGTAATTAGCTTTTATGTACCCATCAAGATATTCAGGGTCTTTTCCTCGAGTCATTAATTTGTATTGATACTTTGTATTTCCCACTGTTTTTACATTATGGGAGGGTAAGTAAGTTGGTTGGTTGGCAGTGTGACAGAGGAGGACAGGGAGGTATTTATCTTGTCACTGAATGGCCCTGGTAGAAAAAAAATGGAGTGCCAGCAGCTTCAGGTCACTAGGCTTCCAAAATAGTACTGTTGCTGAAACTGGAAACTTAAGATGCAAACTAAAAACAAACCACTGGCTTCAGTCTTGGTGTACTGATTTGTCCTGTTCTTGGATGTATATACCAGTCAGATATGATGGACTTAAATGCAAATCAAATTACTTCCATCTCAGATGAAACCTTGGGTAGAGAAGGCAGAACATCTTCAGAGTTTTCAAAAACGCGAAACTCAAACTCCAAAAAGGTGTTTCTCACATTAAAAAATACCCATGGTGGTTCATTGTCTGAGCTAAACGTTATAATCTTCAAGGTCCCTGATTTCCTTTTAACAGTAGTTTGGTTTGGGGTTTTTCATCAACAGTGGCTGTTCTCTGCTCCTTCTGTTTCTTTAAATAAAAATTTGGACAATGAACAAAGTTTTTTGCCATGGATTTCCTGATTTTTTTAGCTTGGGTTGGGAGGCTGCTTATTCTGTATTACACTTTCATTTCGATAGTAGACAAGCCCATTGCTGCTGAAAATAGATCAAATGTTCTCAGAAAAAAATTCTCAATGAGCAGCTTAGACCTTTTCTCTTTTTCTTTTGCAGACTCTTGCATGTGAGTTAAATTAATTTCTTGAGAGGAACCTTCATAAAGGGCTAAATAAACAAAGTGTACATATACAGAAGTTTCTTACTTCCGCTGCATTTGAGACACAGCTAAACTCGCCTGCCTGGTAAGTCATACTTTTCTTAAGGATTTGTCTTTCTTCCTGCCCTTATGACTTGCATTCTTGAGCTTCTAATTAGTTTTCAGGGAAAACCAGCTTTGGCTTGCTGGCAGTTCTGGTGAATTCTATATATCAAGTACAAAGACTGATCTCCAAAGGCATTCCTGTGCTGCTTTTACAAACTTCAAAATAGTATCCATGATTCTGTATGATACTTTGGTATACATGGGGTTTAATCATTTATCTAGTACTTTGTTTTCAGTTTGCTGTAATGAAGACATTAAATGCTTTAAAACAAAAGTAGTGATTGTTTTTTCCTGGATTTACCTATTTGAATATTCCGTATTTAATGAATTAAGAATTTGTATTGCAAAGTATATTCAGTGTTAAGTCAGAGTTTAAAAATAAATTTTGCCAACATTCATTCATGTCTCATTGATTGTTGGTTTCACCTTGTCTAGATAAAATGTGTTGATGTTATTTAATACAATGCTTTATTTTTCTTGGTGATGTGCCTATTTCATAGGACATTAAGCATACTTATCAGTAGTCTTTAACTGATCATATAATTCTGTAACAGTTCTATTAAAGGTATTTATGGCTTACAGTTTCTTTGGGTTTTGATTGTACAGCTTGAAACAGTTTTTTTTCCTTTGATTATGAAGTATTAACTGAGTTAGACCCAAACAAAGGAAAGCTTGTCCTCTACCTTCTATTTTTATTCTTTATTGCAATAAAATGAAGAAAGTCTTGGAAGAGCAGAAGGTTGTTTGCTCCGTGCTGAGGTTTTTCTAAGCAGTTGGCTGGCATTAGATGGCACCCTATATATACCCAGTCCATCTGATCACTTATGCTGCAATGCTTTGGCTTACCACAATTACTGTGTACTTACATACTGCATGCCCTAGTTCTGCACAGTTCATTCTGCAGGCTCTGCTATAGCCCTAACATCAGTTTATTTCAAAAAATATATTGAAAACCCAATGTCATATTTAAAATAAGTGTTATATTAAATGTAAAGCAATAGTTATACATTATATTTTCATAGAAAAAAAACCCAAACAAAAGAGGTCAACGCTCTTACATAAAAGCTGTTTGGAGGCTTTCCAATTCATTTAAGTTTTAGTAAGAAGCTTTCCATCTTATTTTTGGATAGAAAGAGAGAAACTGAAATGGATGTATAGATTTCATAACGAATATCTTACTTGTCTTACGTTGATGGTTTTCATATAGAAAGAGTTTGTCACCTGAGAATTACTTCTCAAAAAACTGAAGCTTCTGAAGGAGCTTAAGATGCTTCAGAGGTCATGCTGCAATTACTGTTTGAGCAATTTAGAAATATGCGATCCCTTAATTTGTCCAAAAACATAGCTGGAGGAGAAATTACACATAAATAGGCTGCATAATAGACAAAAATATGTACCAATTATTTCCAATTAAAAACAATGCTTGAACTGTTCAAAGTAAGGGACAATGATGGTCTATTAATGATCGTTTTTTATTCATGTACATTTGAATTTACCATATACTTTGCACGTAGTTTTTGAATGAGTAACAGGGCTGACTTAGAGGAACTCGTATCTGGCATGCTAACACAACCCAAAGTTTAGCTGAGTGAACTTGGCACAAGATTGAACTTAAGAGAGGAAGTCTCAGGAGAGCAGTGGAATTCCTCTCCATGAATACCTCAGCATTCATGGGGAACAAATGGTAACATTTTGTGCGAGTTTCTGCTTTTGACAGTGTGTCTTCGTTCACTTCCCAAATGGGGTGTCAAATACATTAAAAAAAAACGCCAGACTTTCTTATTTGAATTTTTCATTTATCATTAATGATATGGTCCCAAGGAACCCATTAAATCTGGGATGGCCTAACACCATTGTTTATAACTCTTTGTGTATGTAGAAAAAAGTCTCAGTTAGAACAGTTTTGGTTATACAACTGTGTTCCCTCCTTACTGTCTTTGTGAGCTCAGATAGAGGGGTAGTAGGCAGGTGTATCTGTAAGCCTTTTATGATGGAATTATTTTCAATGTTCATGGAATATGTCTCAGAAAATGTTTTCTTTTTGCCAATATAAGTGTTATCCAAACAATATATGATATTACTGAACTGTTACTGTGAGAAACAAAGGATCATGATTAACTTAGATTTCTTGTTAAAAGCTGTGTGCTGAGAAAGACTTTAATTTAATATGCTGTTTAGTCACGATGTTACTTCCATGGTGTGGTCTTAGTTCATTTACTGATGACAGTGGGATTTTGGAACTGTTCTGTATGGGGTTCTCATCTATGATCTAAGCATATCAGCAGATCATAGTAGTATGTTGAAACTGCATGGATTTCATATGTGACAGTGCTGGAGAAGGTGTTTTGAAGACTGGAAAGCAGGACCTGGTGATAGAGGAAATTAGTCTGAGTAAAAGGCCATGGTGCATGCAGTCATCTCTTCCTTGCATTAGCTGCAGACTGGGGATATACCAGAATGGAGATGCTGAGAACATTCATATGGGAGACCTATGAGTTGTGTCTGCACTGGACTACCTGGCCATATGGTATTCTCTGATGGCAATAGATAGCTCTGGAAAAAGTTTGTGATGTGATTCTCTATGTAACCAGCTGCTTTAGAGGGTTGCAATTTTTATGGCATCCTGCTTATCTCATGTCTGCAGTAGTGCAAAATTGCAATGCCTCTTCGTTGGCTTTGGAGCTTAGGCTGTGCTTAACCTTTTGATTGATCCAAATGAAACAGGAACTGGCAGAATTCCCAGCTTCTCACAGTAGCCTCTGCTCATCATCATTACTCTGTGGTTTGGGGGAAGGGAGTAAAATTAATCACTTTATTAATACTCAAGTACAGCAGTCAGCATCTTTTGTCAGAATTAATAATTTAAACTATAATGTCCAAGCTGTTGGTTTCTTAACTTTTCTTAAAAAAAACGCTGTCTTTTAGATAAAAATTTTCCATATTTTGCAACTTGAAAGTATTCATCTTTCACCTTAAAAAAAAGAAAAAAAATGGTTGAAAGTCCAAAGCAGGTACTTTTGCGTATGAAACAATGAATAATTTTCACTTCTGCCCCAAGCCTTGAGTTTAATTTGATTCTCGTTTGCGTGTAAGCTTGAAAAGTACTGATTTGGGAATAAAGCTGCAGGTTACATGGCAGAGAATTTACCTGTTTAGCCACAGAAGCACGGAATGGGTAAGGCTGGAAGGAAGCACAGTGAAGTCATTGGGTCCAACACCCCTCCACTTGTTTGCTTGTACTATAAAGAGAAGAGCATGCTTTTAAGCACTTTCTCTTCCTAAGTAATCTAATAAGTGTGCTTTAATCTGTTTTCAAGGTGGCTCGCATAAGGCATTATCTGTTCATAATGGTATGTAAGGCTGCATTTGTCTACATAATATTAGTGTCTTAAGAATTGGTATGTTTCCTTTGTGACTTGTGTCCCTAAATGTTTAATGCTGTGTCATCTTTAGTGCTGGACATAACTCGGGCACCTAGGCTGCGTCCATACTTGAGACTGCTAATGACTTGTTTCCCAAAAAGGTTGCCTGTAACAAAGTCATTTGGTACAAATGCATTTAGAAAGGAACTGTCCTGGTGCAAAGGAGACTTTTAGCATGTGTTTCTTCCCTAGGCTGTGCAAAAACAACGGGTGACAAAGGTAGTAGCAGCTCCATCCTTTTGAAGCTGAAAGTCTGAGTACCAAGTTTCTGCATGCAGGTAGCCTCTCAACTTTGAAATTGCTCCTTGAGGCACCTGTGTGGGATTCACTTATTTGTGTGATTTATCTTGGTAGATTTAAGTGAGCTAATATGTGAGGTACAGCTGAATGCCCCAGAGCTGTATGTGTGACCCTGAATCTCTATGAGGCCTCTGGACCTTCTGGAAAGCAGTGGATTTCTTCTCCAAAGTCAAAGAAAGTTGAAATAAGAACAAGAGAGATAAACAGTTTATTTATCTAATAATGTACTATTGTCTTATTTAATTCCTGGGAGAGAGGGAAGCAGAGGAGGTGCAAATGGGAAGGTAAATGATGTTGCTCATGTGAAGGGACAGTTGATTTGGAGAACGAGTCCTCTGTCTTGGTCAGATTCAGTCTTTCAGAGCAGTCAAGTTCTGACCAGTGGATGGAATCTTTCAAGAGTTTTCCTAGCCTTAATATACAGAATTAACTAGTTAATCTTTTCCACAGTGATGCTTGGTCAAATAAAAGCACTTGGAACTTGCTATCAGAGATCTGTTGGATCTCCCAATTTGTAAAATCACCTTTTGGTTCCTACTTCCCTTCTGCGTCCTCCACAGAGCTTTCCAGTGCTGAAAAGTGAGGCTGATGGCTGATTTTTCGAATGTTACAGCTCAGACCCAAGGTAATAGTCTAAAAGTGCGAATAGAACTCATGTAAGACTTGATTTTAAAAAAGGATATGAAATGTGTGTGTGCATTAAAAAAGAAATTTAGATGTTATGGCTTAAAGTCTGGGGACATTCTGATGTACTGAAAGATTCTGCTTTTTCATGTGACAAAAACAGTGATTAAAAATGACCTTAGACTTCTGTAAACAGAATTCAGCTAGTATTGAAAGTTTTTGAAAAATCTTCCTTAGAGTGTGTCATGACTTAATCTGCAGGCAGGTTCCTAAAAGCCTACCTGTAATGCCTGAATGTTTAAAGCTCTATCACCACTTCATAGTGACACCTCTTGGAGTAGCTAACAATAATACATTCACACAAAATATTTTACAGTAATGGATTTGCATTAAAGGAAAGATTTTTTATTAATCTAAGCAGATGTACAGTTTAATCTATTGTTTGAACTGGAATTCAATTTTGACTTGAGGGTGAAGCTTCTGAAAAGCACCATTATCAAATGCCCTTTTTAAAAACAAAGCCAAGACCAAACAAACAAAGAAAACCCCAACAATGTCCCAAAACCTTGGAATTAAAAGGCTAAAAAAGATAACTAGGCAAACATCTGAATTCCTAAAAGGTATATAGATGTATTGCAAATGGGCTGTCTGAAATACTTTGAACTTTAAGTCCTATACACTGGCCTCTCCACCCCTATCTAGATTTCCCTCCTCTATGTAAATAGAATAAGCATAAATCCACTGACTTGGAAATAATTGTATGGTTTCTTGCTTTGTAGCAGCTGACTGCATGGTGGTTTTCTAGCAAAACACTTAAGTGACAGGCGGCAGGTCAGCATGGTGTTGATCTGTCTTCCTGGGATCTAAGAAGTCTCATCCAAATGACTTAGAGTGCTTAGATTTCTGTAGTGAGATGTGCCAAGTATTTGGTTGTAAAACCAAATGATTGGTCAAGAAAATTTGCATTTTTCTAGATAGGTATTAAAATACATATATTAATAGTAAGGAATGGGTAGAAGAGTTGAAATCAACAGAGTGCAGCCTTCTAATCAGAATTTGAACACAACCATTCAACTAACTTCAGATTGAAAACACTGTTATGTGACATGGTAAAAGGAGCATGCTTGTGTTAAATCTTCAGAATTTTTTGGGGCCAGGTAGAATGAAAAGCAATAGTGCGACAGTAATGCTCTAATAGTTGCAGTCTGTTCTGCTCCCAGCAATAATATTTAAGTGCTTGACCAAAATGTTTTTTTAGAGTTGGAGAGCTGCTTCCAGTTGAAATCTGGGCACCTTTGAGGAAGTTGTTTACAGGCCAGCAAACACAACAGAGCAAGTTTGAAAGACCTTTGAGTCAGCTGGTTGAACTACTTATTACAAAATGTTTTTTCATTGAGTTTACTGACTTGTCTGTCAATTAGCTGACAAATCAGAGCAGCCTGGACAAAGGTTATTCATATTCTTAAGGCTTTGAAAGATTTGTGCATGTGTCTGAGCCTGTTGAACTGTCACAAGCAGCTCTGCACTTACAGAATACTTGAGTATTCAGTGCTACAAGCCCTGTCTACCTGTCTGTGCTAAAACTCCATACCAAGAATGCTAGCGTAACCATGCAAATCACTGTCCTGCTGTGGGCAAGTGGAAATAAAGAATACAAGCTCAAAGTTCAATATAAGACCATTGATTTAAGACCGTAGTAGTTGGTTTGGCCCTTCAGATACAGCTGTGCTACTGACATGAACTGTGACATGTCAAACCGTAGGCTTTCAGTCAGTTCTTTGACAACTACTTCATTTTATGCTGTTACTGGCAAAGTGTCATTGCCTTTCACACTGGCATCAGTAAAAGTCACTGCGATTATTTTCTGCCCAGCATTTGCATGTTGTATTCATACGTGGTTTACAATAACAGCACTTTGGTCTATGTGAAGGCAGTTAAATGCTTTAGTCCATTTGACACAGGCAATTCTCTGCTGGCAAAGCACTGTCTCCTGAGATGGGACCTCGTGTGTTCCAGTCTGGCCTGGCCTCCTCAGTGTCTGGCAGGAGCAAGACATTTAAACTGCTCTATCTCTCTGTCACTACAGGGTCAGCCCAAGATACATTTATCAATCAATGCTAGGATGGTTTTGGTTTTGCACTTCATTCCAAACATTTTTTGTGGAATAAATACTGGTTGTTTTTTTTTTTCCTAGGCAACATATGAGGCACAATTACATTTCAAAACTGCATATTTGCAAGAAATGTGTTTGACTAATTCTGGCTAGGTAAAACTTCACACTAGATTAGCACTCAATTGGAAAATGTGCAGGTACACTTAGAGTATAAAGAATTAAGCTGATGTGTCACACCTCAAAATTTGCAGTATAAAAGACCTCCTTTTGAACCAGATGTCTTTGGGCTTTTGTAAATAGGCTTATTTCTGGCCATAATGTCCTGCATGAGAATTATCTGATTTCTGAATTATATCATAGATTTAGCTATGGATATGTATTTATGGGAAGAGAAAAGAACAACAAGCTATAACAGCAACAACAAAAATCTCTTTTCTCCATAAGAATGGACTTATCTTGGCACTTAATTCAGGCTGTTCATCAAATTTTATCTTTTTAGAATAAATTGCCTTGATGGGTGGATAGATACAAAACTGGAAAATACTGGATTTTTTTGTTTTTCTTTCCTTCTAATGGACTTCAGAATTTGATGACCTTTGCTGAAAATAACTTGACTAGCTGGAGCCATACCAAGACACAACTTTTTGAGTGCATGTGGTAAAGACTCAGCTGTTTGGATGGTATTTATTATTCCACAGATAGGATAGCTAAAGAGATAGAGGAAATAGAAAATCGGTCATGGGAGTGAAATATAAACCTTAAAAAAACTTCCCTAAATTTTTTTTTCTGAATAATGATGGGCTTAAGGAATATTTTCACCATTAAAATATTGTTACTCAGATTCGTGTTGTGTTTTCTCATCTCTGTTGGTGGTGCATATTGCAACTTTTACACTTTGTTCTTTGTCTGTGCCCATGCTGAGGGGTTGCGATAGGTCAAACTAGATGTCTACATTTTCCAGTCCAGAGGAAAGTCAGCGTGCCCTGACTTTAGTGCTGACTTCATCATATTCTCTCAGCATTATTGGTGAATGTTCAGTGACAGTTTCAGTCTTTGGGTTACAAGTACGTTGCTTTTTGCAATCCATCTGTAAGTGAGGACATGTTCATTTGATCCTTTAAAATGTTTTCTTCATTTTCATATTTGCTATGCCTGCCTACTAAGATTCCAGTAAAAAAGTTTTCTTGGAACCAAGAAAAGTACAATGCTGTAATAAAGAATTTTACCAGAAATGGTACTGCTAGCTTTTTTAAAATGTGGTTGACCACGGTCATTGTACAGTCAAACATTCTGCCCATTAATTGCCAGGACGCGATTTCATTGTTGAAAGGGTGGAGAAATTCAAAAGCTTCATTAAGACCTTAGGTACAGTCATCTGTTTTTCTCTGTTGATGTTTTCTTCCTGTGAGCTTGAAAGCTTCAGAGTGGCTTTCCAGAGCTGTGTCTTGGAGAACACTGGGACGCTACAAGCTGCTCTGCAAACGTGAGGGAAGGGCAGCTCCCGCAGTGGCTGTGCCTCAGGATACAGGTGTATCCTCACACATAACCTTGTAGCAATACCAATAGCAATTCCTATAAATCCATCAGTAGGTGTAAAGGGTAAAGTTTGTTATGCGTGAGGAAAGCCTAATTGAAGGAAAGGAAGGAAGCAGGAAGTTGTCTCAATTTTTTTAATGGTGCAGATACTTCAGTGACTGTCGAATGGACGTTTAACTCTATATGAACACAAGCCCTAAGCCAGCTTCAGTCTTGATTGAATTTACTTTTCTGAAAGTAAGGGAATTTCAGCCTTGTGGTAGACAAGATATCATATATGAAGGAATTTGTAAGATGCTTCAGGGATGTTTGGGCAAACAGAGATGCTGTTGCAAAGTGGATTTTGCCAGTGTAAGCTTTCAGTTGCTTGGTTCTTGCAGATGCAGCATTCCCATTTCTGCCTGGCCCTCTATTAGAAATTTTTTTTCAACAGTATTCCCTTTTACATTGACAGATGCTTAATACTGGGAATTAAAATGGTCCTTGTGAGGAATTTGTTCTGTTTAGACCAGGCAGTTTATATGAACTCATTCTGTACTGCTAACACTGCAACTAAATTTCAAATTACCTTTTAAATTGGATCTTACTTGGTAACTTATTATATTTCCTGTTACTGTATTTTATAGATTTGGAGTAGCTTTAGTGAAGCAATGACACATTTTAAGTCAATACTAATGGTGAAAAAGGTTTTTAAAACTTGCTACTTTTGTGGGCTTTATCCTTTTGATACAAAGCATAGTGTTTGTTACAAAAGGACAGACCATTCTTTGGAAAAGACATTTTCTTCTGAGTATGACTGAGTAATGT
Organism: Machaerirhynchus nigripectus; assembly: GCA_013397975.1. Lineage (NCBI taxonomy): Eukaryota > Metazoa > Chordata > Aves > Passeriformes > Dicruridae > Machaerirhynchus > Machaerirhynchus nigripectus. The sequence continues at coordinate 170,067 of VZRQ01010305.1, forward strand.
ATTTTGTCCCTATTTCTAATGTCAGAATTTATTTAAATACTATCATTCCCCTTTGTGGCCATTTCTTAATCTTTTCCTTTTGCTGTTACATGGTAGTAGGAATATTATTGGTGTCAGTGCCGAGAGAAATGTAGAGGTTATATGGCCAAGAGTATTTTAAAAAGCTAGAATATTCTAGTAGGAAATGCTATAAGTAGAAATACTAAGACAAACTGTCTTTCCAAATCATTCAGTGCTAGATCACTGTGTCATACAACTAATGTGGTTAATCAGTTGTCATTCCTTACTTCCTCAGTGTGCTAACTCTTTGGAATGATGAAGTTCTGGCCTAGACAGAAGTACTAGTTTTCCAGCTGATACCAAGGTCTCAGATAAGCTTGTCTGACTTGTTGCTTGTTTTCAATGGTGCAGTTATGGGCATTAGGCTAGAGATACAGTGAACTGCTAGTCTGAACCACCTTGCATATGAAGTCCATAGGAACTGCAGGCCAACTATGCCCACATTTTCAAAATCATTTTTAAATCAGTATAACTTACCTAACTGAAAATGTGTATGCAAAAGCAGGTATTAGTTTTTGGTCTTAGTTGCAGGATTACTTCTTACTTACCCCACATCAAATGATCAGTAGAGCTAACAGAGGGGAAGCAGAAGTGACAGGGAAAGGAGGTGTACCTTTCATGTGGTGAAAGCAGGATCCCAGACTGAGTTAAACCAACTTTAGAACTGTGTGACTTGTCTTTGGTAGTCTTTCTAGGAAATGGGAAAAAATGACTGGTTTGTACACACCCTTCAAACGTAATATACCTTAGTAGTTTCAGATCAGTAAGTAGTCTTACCTTTGAATATACCATTGAGTAGACATGAGTGTTTATTTTAAGATTTCTCTGAGATGTATGGTTTAACAGAATCTGCTTCCTGAGAAGCAAAAACTAGATTCCAGTAGCATTTTTAAATAAGTGATACCATTAACTTTTATAGCAGAAGATAAGGGTGGTATTAACAAATGATAACTCTAGCCTTCTTGGGCCATTCCCCATGACTGCTTTAATGTGTGACAGAACAGTGCTGTCAAAGGGCCAGGCAGGTTCTGATATTTGCCTGTCACTGCCCTCTGTAGAAAGCTTTGTTGTCTCTTTCAATATACAGGGATGAAACATGGGGAAGTAAACTGTCATCACTGAAAGTTAGCCTGAGTTACTTTACCTTCATGCCTCTGCATGGCCCACATGCATCTTTTTTTTTTTTTTTTTTCCTTTACCTGTGAAAGAACAGATGACTTGAAGATTCAAAAAAATCACTGTTATGGGGTGTATGCTACCATGGCTGTCCTGCAGAAAATACCACGTTCGCCTGCATCCAAGCATCCATGTAAAGTTAAAACACGTAATACAAAACCTCCTTGTATGTGTGCAGTAGTTTTCCTGTGTATTTTACTTACTGGACGTCTTCAGTCTAAGAGGTTTTTGCTACACTGTGGGGCACAGTACTGCATGCGGTGTTTCAGAGCTGGCACATGGCCTTGCAGCCATAGTGGTGCACCTTGCCTTGTCCTTCCATTTGGCACATGTCTGGATGACCTGGGGACTTAGAGCAATGCATGGAGAATGTGCCTTGTGCTGTAGAGACACTAACTTGGAAGCCAGGCTCTTCATGTCCCTTGAGCTGTGGAATTCCTCCTATCTGAAGTGATAATTACTTTCACTTAGTCCCAGCGTGTTTGGTTTGGTTTGGGTTTTCATTTTAACAAATTGCTGGAGCACGTCTCCTATGAACACAGGCTTAGGGAGTTGGGACTGTGTAGCCTGAAGAACAGAACACTCAAACATGACCTCAGCCCCTTCCAATACCTAAAGGAGGCTTACAGGGGGGGTGAGCCACTGGCACAGGTTGCCCAGAGAGGCTGTGGACTCCCCATCCCTGCAGGTGTTCAAGACCAGACTGAATATGGCTCTGAGTAACCTGGTCTAGTGGAAGGTTCCAAGCCCATGGAAGTAGAAGATCTTTAAGGTCCCTTCCAACCCTAACCATTCTCTGACTCCATGAAAAAAATTTTAAAAGCCTGTTGCATGGCTGTATTTTATTTTTTTCTTTCGCCAAAGCTGTATTTGAATCTTCCCCTTTCCTCCATATTTTTCACTTACATTTCAAAAGTAATCATTCTTAATGTTAACATTTATCAGTAAAAGTTGGTTTTGCACAGGGTAACTGCTTGTGCAGTACTTGGAATGCAGCTCATTTCAGGGATAGGTTTATAGCTGATTTCATTAAAAGTTGCATTACACCAGTTCAGAAGGTGATGAACTCTGAAAGTGGGATAGGAGTGACTGGGAAGGCAAACACCCCTGCAGTAGTTTTTGTGCCAAAACAAGTTCATTATTTAACTATATCTTTTTTTCTTCTGGTGGGAAGATTATTTTCCCAAAGGACAGTACCTAAGGTATACAGTAAGTTGGTTTCATATAGGGTGCATTTATTCCTTTGTTCTTTTCAGGTAGGATCTAGTTGGGTGTTGATGACCTCTACTGCTTGACCTACACATAAATAAAATTACCAGCACAACTCCTTTCTCCGTCTCAGTACGAGCAGCACCAAAGCAGTCACGAGGCATGGGATTACAGAAAGTCAATAAAAGCACACTGAAGTAGAGAAATCTCCTAAATAAACCATGTCTTCCCACACTCGAGGTGTGCCGTTTTTTCTTCTCTAATTGTAAATTAAGAGTGATCAAAGTGATTGTGTTTAATATGAAGTGCCTTTTTTGAGCTGCTCAGGTGAACTCTGAGTGAACTAATATGATGGAAGAAAACCTGGTCTAGACAGTCATCTTACATCAGTGCACTTGAAAAATTTGTAGACATGTGGTAAGCAATGGGGTATTCATCACAGCACGTAGCAGATGATTGTCAGGTTTCCCAGTCGCTGGAGCAGAGATAAGTATCCATTTGTGCTTCTGTCAAGGCAACCATGTACTACCCCATATACTAGGTTATTTAAAAGGCTGCTCTTTAATCATAAATGTGACTGTTCTTATGCTGCCTGCTTAACAACAAAATTTTAGCTGGATTTTGTATAAAATCCTGAAATAGGTATGCAAAACCAGTCTTTAGCTGTGTAGTTTCTTGATATATAGCTCTCTAATGTGATAGAAGGTTAGCCATTACTTTCTTTAAAAAAAAAAAAAGATAAACCCCGTGCCTTCTACCACCCTAAAAAGCAGAATTGGTTAAATATGCACTTAAAACCACAGAGACAGTAGTACATTTCAAATCCCAAATTAAATTGTACCATACAGCAAAAACTGGAGAACAAACAGATGCAAATTGCTGTTTTGATAATTTTGCACTGGAATTTTAAAACTCGAGAGTGTTCCCAGAATATAAAATATTCATAGCTTATATGGAATTTTCATAACCCCTTACATCGGGTGCATCTCAAATTTTACTGTACTTTGCCTTCTTTATTAAACATTAAAGTGTCTTCATGTATTGACTTCACACATCATCTTTAATGTCACATACTGGTAATCAGAACTTTGAAAACTTGTACTATGCGTGTGGAATTTGCTCATTGATATCTATCATAGTGGTTGCTGCAGACTTAAATCCTGGGGAGTTTGGAAACTTTGGGTGCAGCAAGTAGGAAATCTGTCAGGCTCGGCAAGCAGGTGAAAGACTTAACATGATGACAGTGTTGACAGCTAAATCATAATACAGTACTAAAGATTGGATATTGGGAAAAAGGTCTTCACAGAAAGGGTGGTCAGGCAATGGAACAGGCTGCCCAGGGAAGTGCTAGAATCACTAAAATCACAAAAAGAAGTGTCAATGTGTCACTTGGGGTCATGGTTTAGTGGTGAACACAGTGGTGCAAGGTTAATGGTTGGACTCAACCATCTCAGAGGTCTCTTCCAAACATAATGATTCTATGATCATAGGGATTCGAAGGATTCTGTGATTCTAAGATAAGGGAATTCCTCCACTGTTGTTCCAGCTTTTTCCTTGAGTTCTCCATAGAACAGTATCCACGATGATTTGTATCTCATCAGGATCTCAGGTGTATCTAGCAAGAGGGAATAGACTAGGATTTCACTGTAGAATCTGCACAAGTAGTTGTTTTGGAGGCGTTTTTTGTTTATTGAAAACTAGCTTTAATTTTCAGTTTTGGAGAGAAAAAAAGAAAAATTGGAACTCTGTAGCATAAACACCTTGTGAATACCTAGGGCCAAGACCTGTTTTTTATGTGTTCTGGCCTATAAACACTTACACTATTGTCCAAGAGATGGTCTCAGCCATTCTCTTAAAACAAGTCTCACAAAATTAGATTTATCTTTTCATAGTTCCTGTGTCTTAAAGGCTAAAAATTAATTACATGCCTCCCTTCTTCATTTTGGTTTTGAAAGTACAAATAACTACTGTCATTACTTTTTTAATTTCAATACCTTATTTCATGTGTCAACTGCAGCAGCACTACTGATGTTGTAATAGCTTCTACCTTAAGAATTCCTTTTTATTAGAGAATACTTTTTCGGATTGTTTCCATTTATTAGCCAAAGACCTTCCTGTATGAATTTAAGTGGTTATGTTTCTGTTTTGAGCTCTTGCTCTTGACAGAATTCACAGTTCTGAAAGCTATGCTACATATTCCATGTGTAGTCCTGTTGCAGTCGAGCTGCTTAGGCACAAAACCACCTTGTTCCCTGTGCACAAGGAGGCAAATGCATCTGGATTCTCCTGTGCTATGCAAGCTAGCCTAACATTTATCCATGTCCAGCAGCTCTGTCAGAAGATTATCAGCAAAACCAACAATGCACTTATTTAGGTTTTTATAAAAAATACCAGTCTGTCTAGGAAAGTGAAATAGGGAAGTAGATGGTGCCATGAAATATTTTTTTACTGTCAGTTAGAAAGATACAGGTGTTCAGGGAGAACTAAGGCAAAGACTTCAAATTCTCCTACTGGAAATCTGGGAGTAATCAAGTGATGTAGAAACTTGAAACCTGTTGTTTTAACTCTTCAAAGAAATGTAAATTCTTCAAGACTCAGATCATAATAATATGCATTCAGGCTGGGGGCCTGATGCACAGTAGGACTTCAAAAGCATTAAAGCCTGTAACTCAAACCATTACAATGAGCAGAGATGCTCCTTGGAAAGGGACTGAGAGTCCAAGTGAAGTAACAATTTTTAAATTACGCACCTGAAATTCGGTATTTCAGCAAGACTCGGGTTGGAGCCACTGAACTTTAGGCTCTTCACTAATGTGCCAGAATGGGGATTCTATATGGAGTCAACAGCAGCTCAGTCAGAAGGAAATTTGACCCGGAATAGGTTTAATCACCCCTTGAAAGTACTCATATGGCTTGCTCAAGTAAATAGGAGTTCCAAAAAAAATTATTCAGCTTTAACTAAATGCAGTGAATCTGGCCCTTTAGTCTCTCTTGCCATCTCTTCTCACTTTATGCGCAAGTGTTAGTGTGTCATGAATTCTCACCTCTCTATCTCCTGAAAATTTAAACTTTGCTTAAATTTGAAATATCTACCCAAGGCTTGAAAAGATATCCTAGTTGTACCCAAATCAGAAAGTAGGTTAGCTCTTGGTACAAAAGCTACAGTATTTCATTTTATTTCCTTTTAAAATTTTTTTTTGAAGTTTTTAACTGCCTTTGGCCTAAATAGATGATACTGTCAATACTGCTGAAATAGTGTTTCTGCAACTGCTAAATTGCATGCATTAAAATAAATTAGGATTCCTGCAGGTGTCTGATGCAACAATTTAGAATGTTTAGTTTAAACTAGTTCTAAGCACCCACTCCTGCCAGTATTACTTTATATAAGTGATTTAGATTCCAATTTTCATTTATGGGCTCAGCTTGAGGGAGGAATGTTTGCCTTTGCTATTTTTCCTTGCTTGGCTGGAGGAAAACCTGTGAAATACATCCTCTTGGAAGAGACTGAGTCCCCAGAAATAAAAGTTTTCTTGTGCAGCACCAGAGTTCACAGAAGCATGTGCTGCATTTCTCTTGGCATGACACAACTATGGAGCATGTCTCGGGAAACTTTTTATGTGCTGAGGCCACCATTGGTGCCAAATAAGGTGGCAGTTCTGTAAACAGCAAATAAGCCATGTACAGACAAATCCATTCCACACTTTGAAAAATTTGGAGTACTTTTAAGTGAGGGAGGTATCAGTAATTGCTCAAAATGAGAAGTTCTGAACCTGAGTGTGAGGTAAAATAACAGCAAAGGAATTACTGTGAAATTAGCTTAATACATGACAGAATACTTTACTTGATGGAATATATTTGACTTCAAGGGGCCAGAACCATCCGTGGGATATGTTCAAAACAGTATCTTAAGATTTCTTTTGACAGAAGAAAGAGCTTTAGGCTTTGGAATTCTTTTCTCCACTGCTATCTCCAACAAGCAGTGCTGGCCACCCTAAATCCTGTGTGTATGGCTTGGTTGAATGAGCTTTTTCTTCCTAATGGTAACCTTCCTACACCTAAGGGATTACAGGTGAATTTTGACAAAGCTGGAACAAAGTTTTTAATTTAAAAAACAAACAAGCAAACAAAAAATGTTACGGAACGTGCTGGTTTTAAAGAAAATTCAAAAATCCTTTTTATGCAGTGGTGGGAATCTTTCAAAAGAAAACCTACTTAGTATCCTGATAGAACAGAGCACTGAAAATTGCAAGTGAACACAAAGATAAACGTGCAAACTCCCAACATTTCTTCCTTATTTTAAGAAAAAAACAGGGCAAAACACCTTAAAATAATAAGCTATCTCTTCAGTTGTAAATGTGTAATCAAGTATAGAGTATGTTGAGGATTTATTCTGTGTATGAATACTTAGATTTCCAGTGGCTCTGGGGTGCTGAGTGGCTTTTTGTTATCAGTTACAGATTTTTGGTAACAGGAATGTATCTAATTTAGTCGTCTGGGAAGCAACACAGTTTGAATAACCAACTTTCCGCTTTTAGAATCTCTTGATAGAGATTATTTTTTTTCCTTGTTCACTCATCTTTGAACGGAATTCATACCAGGTTCTCAGAATTTTGCTTTTAAATCAAGTATTGTGCTAAAAAAAAAGCTGATCTGCAGCACCATCTCAGAAGCAGAGAAAATCATTATGTTTAATTAGGATCAAATATTTGTTAAGCATTGGTAGATTAATTGGGTCTATTCAGTAATAGAGAAATTGTTTGTGGGTAATTTGCTGTACTAGTAACACGTGAGGCATGCATGATTGAATAAATCTTCACGGAGATCTTTTTCCTTGTGAGTCGTTTTCCATTTAGAGCAGCAGTTCTATTTACGTAGTATATGATTTTTCCATGATTCTTAGCTATCTGAATCAAATTTTTTTTTTTGGAGCCTCACTTGTTAAATTGATAGGTTAAGGTACCTAGAGGTATTATATCTCCTCATACATTCTTAAGTATAATTTTTCACCTGTAGCAAATGCAAGTATGGGGAAATTGGTAAGTGAGATGATGAGAAACCAATGAAGAGTTTGTGCAATGCATTTTTAGTGTCTGAGTATACTATTCTGTGATAATGTAACAAACAAGAAGCATCTAAGAACCCAGGTAAGAAAACTGAATATGAATTGTAGCCTAGGCTTTTTGTGTTACAGCCTACTGGCTAAATTCTGGGCCTGTCAATGAGATGTATTTCTTGTTGATTTGCTGGAAATCAGTCACTATTGAGAATAAAAAACTTCGTTCTGCAGCTTCAAGGTGCAACCTTGAATGCTTACAACAAACTGTCTTACTAAGGACCTTACTGAGGTCTGCAGTTACGACTCAGCTTCAGAGTTATCTCATTTTGAAGCTACAGTGCTTTATTTTGTCTTTGGTAGAGACAAATAGGTACAACCAAGTGTAAATGCACAAGACTTTATGAATAATCTGAATATCTGAACGAGTATGAATAATCTGAACGGAGGAAATAATTCAGCCAGCAGTGGTCTGGACTTACTTATCAGCTGTATGACCTTCTCTAGATAGATGCTAAAGCTTTACCTATGTTACAGGATTTCAGAAGGAAGAATTAGAATCAATTTTTTGTTGAGTCCCAATTCTAGAATACTATATCAAGATTCATAACAGTAAGCAGTGATCATAGGGCAATCTGACTTCCTTTTAGAAACAGATTTTAAAATTAGGGCTGACCTCTTCCAAAAACCAGCAAGCACTGCTGAAAGGGAGTTCATTTCTGCGCTTAGTCTCTAAACCCCAAAGAAATTATCTTTGCAAACTAGTGAAGATAAAATTAAGCACTGTAGCCTGTGGCACCTCCTTCAAAGCTTTAAATGTAAATGTGGGGTTGGAATTAGGTCAACCCTTTTCTGGATATATTTTTCTAATAGTGCTTAGTATACTACTGAAACTGTAGAGAGCAGTAGTTTCTGCGTCTGTAAAATTGTTGAGGAGCAGTGGAAGGAGAAGGTTGTTTGGGAGTGGCCTCGTGGCTTGGAGTGCAGCATGTTGATGGCATTTCAGTTCCAGTCTCTTGGTTGTCATTAAAAAACATGATGGAGTAGTTTTATCCCTGCTAATAAAGTGATGAGTTCAAACATGGGGGGGATCCACACATGAAAGACACCAAAGTGCTGGAGTGCTGGGCTATGATCTCTGGGTAGCATCTTTGTTACTCTGGTCAATGGGGGTCCCAGCAGTAGCCAGCCCTGTTCAGCATTTAAGTAACAAGTGAGAAGAGACTGCTTTTTCTCAAGTTTAGTAAGGGCACTGTAATGTAATTGCTGCCTTTGGGTGGACCAACGCACACAAACCCTTAGCTCATTCCGACTGGGGAAATGCTTTGTGTGGTCTGTGACAGCAGCCAAGCTCTTTGCACTCAGATCCCCCAAATGCACAGGGTTTGGCAACTGATTTATCACAGGAACGGGCATGCTACTTGCTGAAGGTGATTGTAAACAAGCCACAACAAAAGTGCTTGGCAGTGTAAAGCCACTGAGGATTCTTTCTTAATTGGGTGTTCCCAAATGGTCAAGAAACCCCATCCCAAGTTTTTGCATAGGGCTTTTTGTCCCGTTGTGTCTGATTCTGAGTGCTTTCCAGTTAATTGTGTTAACTTTCTCCTACTGAGAGGAGCTGAGTTGGTTAGAGAATGATGCTAACAACACCAGGGTTGTGGGTTAGATGCCCATAGTGGCCATTCATTGAGGAGTCAGAGCCAATGATCCTTCTGGGTCTCTCTGAGCTCAGAATATTCTGTAAACTTTTAGTGTCATGAAGATGTCCTCAGAACTAAACCTGGTCAAATAAGGTACTTGTTAAAAAGAAGGGCATGGGAAATTTTTTGGTGGCTGTTGAAGAAAAGGTATTTCCAAAAAGTGTTCTGTCACTGAATGGGAATGTTTTTATTAAGTTTTATGCAAATATTATTCTACTTGGAAAGCTCTACCTGAGATAACAGAAAATGTATAGTTTGTAACTTAGCAGTCATGCCACTCAAAACAGGGTTTGTGAGTTTCTCTAGGAGACAAATTAAGAAAATGCAGAAGCTGCATAAGTTCTGGTAGTAAGGGCAGAGATTTGTGTTTGGGGATTACTTTTGGGTACCATAAAGCAGCAGTTACTCCAAAGCTTGCCACCTCTTCCAAGCCTAAGCAAATATTTCATGGTTCCTGGTGTCATCCTCAGGATTTACTTTTACAGCCAAAAAACATATATGTGTACAGAAACAGGAATTTATTGTTAGTCTGTCAATCTTACAAGTTCAGTCAAAACAGACCAGTATAAGCCTGTTACTTTTTACTGGTAATGGCAAGGATTGCATTTACTGGGCTATTCTGGGCCTGGGAACAGAAGCATAGAAATTTGAAGTTTCCTGTGGCCTGTCCACCATCTTTGGTTTTGGGCTGAAGGTGATGCCTCAAATCTTAGAATATTTTGTGTGCATCTGGAATCTCCTCCTACTGGGGTTGTTGGCTGCCCAGCGCTATCTACAACCAGGTTTACCTTCCATTTCATGTTTACCAGAGTTCGTATAATAAGAGTTTTTCTGTGTCGATTATGTTGGTTACCAGTTTCTAATTTTCTCAAGTGAACATTTGGTTATGAGGCCTCCAATTCTATCAATGGTTTTGGAAAAATTTATTTCTAATTAACCTTTCAATTGAAACTTACTCTGTAGCAGAGTTGCAATTGCTGTGATCAGAGAGATAATCTCTAGGACAGTAATTCAGAAGAAGTTTAGTTACTTACACGCTTACTATATGGCAGCCTGTAAGTACCTTTAATTGTATTGACCTTTAAGGAGAATGTGAGTAATCTGCAGTTTCTATCAAGGAGAAAAAAAAACCCAACACAAAATACTGTTAGAAGAGCACTTGACTACTTCTAAGTAGAATTATATACAGGCAGATAACATTGAGACTGTTTTTATGGTGAAAGTGCCTTTTTGTAGATAATAGTGATAAGTATTTGTTAACCATTAAAAAAATATAAATTACACATTGGAACTGCACAGTCTGTCAAACTAATACTATATGCCTTTTAAAAATTAAGAGGAAATAGTCTTTTCCACATTTGTGAACATACTTTTCTGCCTTCTTTGTGGGAAGTGTATGCTTTAAAGTTTCTGGCATTGCAGCTTTAGTACCAGAAAAATGTGAGATCTAAGACCTCTGTAAAACCAAAAGCAAATGTGTCAATTTTTTCTGCAAGAACATCTTTTCCATTAGAAATACCGACTTAATATCATGACTACTCAACAGCTGCTGTTTAAAAACTCCTCTCTGTGGCAGCAGCTGACCCACTCACTCTGTAGGCTGGACTGGAGTAAGCGTTTCTGATGAGCATCTGAGAATGATAGCTGGAAGGCAACGCTCAGGACAGCTGGGCCAGTGAATATAGACACTCATGCTTAGTGTTGTGCAAAGACCAGCACTTGAGGTCCTGGTGAGTAGACAGGGAGCATGGAAGGGGACAGATGACACAGGATGCATTTTCAAATATGGTCTGTAATTATACGCACCATTTCATGTATGTGATACTAATTGCATACATAATTTCTGGCATGCTGGTCCTCATGTTTACCCAACTGTGGAGTTTACATGTGACTTTTCTTTGTGCGTATGCAAATTTTATCACTTATTTTCACATGCAGTCATCTGAAAAGATGAGGGCACACTGCTGTATGCACCAGGGTTTACTCATCTGTGGGCTGAGTCAAGCGTGTCCCAAAATCCTACCCAACCCTTCCAGTGTGGAAAGAATATGTTTTGGTTATGAAAGAAATTACTGGGCAAAATTAATGCGATCAAATCACAATTTTTTAGAATTATTGTTTTTTCTCAGTTCTTTTATATTCCAGAAGGAGTATGTCAGATGCTGCATTGATTTAAAGCAGATTGTTCATCTAGATATTAGTAATGTTCTGTACAATTCAATGTGGCTAATGAAGCACTGCATGCTACCTTCGGGGCTATAACTGTGGCCTGGCATAAAAATATGACCTTGACATTCTTTGAGCTGCACAATGAACTGGTCGATAGGAAATGACTACAGTTTGTAATCCTATATAGTCCTGGAGTAAACACACATTATGTTCCCAAACACAAAGAGAAGTAAAAGCTAGAGAGGAAAGTGACTTACCACTCTTAATATGTCCAAGTAAACTGTACATTTCCATTTCCTATTGTACAAAATACCCTTTGTTGACAAGCTGTGTTTACACTGAGGTGATCGGACACTCTTTTCAAGTGATTAGTGGAACGGATGCAATGATATGCTTGGTACTCTAGTAACACACGATTCTGAGAAGATACACTTCATTGAAATGCCTTTTATCTTTGTGGGATAACTTCCTGGTCATCTCAAAGGAGGTTCCTTCAAATTTGGGGGGAAAAAAGCAACTTTGATGTTAAAAATTGAGGCCTGTATCTGTCATGCTTGTGTTCATAACTACAGTAAAAAATGGGAGCAACTCTGGAGTAGTGCATTAACTTTTCATTTCTGTTTTTCATGACGAATTGCTAACTCATTGTAAAACTTTAAATCTGAAACAATCTTTTTCCAAGTTCAGTGCCAAGATACTCTTGCAAATTATATGGACAGTTTTAAAATAAAATATACTGAACTTCTTAAGTATGCCTCTGTTCCTGGGAGGCATACTTAATCCTGACAGGGATTTTATACATTAATTGTGGTGGAAATATGTCATTTAAAATAAAATTCTTGACTCCACACTACCGCATTTTCCAGTTGATGATTTCTTTTATTCTTTAGCAAACTTTTTACTCCTATTGCTTTTTCTGAGATCATGTTTTCTGAAAAAAGCAATGGAAAAGTGAGTCTTACTCTTTTCACCAGTTCATTAGGTGATCTATTACTTTCACATTATTCACCACATTATTCATGACTTTTATCTCTCAGCATTTTAGAGGCAAAGAGAGGTTAATCCGGGGGTTAACCATACTGGGAGACTTGAATGCTGTCACATAAGTGGAAGCCATCAGGTGCTAGTGATTCTGTGTTGTTCCTGTTCTGGAAGATAGGAAACTTGTCAGTTCATTCTGTACTGTAAAAGTGTTAAAAGCTAAACTAAAGTTCGTAATTGTATCCAGAGATTTCCTGAAGGAAACTGGAGAGTTTAGTTTCTTTGTTCCAGTACTGTGGTATACGTGGCTTCTTTGTCTTCTGAACACCAGATACATTGTAGTAGGTAAATCATGACCTTGGTTCTGATCTTTCCGACAAGTCTGATGTTGGTATGCCATGTGTAGATTTATTATACTGTTGATACGCACATTTCTTTTCTAAAATGTTTACAAATGTTTTATATACTTGTAGTTGCAGGGTTCATGTAGTGGCAGTAGTTGTATAGTTAACTACAGTGAATATTGCATATAGTTAAACACAAACTGGTTTCATTTATACTTTTAAAGGAGTCCAGATAAAAAAATTGAAGATTCAGTCTTGCTGTTATGAATCCATGGAATAATCCAACCGAGTTTGTTTACATTCTCACACATTTTGGTGTTTCTGCTCTACACAGCGAGGTGCATAATTTTTGCTTGCTTCGAGAAGTCATGCAGTGTGAGAAGATGAATGAGCTGTGGATTCTGATTGTTTTAGAAACACTTGTCCAAGTTCATAGCTTTGCCTTTGATACTACAAGCTTAATAGGGAATTGGGCTAGATGTTCAACATCTGCATCATTAGCCTTAACAAAAAATGTAAATGAAGAGAAAAAGGAGCTCTACAATTCAGCTCTGACGCATTTGCATGCTTTCTTCTCTTACGTTGCTCTGATTATTTAGGGTACGGAGACACTCTTCCCTGAATGACATAGGACAAACTGCTTCCAAAATGCCATATGGCCAGGGTCCAAGTTAGAATTTACTTTATTTTAGAAATTCAGACTCTTCTGTGTTCTCCAGGGAACCTAGATAGGACAGTGAGCTTGAAATCTCTGAAATTCCTTAAAGGCCAGTGGAAGAAAAGTGCATGTGCAATGAGGATTCAGATAACCCAAACAAGCAGTGCAGAATTCTGCTGGCTCTAGAACAGACACGTAAACGTGGCACCATACCTGAGCTAGTAAGATGTGTGTGGCAAAATGTTGGACCCTTGCTACTCTTAGGATTAAATTATGTTTTGTGCTGTACTATGCTTTAGAAACCTGGGAGTTTGGAGTGATGCCAGCTTGGGATCTTGAAGTAAAGGCAATTGAATTTTACAAACATACACTTAGAAAGCTGGATATGCTAAACTCAGCAGTATGATTATGATATGTCTGGGTTCTTCAGTGTGCTTGGTATCCTAATTTAAAGGTTGTATCCTAATTCTGTGTTTCTATATTTACATGCATAGCCTCCCTGGGAATTCTGCAAGAAGTTGGATAGCAGGTGTTGGCACATACGTCTCTTGTTAAAGAGAATTTACTTCTACATGCTGTCTCTTTAACAGATAGCCCTGTACCTCTGTTACTATTAGTAGAAGTTTAGTGAAATATTTGTCTGTTTACTCTTGTTGGCAGTTGTGTTCTGAATTTGATTTTATTCAGCAAGAGGTTTGCAGTGTCTGTGTCGTTGTTCCCCTCGGTTTCTCTCTCAAGCATATTTGCTATTCATAACATTCCTCAGTTATAGAAAGCAGCACCAAAAGAAGATATATAAAATCTCAAGTCACACCCCCCATTGTTTTAAAAGCTGACAGAAGAAAATGTTTAATTCTTAACTTTATAAGTATTTTTCATTTTTTAAAATTAATAATAATTTTTGGTTTCATTTCTCTTCTTTGGGTAGCTAGTGAAATACTTGTATGCAATATAAGAATACTGAATATATAGAATAAGCTTTTTTTATGTGCATTGTTCCCACAAATACATGATGCCTTCATCTTGTTCTCTCAAGGGTTGAGTTTTCCATCATCTATATTTTATTAGTATTGTTACTTAACCCATTGCAGAGGGTAAAGAGGGGGATGGGAAGGTGTCTGTTCTTGTAGCCATCAAGATGCTTTCTCCTCTAGTGAAATGTTTACTGCTAACATGTCGTAATTCAAAATAGCAGTCAACATATAGTAAATGGCATCTAAATGTATAATGAGCAATTCCTGTATGTAAGATAGGAAGGACAAATTAAGAGGCTGATTAAAGTGATTGTAGGAACAAAATCTGGCATTTGGAATTTATCAAAAGCAGAGAATATTAAATCTTAGCTAGCCATGCCTGTTCAGCCCTAAGGTTTTGTCACCTTGTCACTGATGTTGTGACTTTCTTGGTATTGCAGATACTTTGACTGTGAAATAAGGTGGGGGGAGGTTCTGAAGAAAATGATTTTTTTTTTGTCAGCTCTTCAAGTGAGCAAGGCACCCTTATCTAGACCTGCTGTCTTCTTTTCCTATTACCATAAATAAAGCCTTTCATATATTTTATAAAGCAGAAGTGAGGCAAAACCCTGCAAACCAGTAACAAAGGGCTTTGTGTTTGAGAGGTGCTGGGAAAAATACGCTAATAAAAGAGTCTACAGAATATTTGGTATAATTTTCCTTTATTTCCTTGTGTATGTTAAATGATTCATTTGTAAAACTACTACTAGTTGTTTGTATGGTAGTAGAGAATAGCTGTAAACACATAAATAAGCCAGCTTTAGAAACCATTTATTAGGCTGTACCTTGTGTCAAATGTTTAATAGCATTTTAAAAAATCAATAATTTTTTTAATGCATAACAGTTTTATTACTCTGAAGGAAAGACTGTGGTACCCTTGTGGATTCAGAGGTGAATAGACTTGGTTTAGGTTTTTTAGTTGCTCAATTTTGCAGTAGCTGCAGTTTTTTCAATATTAACATAATTTAATCTTTACCGTAAGGCATGATCAGTAATGCAGTATCAAATGGTAACTGTCAGCTTCTTAAATTCTTCATATTAGTGCTCAACTTGACAGCTAATTTGCAAGCTCCCTTCCCCCACCACGTGTGATCCTATAACTTTTAGTATGGGTGAATCCTCTGACTTCAGCTGGAAATGCAAATTTAGTGTGGCATTACCAGGATTCTTTCACATGAGCAACCATATTCAGTATATTAGAGGCCAAAGATACTAATGACTTCTCATTTAATGCAAACAGGAAAAACAGAGAAAATAAGCAAAAGACAAATAATCTCGTGGCTTCCACTGGAAATTTCTGTAAGTATGAACAATCAGGTAGGTAGGGAAATCTGACTTTATAGGTTCCCACCTAGTAGGGCTGCCCCTTTGTAGCCACATACCAGACAAGAAGGCTTTGGATGCTTTTACTATATAAAGATATGTTCACGTCAAGGAGTTTGACTGACAGTTTTGTAAACTGAAGTATTGTTTATTCTTAGAAAAGAAACAACATCTTGTGTCTAGATATGGAAAAAATATTTGGAGTGGACATGTTTGGAATGAATTAAAGAAAAGAAGTAGTCTATAAAAAGTTTGACAAAGCAGAAAGCATAAAAATATCCCTGAACTTGCTGCATTGCAAAACTGCAGAGTTAAAGCTGCTTTTCCAGTTCTTACAGTAGCCAAAACGTTTAGGCTGCTTTCAATATAAGCTCAGTAAACTGTGTGCAAGTCGAAAATGTATGCTTTCTAATATGCAAAATCAGTGTTAAAAATCTGTTTCATATGAGTGGTTGTTTTTTTTTTTTTTTCTGAGGCCTAAATCTAGCAGATTTCTACAGTGCATGGTTAGTTGTAGCTTGGGAATAATCCCATCCTTATACAGAAAAGCCTCTTTTTAGATCTCAAAGAAGACTATAGATTCTATGAGCATATATTAAAAACCTCAAATCAGAGCCCTAATATTTTTAAACGGGAAAGCTAGGAGTGGAAACCTGCTACAGGCCTGGTATTAGCCATAATTACAGCTTCAGATATTCAAATCAGAAAGCTTAATTTCTCCACAATATGCACAGATCTGTGTCTACGAAATACACCATAGCAATGTCTGTTACAGGAAATACATCAACACTGTTGTCAGTAGGAAAAAAAAATTATCTGATGGCAGTAGTTTTCCTTTGCCTTGATTTTTGTCATTTCTTAACTTCTTGCAGATTGTCTCATGTCAAAAAAATCTTGTGTCATACAGAATAATGCAAGGCTAAAACTGATAAGTAGGCAGTTCCTGGGCTGCTGATTCTATTTAACACGCTCGGAGCAGAGCTCACCCTTGGCCTTCTTTTTCTGTGTGCAAATTCCACGTGTTGTGCCTGAACAGCTGCAGTGGGACCACAAAACACCAAACAGAGAGTGTGCAAAGCCCAGGACAGTCCCGTGTTGCTCTTGCTTCACAGCGGATGCATCCTCAATGCTGTAGTGATACTGTAATGTTGTGGCATCAGAATGTATCATAGCAGCGTGACACAGTATTAGTACAAAGCCTGGAAGCCAGTCTCCTCATTTGAGAAACTGTGAAAATCTAAGGTTATTTTTGGACCTTTGCATCCTTCAGATATGGTTTATGAGATGTGTAACAGCTTCATCTGTCTCAAGACAGCAGAGGAAACTTGCTTCAGGCTTTTCTGTGATCCAGCTCTCCCAAGTACCCTCTGTGTGTACCTATCCTATTAGGGAAGGTTGGATTTTCAGCAAAGATGACTGTAGACAGAGCACTAAGATCAGCTGAGACTTCCATGCCTTTGAGAGGAGATGAGCTGCCTGAGCCATGCAGGCTGGAGGCAAGGCAGGAGCAGTGTGTTGCTGTTGTTCAGCTCACCTCTCTTTGGCCAGCATGTCAGAAAGCATTGCACTGCTTGGTCAGTACTCGCTTATGGAAGATGTCTGATGAAGCCGTTGTATGCAAAACGTCTGGAAATTGCTACAATACTTGTAAATTATTCCATTATTTGAGGCAAGGTCAGATGTCACTGCATAGTTTCTGTAGGACTTGGAATTTAACACCTTTTCTGTGATTCAGTATTTACTCTGGGAAGGAAAGCAAGTTATGAAGTATGACTTTGTACCTTATCATGGGTACTAATCTTGCTTCTGGTGCCTTGTGGCCTTCCCCTACACTGGTTTAGTTTCTTCTTTCACGAGAAGGTAAAAAGTCGAAACATGCTTCCCTGCTTTTTATTGTAAATGAACTTTTAATATTATGTAGGGCTCGTACTTTCTGATACGCCTTTCTCGAGTATGATCTGAACATTTCCTCTTAGTTCAAGCAGGATGAAAAGATTTTAATGAACGGGTTTAATGAATCTCATGAAACAACTGTTTACATACAAAAAGCTATTTTCACATATATGGGCTGGGGTTCTTTCTAAATAGGACCCACAGCCATCTAATTAGATATGCATGGTATTAGTAGGCATTTGTAGTACTCACTGGACTAGTCCAAGGACAAGGGATCCCTGCTGAAAATTTTCCATTAAAAAGATAATTGCTTAGCACAAGGTCTTTCTAGAAAACCTGCTTAATTTTTTTTCTGCTTTTAATTAGGTGCTGAGATCTAGATCTAAATAGACTGAAAATAGAAAAAGGATTTACTTTTGTAGGTAGTAGAATTTAATCACGGCAGTGACTATGGAATTGTGAAAGATTCAAAGCAGAGTGTTTTGCTTACAGTTTTATGATCTGATGATCCTGGTAGACTTGAGTGTTTGGTGGATACACTGCTAAATTACTTCATATTTTGCATACAGTATGACAGATTACCTCTAGTTAGTTAATAGCTACAGTGCCTAGGTGTGTGCTACCTGTACCAGGAGGGTCCAAATGTTATTTTTTCTCAAGATGAGATTTCTAGGAGTTTTTATTCTCCACCATGTATTGGGTTCAGCTGTGTGAAAAGTTGATGAAGGGAGAGAACACTGGCCACTCTGGTATGCCCCTTAACAGGAAATGATAAAAAAAAGCACCTGGTTTGTGTGTAAGGTGGGAGTAATGTGCTCTCTTTAAAAATAACCCAAAAAACATGTAAAAAACCACGCACAGACTAACCATCAGTTACTGTGAAAAATGCTGTTGAATTAATTAAAATGTTGTTTTCACTGGTTACGTCAGTGTGAGTTACTAAAACTGGATAAATAGGTAAAGAGGCGTTTGCTCATTTTCAGTCAGAATTGGAGAGCAATCAACAGAGTGGTTACTGGGGTACTTTTACCATGAAATTTAGATGGAACCTAAAAGAAGTATGGTGAATTTCAGCTAAATCAGAGGGCCTCAGTGTAGGGGCTATAGGCTACATTCAAATAATCTGCTACTCTTGATCAGCATGAAGAAGGAAGAGATGTAAGGTCTTAGCAGTAGCCTAGTTACGAAGGGAATGAGAGAAAGATAGTGTGCACAGGTGAAAGTGTTCTGTTCCAAACCTTACATGTTGTGAGATGATAATGGCAACACGTAATAATACCACAAAGAAAAAAGAAGTTTTAAAGAATGGTGTGAAGTATGTTTGGACTCTTCACATTGTCTTTCTGCTCGGAGTGTAGCTTGCTTACTGAAATAGTTTTTATTTTTTAATGGGCACCTCCAGATTAAGGAATGACAATGGATCTCTAAGTATTTTCAGCAGAATTGTAGGATGGAAAGTAAATCTGCTTCTCAAGACCTTAGCAAGGGCTGGAAGAGAAAAACCAAATACATATCTTGTGGTGTTGTAGGCGTTCTCAGTCAAAGGGTTATTGCAGGTTGGACTTAGCAAAGACACATGATTCTCCCATCTCTGGCCAGTACAAGAATGGCAAGTTACAGCCCCTTGGGCTGGATTTGGGGAATTGCAAGGACAGTGTCTGGACCTGAGAAGTCCTGGTCCTTTCACAGGGAATAGCTGACAGCTGATGGTTTTTACATAGCAAAATATAGGTGTAAAAATAAAGATGTCAGGAAGATTTGGGATGGCCTTTGGATGTTAATTTTTCTGTCGGAAAAGTGATAGTCATAACAGAAGAACACGAATGTAAAGACTGAACACACAGCAGCAAATAGGTCCCATAAAAACCCCAAATTAGGTCAAACTGATGAGAAAACTGATCCCAGCTGGGGGGTTACAGAACTGTGAATTAAAGCATTGGACAATTCTACTGAGGGAAAGTAAAAATAGCTAACTACCTATTTCTGTCTGTGATGCTTTCAAATGTATGTGATAACCTCTGATGTGTTAGGTTGTCCCATGGTCTTATTTGGAATATTCTTTAACAGGTTGGAAAAATGTTATGCACACACGTCTGCCATAAAAAGCAGGCTCTTTTAAAAGAGAGACAAAATTTGCTTCATTATTATTAAGTGCTTCAGATATATTTATGGAAATGAAAAGAACATCTTCAGGCCTGTGCTTTAGCCATGTTTTGCCTTGATTCAAGCCTTGTATCTGTTTTCAGCTCCCAGTTTGTGGTTGGGTGATGGGGTTTTTTCACTACTTATATTAGGAAACTGATAAAATAGTCACTATAAAAAATCAACCAAGCTTCTTTCATCACAAATGCCTAGAGAAAATGTACAGTGAAAAGGTAGGTAAGACAGTTGTCATATCCTTGGCCATTTGCCTCTCTGTGTTACTACTTGCATTGTGAGTTGTTTACATTAGGTGATAGATTTGGCAGGTAATAAATTAGCTATTGCTGTTGAACATGAGTCTCAAAATCTATTTGCCAATGTGTTAACATGGCCAATGCATTTATGTTTCTTTACAGGGTAAAATGAGAATCTTTCTGAATTTACTCTGAATAATAGATGCATTATGTGTATACATCTGTATGACCTTTCTGCTAAAAAGGCTAAAATACAGAATTCCTATAATGCTCAGACTGGTCCAGGTGGCAGAGGCCAGAAATAATTTATGAAAAAGTTAGTCCATAATCACAGATCTTGAGTCTTTTGTGTCCTGATTTTTCATGGACACCTCTTTAGGTACTTTTTTTGGCTAATGCAAAAACAGATCTAAAAAACTCACCATCATACCTACAGTAAACTTAAACTTGTGCCAAAAATGAGCTTGTGCATAATAAAATTGTGACAACACACTATAAACAGAATCCAGTACAATTTATTGTAGATTGAACATGTACATTTATATTCTAAAGCTGAGCTACAGAAAATGCAATTCTCCCTTACCTCTGCAATGTTCACTCACTTTACTGATGATACACAATGCACAGTTGTTCAGGATGCTCTCTAGGGAATGGCTAAACCCATTCTTCTTCCCAGGCTTGTTTATTTCTGGCCGTCATTTTCTTGGTGAGATCATCAAGGTCATTTTATGTCGTTTCCTCCTGTAATGCCATGTGTTGGGGTTTTTAGATGGTTTGTTTTTTTTCTTTGGTTTGGTTTGGTTTGGTTTGGTTTTTCTATAAAAGGCAAAAGAGCCCCTTTTCACCACTGCATGTTTTTCCTTCATATGCAAAGTAATGGCATTTAAACCCAAAACTGTGGAACTGACTGAGTGTAGACAGGCTGTCCACTTCTATTTCCAAAGCACAAAGATGAAATGAAAGTGTGGAAAAGTTAAAATGTGGCTGCAGACCCAGCCTGTAACTACCCTTGACTTGTGATACTCTTGCTAGCGGAGCTCCTGTGCAGGTGGCCGTCATTTCTCTAAAGGCATGCAATCCGCTTCTGGTCCTCTGGAGGTTCACAGGACCTGTTTTGCAGAGCTTGCACTGTAAGTGCTGCCTGCAGTTATTTCATCCCTGGTGCAGGACTTTGTTGAATTTCAAGAGTTTCCTATCAGCCTGTTCCTCCAGCATTTGAGGGATCCCTCCATTTTAACATCAGCTTCCCAAGTCTGGTGATCTCCACGAACTTGAATCTGCTTGGTACTAATGACCCATAAAAAACCAGTTGCACTGTTTCAAGGAATGTTTACTCTTTTAATAAGGAGCCAAACTTATAAATCTGGTAACCTGTCTCTTTGTGCCAAATGTACATGAAATTCCAGAAAGTTCAATGCAAAAATTTCTAGCAAGCATTTTTTTCCTGCTCCTTCACAGAATATTTTGTTTCATTTATTTAACAAAAGGTTACTGCCAGAGTTCATATTGATTCTTTGTTCTCACATTGAGAAACGAGTCCAGGTACCCTGAGATGCAGTCCAGTACCTAAAACCATATGGTTAATTTACTCTGAGATCATTTACAGATGATTTGTTTAAAGAAAGCCTTAGCAGTCTGAGTTAACATAGCGGAAAGTTCATTCGCATGTACTCCACAGTGTCCCTTGTGGCTACTGTGAGTTAGTTCATGTCTCAAAATTGCCACTCTTTGCTCCCGAGAATTTTTCAGGCTCCTCTCAAATGCCTTTTAAAAAGACTTGTCAAAAGCAGTGCAGAGAAAATTACTGTTACAAAACCACTGCCTGCTTTCTCTGTTATTGAACTCTTCCCATGTCTGCCTGCCTGGAAGCAGCTACAAGAGCTGCAAAGATGAGTCAAACACGCAGTGGAGTAGCACTGCACAGCTAGTGGGACGCTGGGATGGCTCTGACCTCTCTGTGACTTGCTAACTCTACATCCAGTGGAAGCTCAAAACAATTAGAGCCTGTCCAGCTACACCCACATTTGTTTCCTGCTGTCATACTTCAAGGAAGTCTGCTCTGTGTGGGACAGGGGTGTGGAAAATGTTCTGTAGCAGCCAAACAGTAGCAGCTGAAAACAACACAACTATTGGTGTTAATGCCTGTCATCGTCATGTGTGAGCCATACATGCAAAACTCTAATAAAATAGTTACTAAACATAATTAGCTGAGACATGTTGGAGTGTGGCACTTCGCTATAATTTAGGTTTATATTCAATTAGCCTAGCATTCTTGGAGAAAGGAGCAAGTGGTTGACAACCTTCTAGCCACAGTGGTGATGAATTACTAACTCAAGGTCCTGTGGTGAATAATTTCTTATAAGACAAACTTCAGAAGTATCATTTTAGTAAAGGCAGTACTGGTTTTCTGTGAATCTCAACATCTCTAGTTTCTAGCTTGGTAGATAGTGTGTGGCTTTTTGACAGTAACTTTCTTCAATAGCATATCAGCTCATATACAGTACAAAAAATCTCAGATGAAAAACTGAGATCAGTGGAGAGGAGGGCTCTTCATCCTCCCATGTCTTGGAAACAAGTCTTGGGGGAAAAAAAAGGTGCTTTTTACTTGTGTATGTGGTGATATTTATGTAATAGGTGACAACACTGATCTTGGTTACTTCAGTAAAATAATGTTTGTACTAGTCAAGTCCTCAAGACCTGGTTCAAATATGCTGGTAATGGTTAACACTCAAAAGAAAATAATTTATATTTTAAACATTAAGGTGAAGGCATTCATTAAGGAAACATTAAGGCATTCTTAACATAAGCTGCTATGGTCATGTTTTCAAAGCACAGAAGTTGATGGAGTACAGCAATCCAGGAATCTTGCTCATTTGCTTCAAGTACCTATTTCTACAGCAGTGCTCACTGTGTGTGCTCTTTTAGAATGCAGATCTCTAGTTGTGTAATTATATATTTTATGGGGGAAAAGGAGTGACAGGCTTTGTTCCTTTGAGATAGCACAAAAATGTTTTGCCTCTGAATCAGGCTGTCTTAATACTGTGAAGTCAGGAAGCCATTAGATGTCCTTGGTGGTATGGAAATAGGACTTCTGTAATGGAAGAAGATTAAACCGGCCTAAGAAATTTTCATGGATTTGATAATCCTTAATATTTACAGTGAATTTTGCTCTTGTAAATTATACTATAAAGTGAAGTGATGCATAGGGGAGAAAGGTGATGAAATTGCTTTTTGATAGTGGTTGATAGTTACACCATTTTTGACAAAGGTCATTTGAATTTCATAATAAGGTGATACTTTGGACACTCTTGTATAGAAGTAACTATAGAACTTGTATTAAATCACTGAGCACGATCTGTGTATGAGAATTTAAAGACAAATGCTGGTCCCTTGTAAGTGTATCTATCACAAAATGAAATTGTGAGTTATATGAAACTAAAAAGCCCAGGAATTACTTTAGAGCAACTGAATAGATCTGCTTTGCGGCGCTTCTGCAAGCAAGTCCTCATATGGCAGCATTCAGAATATCACAAGTATGTTCTGTATCTGCTTTCCAGAGGCAAAAAGGTAAAACTGTTTTGTATTGTGGTAGTTCTTCTGTCCCCTTCTATTTGTTGTTTGGTAATAAGCAGTATATATTGTTGTCCATTAATGTTGACAGGCCACTACAAATTTTGATTTATTGAACATTAAGTGTAGCCATGTAGTTGGTTACTTGTAGGTGACTTATTAATGCATAGTAGTAGTTTGTATTTACATCATCTCTAAATTAAAAAAAAATCAAAAACAAGAAAACCTGTATTGTATTTGATGTCATATGTGGTAGAAGAAATTCCAGAGTGTGTAATGTCTGTTTACACAGAAGTTTCTTGAATGAAACAGGTTTTTAGTAAATGTGAGATAATTAAGGGGTTGGATCCTAAACTAGAGTAAAAGAGCACCATTGACCTCAGTTGAACTTCACTGGTTTATAACAGCTCAGGAAATAGCAGGAAGTATTTGCATTCTTCACTATTTCTAAGACTGGAAGATAGAGAAAAGAGCTGTGGCCAGAGGGCAAACAGAAACATTATGGATTATTACAGAAAATGGTACATTTTAGTTTGGAGTAGGATTCTCTTTTATTGCTAATATTATGCAAATAGGTATTTATTAACTCTGATGACTCACTTTTTGCTTTCAGTTAATTTAAGTAGTGATTTGGTATCATTTAAATGAAGCTGATACCCTACTCATGTGCAAAACTTCAGAGGTCATCAAGTTTAAGCAGAGTTTCCTTGCATTTAGCAGAACAGTAGAGGACTTGGGGCTGCATGCTTGTACTAAATGCAAGGTTTCTTCTTGGAGGGATTCAACACGCAGCATTTAGTTCTGTATGCTTGTGGAAATGAAGAGGCTTTATGCATGCATGGGCAGCTTTTGTACAAGTTCAGGTGTTTGGAAGACTTTTGCCTGATACCCACAAGAAATGGGGTACATAATAGCAGCCTTCTACAGCCACTGAATTGTGGTGGAGGATATGACTGAGGTACGTATTCGTGTCTTTCTTGTTCTTGAACTCAGGCCAATAGCTTCATCTGGTATCACCATTTCTAAAATCTACCAAACTGAAGCAAATCATCCAGTCTCTAAAAATGCTGGCTAGAGCAGAAGGATGGATTGTATTTGCCAACCAGCACAGAGGCCATGAGAGACAATGGGATATTCAACATAAAATAAGAGTCCCAAGGACACAAGGGAACAGTTAATCATTTTTGAAACCTACAGTTCTGCTTCACTTAATATTCAGAATCATTTGCTGTTTCAGAGTTTCTGCACTTCATAAAAATTCAGTGGTTTTGGATGGCATGGCCTTAGTTACTGATTCACTGCTGATATGTTCATAGGGCCTTGTCTTCTACTCTAATTTCTATTTATGCTGATGCCGCTCAGCTGAGGACAGTGCAGCACAGTCCTGCACTAGAGCACAGATGCAGCTTGTATCTCTCCTTAGATGTCCACAAAGCCTGTATTCACATCTGTTACCGTGTCTAGCAAAACAGTTTTTGATAGTTGTTCTCCCAGTAAGATAGCCTGCAATTCTCAAACAAAAGTCACGTTCAAGAACACGCTATTGCTAGACACTGATTGTACAGTATACTTCTTCACCACCATAACTTTTTGAACAATTGCAAAGTGGTTTTTTCTCTTTATTTGGTACATATTCTACTGGCTTTGGTAAGACTAAATAAAAGTTTTAAAATACAAAAGCTTCACACCACAGTAAGAATTTTATGCAACAGTGTTGTTTGCTTTTACTAATGGATCAAATTTGATGGCTGTTGTCAAAGCAAACTACGAATGCATGTCGTGGTTAACCCCCAGGCAGCAGCCGAGCCCCACGCAGCCGCTCACTCACTCCCCCACCAGCGGGATTGGGGAGAGAATTGGAATGGTAAAAGAAAACTCGTGGGTTGTGATAAAGGCAATTTAATAGAGAAAGCAAAAGCCACGCACTCAAGCAAAGCAAACCAAGGAATGAATTCACGGCTTCCCATGAGCAGGCAGGTGTTCAGCCATCTCCAGGAGTGCAGGGCCCCATCACCTGTAACAGTGACTTAGGAAAACAGTCACAGAATGACAGAGTGACAGTGTTGATTTTCAAAATGTTCACTGTTTTGTGGTCTTAGCATTGGGTTACCGTGTGATAGAAAAATTTCTAGCAAGAATGATTTATCTGTTGTACAGCTTTCATTGTAGTGGTTGTGTTAAGACCGCCAGTTTTGTAAAGTACTAAGCACATGAGTTCTTTAGTAAGAAATAATAAAATAATTATACTGAAAAACAGTGTGACAGACACTTAGAAATTAGTTGTAAAGACAAAATAAAGCAGACATCTCTTACCCAAGCAAATAATGAGTTGTATTAGAGTACTATGCTATATCAAAAAATACTGAATACAAAATAATGAATCACAGGTAGAAGTAGTATAGAAGATTTTTAAAGAAGTATGAACATGAGAACATGGAGCAGCTGGTTTCAAGGAGGTATAAATGATTCTAAATAAGAGCAGATTTTATATATTATAGCTATATAGCAGAAGGGAGTAGGAGAAGAATATGAACATTATAGTCACTTCAATCTGGTGTTTGCCTTGTGGTTTCTTTAAGGTAACTAATACTACATTAAAATATGTTGAAGGCAAGGCACTGTGGCTGTGTCAGTAGTTAAACTGAGGTGACTCATAGGGCAAAGCTAAAGAGCTGAGTGGAGTTGCGTGGGAAACTGTTACTTTGATTTACAGAAATTGTTTTGAAATTACAGGAAGTATTCCAGGCTTTCTAAGCAAATCAAAACCTGAATGTCAGTGTCAAATTTCTGCAAGTGGAAAGACCAGATTAAGATAATTTTTTGAAATATTTAGTTTGTGTTGCTCTTCTGGGACAAGTTCAACGAACTTATGTCTAAATAAAAGCTTAGTCTAGCCAAAAAATCAAACATGTAATTTGAAAACAAGCAAACAAATAAATAAAATCAAAACAGGACCTCTTAACAATTTTGCAAATTATGCACCATTTTCCAGAATTGCTACTCTTTTCTGCAAACATTTTTCTATGTAAAAGTATTTTCCTATAAAACGTTGTGTTTGCATGGTAATTACAACCTCCTCAAGTTTACAAGGGAGATACACATAGTGTTCATTACAATAATCTTCGTAAAGAAGTGCACATTCTGCAGCAACAGAGGAGATGTTTAAGAACAGGATTTTGAGTGTGAGAGGGAGGCTTCCAAGAGGTAAGACAGAATGGGATGAAATTACAGCCAAAATACCAGAAAGCAGAGAGATATTCACAGCCACACCTTTGAAATGAAAGGACTTCCGTTAGGAACTTCTGAACCTATGCCATTGATAGAGCACTTGGAGAGGAGAAAAATTATCTCAGATCACCTTCAGAAATGAGGATAGGATGCTAGGAAAGTGAGACAGTGTGGGGTTAGAGATACAGGTGAAAACTAAGTATGAAAAGGACCATAGTACTGACAGAAGGGAAGTAGAGAATTTCAGCAAGAGTGTAGAATAGAAAGAAAAAACTAGACATGCATCAGCAATAATACAGGTCATTTATTCTCTAAAACTGTTAGTTTCTCAAGAAGTAGATAATTTTTAATTATTTGAAATAGAAATCAGAACACTAATCTGTCTTGGTCAAAAATTCTCTTTCAAAGGCAAATTGATTCCTACATACATTCCTTTGTTTATGCATGGACTTTCAGAATTAGCTCATTTTTTGATTGGAAGTACTCTGATACCACTTCATTTAGATAGGAGAAAGAACATCTTACTACTTCAAATGTTACTGATATTCAGGGGAAGTATTTACATCTCCTGGGACCAATTTAAGGTGATGACTTTGTGGAGATACTAAAATAGCTTTTTACATTTTAAAAATTATTCCTTCTTTTAGGCTTCTGGTTTCTTGTACACTGTGTTTTGTAAGCAGCACCAGCAACTGCTGTAAGGAATGAAAAAGCAATTGTATTTTCAGTTCATTAACTTTATTAATTTGACAGCTTTTCATAGATAGCCATTTCATGACTTCAGGAAATTTCAAGACTAGTTAGCATAACTTCTTTATTGGAGGAGAAAGATGCGTGTTTAAAAATGCAGTGTGAGATTAAACCTTCTTCTCTTTCATTCAGAAAGTTCAGGTCAAGTAAGTATCAATAATTTGAGTCACTCCAAATTTCTTAAATCTGATTTAATATTGGTCCTTTAAATGTTGAATCCTTTTAAAAAAGGAGAAGCTTACTTCTCTACCCATCTGTCATACAGTCCTGTCTTACTGTTTCATGTGATTAATTATACATTTTTGGATCTGAACAATTGTGAAATAACAAGTTCTAAATAATACTGCTTGCTATAAGCCAGACCACTAAATATAAAAATCCTTACAAAACAGGTGTTGATGAATTCCACAGTTACCCTAATTTCATGCCTATAGCCCCATGAATTTTTAAAGATTTAAAAATTTTACCAATCTCCTATATGGGACCATGATTTGTAAGATAATTAAAATTTACCAATTGCCTCTTTGTAAGATAATTAAAATTACCAATCTGTTCGCAGGTGCTCCTCCAGTGTCTGCAGAAAAATGTGGAAATGGGAACTTTATAGATGCTGTAGTCCATTGTGAGGATTCCTTTGCTGCTGCCCAGTAGCTTGTAAGTAACTTACGAGTGCTGAGTAACATCCCAGAAAGCTGCTGAGAAAACCAAGAACTGACAGAGCACCCTGACACTTCTTCCTGACAAAAATCCTGTGGGTTTTCATATGGCTAAGCTGAAAGGAGAAGGTAACAGGCTGCCATGACAGTATTGAAACATACACTGTTCCCATCACTGTTTATTATTAGGTGTGAAACCTTTTTAAAATTTTAGATTTTCATATAGTGGTGAGTGAAAGCATCCCAAAGGTAACAGTCTTACCCATGTTTCTCAGTCTGTCTAGTTTGTTGATAGTAAGATTTGTTTACAGTTAAATTTCCATTTTTCAGGCTATTTTAAATAGCTCTTCAGAGGAAAAATCACTGTAACTTGTTATGCCACTTAACAATCCATGTAGCGTATTAATTAAAATCATAGAATGCCATTTACCTTAATGATATTTTCTTAACACTCCTAAACAAAATCAGCATGCCTCCATGTTAACTTGTTCACATTCATGTGAAATACATGTGCTGGAGTTGAAGCCTGTGTCCTTGTCACGTGCATGTGGGTTGGCATAAAGTTGAAATCAGTTGTGCTCTACATAGCAGGGGAATTTAATGAGCAAGTAACAGTGGCTTTTGAAATGACACACTGCTGCAGTGCACTGTATGGTAGGTGGCTCTAGTTATAAAACTATAATTAAGTGTGTGGGAACTGAGAACATCTGCTAAGGGAATGGCACTTGCTGTTGCCAATTTAAATAAACAAATAAATAAAAATGCCTAGTGCTGTAAAAAACAGACGTTAAGATACTTGGGTACACCATGTTAAGGTGAGGACATAATTTTATTAATTATATTAAGTAATCTGGGGGGTAGTAGGTGAAGGAAGATATTCTGTCACGCTGCGTTATGTCATCTATCCTCTTTCTGTTAGTCATACTGCACTTGATGAGGTTGAACAGCTGGTATTACAGCAAGACATGTAACTGATCTATGTGTTTTCCTGAAACAGATACCATCTCATGTTCAGGCACTCCAGGAGTTAGTTGAGTGATGCTTACCAGGCAGAACAATGAGCCCTAAATAGCACTTGTGGTGGCGTCAGAACTGGGGCTGCTGCAGGTACATTTGAACTAATCTGATAACCTCAATGTAACATGGCATTTGGAAGCAGTACTAAACCCACTCAATCCTGCTGGCATCAGTGCTTCTGGGAATGTACCCTTGGCAAAATGACATGGGTGGTTAGAAAGCAGAAAAGGCTTTATATACTATCATATATCATTGTAATAATGAAACAAACCTTGTCTTAAAACTTTAAAATATTCAATCATTTTGTTTATAACTGCACTATTAGCCTCTGTTAACTAGCTGGAGCAGACCAATTACCTGTTTAACTATTATCATAATTTGCTGGTTTAAGATCCTGTTTCAAGTTTCTTGTCAAAAGCTAGAGGTCATGATTCTACAATATAATGATTTTGGTTACATTAGAAATACTGGTCACTTACAGTTTAGGTAAGTTTGGACTCACTGGGTGGAATACAGTGGCAAAGTTTAACACAGCTTTGATAGGAATGTGACTTTTCCCTCTCGTTACAAGAATTCACAAAAAATCTGTTCGCAGGTGCTCAGTATAGATTTGGCAAAAGCAGCATCTGAAAATCTATTCCCATTGCACATGAATGGAAAATTAGAATTGAGTACTTGAATGCTTCTAAGTGCCAGGGCTAGTATAGGGAATGAGTGGGACTATTCATGTAGTTGGTACTGCAATGAATGCTAGAGCAATCTGAAAATGAGGTGCTGGTGTTTGCTATTCTTTCAGACCCACTATAGGCCAATCTTTGCAGAGGAAAAGGCTGCCTGGCTTGAAGACTGAGGGAATAAGAGCAGTAGACTGTGACAAATTGCCTTTGGCAGGGGAAGGAGGAGTTTGGTTTGGAGAGTAGTAGCAACTAAACTGGGAATTAAGTGAGTTAGAGAGATAAGACTGGCTAGGAAGGGACCTGGGGCTGAGAGCTTAAAAGGCAGAGGTTTGTCTAATGGCTCTAGAAAAGTGATTTGGGTGTCCCTGTGGTGCCAGATAATGAGACTTCAGTATTTCCCCTTCCTTTCAGAAGGAAAGAAAATCTAGAAGGTGACATGAGAAGGAATGACCTTAGCATTGTGAAGGCTGCGGTAGGAAATGCCAGCTAATGCTACCTCTGCTGCTTCAGCTTCTTCCCTCTGTGTGGATGTAGTTATTTCAATAGTTTTATAATCACTTGTTTCTGCAAATCTGTGGCCTCATCCAGAACACAAACTGGATCTCCTCATGGGATGTGGGAGGGGGATTGGGTAAGGGATAGAGTCAGTAGTAAACTCTTTCGGGTGCTTCTTCCATTTGCTGACACAGTTTGCTTTGGTAGTAGGGAGCTAAGAGAGTGAAAACTCATCCTGGTTTGTGCCCCTCTGTCTTCGTTCCTGTGGTAGTGGGTCTTGCACATTATTGTGGAAGAGCACGGGAAGCTGTCACCTGTGGGTGGCTGGCAGGCAGATGCCAGTGCACTGCACAGCCACACGTGGCAGTGATGTACAGGCACGCAGTCACCTCTCGGGTGATCCCTAACCATTGTCCCATTGTCCAAGCCTTGCACCAACCTCTGACGTTTTCTTTCAGCATTTCTGTGAAGACTGATCCTTTTTTGTGTGCCATCTCACAATTGTTCAATACCATTCTGCTTAATCTTTGTGAGTTTTAGCTTTAGACGGTTTATGATTTGCTCTAGAATCAGTAAAATACGTGCTCATTAGCAGAAATCTTAAATGTTCTGGTGAAGAATAAAGAGTTGAGAGGGAGAGAGAAGGATAAGCATACAATCTAAAAATTAACCAGATGCCTTGAACTTTTGGAATTCAGCTAGCACGTACAGGTAGTTCGTATTAACACTTCTTATTTACGTGAGTTAACTATGCTCCCAACTATAATGGCTGGTAGTTCTTTCTTTGCTATTTATATTAGGAAGAATTGTAGCTTTTGTTGTTGTTGTTTTATATAGGATTGAGGCATGTTGGATTTCATGAGGTCTGAAATCAACTGACAGTGCAGTGCACATACTTGCGTTGAAAACAGTAGTATGGCATTATTTTGATGTCTATTACATGAAGGAGTGAAGCTATATGAAATGAAAATTGGTGATTGGGCCCCTTGGGAAAAGGTAAAATATGGTATCAGTAAAACATTCTAATTCAAGCTTGCAAGGCTGATTATTCTGGTTTTCGTGTGTTGTACATAAGGAGTTTTCCTTTGTTTTGAGAGCACATAGTATTGCTGCTCTCAATATCTTCTTTCCTGCAAATAGTTAAGTCTCTAATGGGACTACACTTATGCAAGGCAATGCTAAAACTCTTGAGAAATGGCAAAATGTGCTAGGAGTTAATAAGATAAACTGCATGGTATAAGGCAGGCTTTATAGCAGGGATAGAAGATAGAAGTTTACAGCACTTGACTTGCTTTGAAGCCTGTCACTGATGAATCATTTAAGTATTGAGGCATTATGGTATAAGTCAGCATGAAGATTGAAAGGCCAGAAGTATTTCTTGTGCAGCAGAACTGAAGAAACCATATGTCTGTTCAGATCAACAGTGACTAAATCTACTCTAGCTTTTGCTTCACAACTCCTTAATCTGAACTAAAATCTTATGATCTTTCCCCATGTCATTGCTCTTTAGTTCTTGTCACTTTGGGTTCACAGAGTAGATGTGCAGATGTACCAACAAACCTAAATTGGAAGATGTGGCTCAAGGAAGGAGCCTGTCAGTGCTTCCTCTGCCAGGAGGTCTCTGAAGTAGGTGTCAGTAGTATTCTGTTTGCAGGGCCAGAGTAGAGCTGATCTGAAGTCAAAGCCCTGTGTGGATGTCAGACTTTGACACTTAACCCTTTTGCTGGAGAAAGTTACTTCTACTTGCTAATGCTGAAACACCCTTTGGAACTGAATCACACCAAGGCTGCTCAGTGAGTTCCAATGGTATTAGTCATCAGTCCGTGCAGAGTTTGGAATTAATATAGTGGGAAAAGCTTGTGTTCAACTCTTCACCTTTTTAGACAGCAGAAATCTTTTGGTTGTTTTTGTTGTCTTCCTCCTCTCTAACATGGCAAATTAAACTGGATGTGGTGTAGGAGAGAGTTGTGTGGCTGGGTTTATAAGGTCCAGGCATTTATCCACACAGGGCTCCTAAGTCTTCCTTCCCGTATGAATTCACCTATATCTAATAATGCCTGAGTATATTGCCCACTTGGTTTTGGTAAGGTCTGTATTCCCTATGAGAATTCATTATGGAACTTGTAAACCTTCAATGTTTGCAAGACCTCTGCATCTCTGTCAAACTTAGCCAAAATTGGCCACAGGTTTTAAGTGCTCCGTAGGGGTACTGGAAGTTTTCCTGTACAATCCCTTCAAATTAATATCTTAGAAAATAATAAGGATTAAAATATTTCACTTGGTATCTCTTAGTTAGTCTTTTAAGTTACAAGTATTCTTTCTGGTTTTATGCATGTGTTACAAAAAGATTAAAGGAAAATGCTGCTCCTTCAGCAAACTTAAAAGAATATATTAACGAGTCTTATATCATCTCACACTATGGTCCAGTAGTTCAGGGAAGCATATTTTTATATTTAAGACAAATTGATAGAGGGAAACAGAAATGGACTTTTCTTTCATGAATTAACATTATTCTCACTGATTCTATAGGGAGTGGTGTTGACTCATAGGGCGAAAAATGCCCTATTTGAAGGAGTTCTATTTAGGTAGAGATTTATGCATGTTTAGTCTGAAATTGATCCATATTACATACCTAATAGAAAAGAGCAAGAATGTATTGTTTGTCATACTGTATAGAAAGGGAAAATTAAACAATACTTGAAGTATTCAAGAGACCAGTAATTTGCAAAGCGCTGGAAATGAGTGATGAAACTAAAACTTTCTTATGTTCCTGATAACTTTGGTAGCTACTGCAATCTAAAGAACCCAGATTTAACTCTCTGATGATGAATTTTTAACATGAGCATACTTCTAATGATACTTGTTTGTCTTGAGAAGGATGGAGAAATAGCTGGATATTCTGGGAATATCTGGATCTTCTTGGAAATGAAACTTTGAAATAAAATTTTAAAGAATGTCTAAAAGATTTGACAGGTGAATTCTGGGTGCCATTGTTTAAAAATTGTATTTCCTAAAAGACAAGTACTTCATCATGATAAAATGAAAACTTTCAGAAGTACTAAGGACATGCAGAATGCCTTTAAGGCACTCTATCTTTCAGTGGAGTTTTTTATAATTATGTCTGTGCTCACCAATCCACTGCATGTTTACTTCATTCAGTGGCATGCTCTCATACAGTAATCTGAAGTAATTTCCAGACTGTGGAATGAGTCCATTTGAACAAACACAGTTCCTGTAAAACAACAGCAAAGGTGGAAGACAAAAGCAGGGAGCAAAAGTAACCACCACTAAAGGCTAGAAATTTACGATTTTGTATTATTAAAAAGAGTAGTAGGTGCCTGGAAAAAAGGGTAAGAAATGTGAATTGGAGTCAGCAAGTTAATGGAACTTTTCTTTTAACCTTTAGTCAGTTAATGGAACTTTTCTTCTTTTTTATTTATATTTAAGTAGTAAAAATAATGAAAAAAATCACAAACACCACAAGCATGACTGGAATTATTAATAAAATTTTCTCTAGTGGTAGAGGAGGAGATGCAGAATGTAATAGCAGCAGTTTGTCCTCCTCGTTCCTTTTGCAGCTGTAAAAATAACCAATAAAATGTACAGAATGTTGTCGGCTTGAATAACTTTCTTGGTATCCTCTTATACTTGCAGTATCATTTTAGGAAAATGTTCTGCTACTGAAGTATCTGAGAAGTATTTTGAGATGACAGCACGTACCTATTTAGAACCGAGTGCAGGAATTTTGTTCATTTTTCAGTACACAGCAAGTCAAAATAAGTATCTAGTAAAAATCATGCTACAAACAGGCAAAATTTTAAGCTTCGTGTGTTTTCTTCAGAGACACTTAAGCTGATTCCAATTTAAATACAAGTGTTTGAACTTTTTCTACTGATGCTACGTGCAAGAGCAAAGACTGCTGTTAGAAACCTGCAGTTTAGAAACATGGTCTTTGCTTTTCCTATCAGACAGTTAGTAAATTTTCCCTGTTTCAGGAAGGAACATGGGAAAGGAAGATACCAGTTTCTCTTAATCTTGCATTTATTGCATTCTCAGAAAAATTACATTAGGAAAAGTGTCTGAAAAGAAGTTCCTGTGTCATCACATTTATTCCCCTGCCTTCAGACAGTCACGTTTTTCACATAGACTTGTCAAATTCAGAACCTTAAGTCTGACCACAGCACTTCTGACAAGTGCTTCAGACCTTTTTTGTCATGAATAGAAACGGCCTTACAATTTTCAACTTACATTTAAGATACATGAAATGGTTAATAGTCCATTTATTTCCTCCACTTAACGTCCAGTCCCTTGATGTGCTTATAGAGAATGATCAGTCATAGACTCCTGTGATGGATTCTCCTTTATCTGATACTCTTTGAACATTTGTACATGGGAACTAGAACCACTTGCAATTTTCCAACACAAAATCTTAGCAGTACATTGAATAACAATGCTAGTATTGTATTTGCTGAGGAAATAGGCTCAAATGTCTGATCTGCTGTAAGTTAGATACCCACCTCAGACAGTTTGTTTGTAATACTGCAGATGGTCCAGGAAACAGAGCTTTTGTACATAGAGATTTCCCTAGTCACGCACATATTGCTGCTGAGTGCAATGTGAGTTATCTGTTGTGTTCCAGTAGAAGTTTATGACCATGTACAGGTTATTGTTTAATGACCTGATCAGTACTAAAGCATGTGCTTAAGCATATGCCTTGCTGTGTTGGATCTTAGTAAAGATGCCCTGCCATTTTGGGGACTTCTTGTTGCATATTAATAAAATTGAAACATGGGGGAACCATTTTCATTATAAGCATCATCTACCTGTGCTCCATCAAACAATTTTTCATACAAACAATGTATTTGCATATAAGCTTTCTACCTGCTTATAGGCTCAGCAGGAAAGACTTCTAGCAAGGCAACCTCAGGACAGTTATTTCTTTGTGTGAGTGTTGTTGTCACAATCTAACATTTTGGGGTTTATCAAGTTTTCGTTGCATTCTCATTGCCATAGTTGTCCTGCTAACAGTAAGTGTCTGAAAGAATTTCTTTTAAACAGTGAGAGAAATAAAATAGTCAGCTTCTCTGTATTTTCAGAACTAATGCTTCATACTTTTTTTTACCTTCCATCACTGAATGTATGAGTTGGCATATGAAGGATATCGACCTGTTGCAGAGCAGGAATGCTTTGCAGAGTCTTAACGATGTGCATTAAAAGAATATACTGCCACATGCAAAACAGAATCCTGCCTGGTAATAAATACGTGTTTGTAGATGGCCTGCAGTGTTTAAACTGACTGAATAAGCAATCCTTGTAGTAAAATCACCCACTGATTTGGTTTCTTAACTTTGCAGATATTTTCTCAAGTGGATTACTCTCTCTAGCTCTAACTGTGAAACTGGCAAACAACATTAATGAAAGTCTGACACTCCTTCTCACACAAGTCAGGAAAGCTCCTGTTTTCTCCAAATATCTGGGAACTGCTCTCTACTTAAGAAAATGAAAATCTGAAATTTTCCAGCCGGACGCACATATCTATCCTGCTGTTGATGCATCTGCACTTTGTGTTCTAAATCAATTGCTTCTCTCACTGAAGGTCCTTGGAGTAGAATTCATTACAAAGGATGGTAACTGTAAAGAGCACATACTAGAATTAGATTTAGAGTTAATATAAATACTCTACCAGAAAATTACTTTTTAAACCTGCTTTTTGTAATATCTTTTGTGAAATGTCAAGGAATAAATAACAGGTAACTTAGAATCACAGAATGGGTAAGGTTGGAAGGGACCACGTTGGGTCACCTGGTCCAACCTTCCTGCTCAGGCAGGGTCATCTGAGAGCACAAGGTGCAGACTTGTGTCTGGATGGTTCTCCTGCCTTATGGTTGAAGGTGCTTGAAGATCCGATCAAGAGTGGAATTAAACCCTGAACAGTAAAGTCATGCATCTTGATTCATGAATAAACTGAGGGTGGGGAAACCTTCCTTGACTTCTCACTAACCCTTTTTATAGCTCCATATGAATGTGGAACAGAAGGGGTGACAGAATGTTTTCCTTCAGCACCCCACACTTCAGAACTTAGCGGGAACAGAAGTAATCACAAGTAGATATCAGGGTCTCTCGGAGAAAATAGAGCAGATGTCAATGAGATTCCCACAAGTCTTTTCAGTAACCTCTTGCAATGCAAAGAATTTCTGAGCTAAATTAATCATTGTAATATTATCAAGGATAGGTATTTTGTGAAACTAAATGTAGCAATGGTAACTGCAGTTGTATGCAACCCAACAGACCCATTTTCATGCATTAGCACAGTCATTGATTTCCTGCTTCATTAGCTCTTCCAAATGAAGCTAACTACAGAAGAATGCCATGAAGATTAATCCTGGGTTTCCCCCTGCAAACATTAGGCCTGCTACTGTGCTTAAACTTAGTGTTCTTTTACCTCAGCATCAAAGATCAGATGTGAGCTGAGTGGAAGACTTGCCCAATCTAGGTGTCTGATTTTGGAAACTCGTGCATTCCAGTGGTGCTTTGTGTTCACACGATCCTTGCAGGCCTGCCTTCTGTCACAGCACTGGCTGTCTGAGAGCTGAGTATCTTTAGCTGATCACTGGGTGTGCATTTTGGCAGTAGTGTCTGATGCTTCCAGTGGAACGTTCATCTCGCCTCTGTCAGGGGCAAAATCCCAAAGAACAATTTTCAGGAGGAAATTACCAGCCCTTTGCTCCCTGTTCCTCCCCCCACCACTTCCTTTTTGAAGCAAGGATCTTAAAGACTGATTGAAACCATGTTGAATAAAATAATATCAGGCATATGGCATTTAATTTCATTGCATTCATTTGGCTCCTACCCCAGTATCATTAAGTATTTGAATGGTGCTTTAGCTCCTTAGAAGCAGAGAATTTGAAATAATTTTAGTATTAAATACAAAGCCTGCTGTTTGCATGCCTGAGATTTGGATTGCCTTATTTACATGCGTATCTCAGGTATGCAAAACTAAGTTGTTTTTCGGCAAAATTAGATTAATGTGGAAACGTTAGTGATTTGTATGAGGTCCCTCAGTGAGTGTCAGCAATGTAGCCTAAACTGTTCAGATAGAAATTCTTAGGAAGACAAAGCTGTAGTGCTGAAACTGAGTTTTGTCTGTTAAAACTTGAGTAAGAGTTAAGCATGCTTTGAGTAAATATATCAAAGCCATCTGCTAGAAATCATTTTGGCTCAGCAATGTTTCAAGAGTCCTCTACTTGTTTGGTTAGAAAATAAATATCATGTTGCATTTCGTAGCTTATATGTGATACCATCAGCAATCCAGTTCCAAGCTAAAAGAAGGCTTGGAAATGGTGTCTCCTCTAGCAGTCTGAAAACGTAGTGGGAATTTTAGGCTGTAGAAATATTCTGTAGGAGTTAAAAGAAATCCAAAATTTCAGTCAGAGACCATATATCAAAATTTTTTTTTAAATAATAGAATTTGCCTTAATTTTTAAATGATCTTCTAAAAATTCCCAGGGGTAGTTTGCTGATAGCTGGCAGCATAAAGCTAATACAATAAAACTTCATTCACTGCCAGTTATTTATTTCCATAGTTCTCAAGAAGTTTAACATACATCTTTTTTTGTCACAAAACTGACTGAATAATATTTGCAGAGTTCAGATAGTTCTGAAAAACAGTAATTTTTTCAAGCAGTGGAATGTCTGGCCTTGTTATGAATACAAGAGAATAGAGCAATATACATGTTACCTCAGAAGTACAGTTAATTCAGGGTTCCTGTTGAGTTGAACTGGAATTCTGTTTTGATATTTTGTTTACTTGTATCAATTAGTACCTTGAGTCTCCCATCACAAGAGTGATCCCTTATGCAACTTACTCCAACATAGCCAGGCAGTTTATATTACTTTATTTTCTGAAGCTGTATTACTTTACAAAATCTAGTTTTTCCCTTGGTTTTATCCTGGACTTGATGTGGGAACAGTGCAATGGGAGAGTGATTTTTTTTTTTTTTTTAGCCCTCAGTATTTTGGCCTATAGTGTGTCTAACCATTTTCTAAAGTAAATTATAGTGGACAGTGTATATGTAACAATACAGCTAAGACTGGTTGGTATGCAGATGCTACTTTATCCTGAGATAAAGCTGTGCCATAAACTGGCAGTAGGTGGAAAATAGTGTCTACCTTGTCCCGTGATATCAGTAGGTTAAAGCTGGCTGTTAATATAGGATGAGTTTTCTGCAGCTGTTGTTTGGTTTGCTCTGTTTTACTATTTGTTTGTTTGTATATACTGTATAGAGTTGGGATATCTGAATAGATTCAAACTTTGTGTGCACTTTACGTTATTTTGGTGCAAATTACTATC
This sequence comes from Machaerirhynchus nigripectus, assembly GCA_013397975.1. Lineage (NCBI taxonomy): Eukaryota > Metazoa > Chordata > Aves > Passeriformes > Dicruridae > Machaerirhynchus > Machaerirhynchus nigripectus. The sequence goes on from VZRQ01010305.1 coordinate 208,785, forward strand.
GTTAAAAGGTTGGTGTGTAGTGACGTGGTTCGCTACCTAATGATTCCATTAGGAGTTTTGGTAAGGATTCCTGTGGGTGCCAAGACACGTCCCGATTCTGTGCATAGAAATACATAAAGCAACGTTAAGAATGTCAGTGTTGTCTGTGGAGACATATTAAATTGCTGGGTGGAAACAACCACATCTGCTTATAAATCCTTAAAAAAGACTTGGTGACTTTGGCTGCTTAGAAAATATTTGGAGAGACCTACTCTTTACAGCTTTTAGTTTGCACAAAGGAGTGAATAAACCTTATAAGCAGCTTTTAAAAATATTTCCATGTTCCTGTATGGAAAAATTTTTAGTTTATAGTTTCAAGACCAGAAATTAATCACTAGGTTTTTTATCCCAGAGCAAATATTTACAACAGAGATACTAAACACTTGAAAATAGGGTGACTTATAGTGGAAGTGAGAGCTCATCTAACTTTGGAAGGACAAGCAGTACCAATTTAATTAAAGCGGTGTTAAAATAGGACTGCCATTTGTATCACAGTGATTCTCCACCCCTCCAAAAAGCCCTGCTGCCATTTTGTACCACACATTCTTGTCCTGTGCAAATTAATAGATCATTTTATTTTCTGCAGGAAATCTGAAGACTTTTATAGCAAATCCTCCAGTGTCAAAATGAACACAGGTATGCTGCATCTGTGAGATTTTTTTTTTATGTGTTGTTTTGTGAGCAGAGAAAATCCCAAATTTACTAGAATTTTCATGAACAAATTGTACGTTAGTCGGTGCTGAACTCAAGCAAGATTTTTTAATAGTATGCCTGCTTATGTGCATTTGTATTCCATATATAAAATTTACATACATGTTCTTCTATGTATGGATATATATGGATACACAAAATAAAAGTGCATGTTTAGCCTTCTGTTCTTAATTTTATAGTACCAGTTTTGTGTGTGTGTGTGTTTTATGTGAAAATACATAGTATGAGGATATAACAGTGATGGAAAAGTGTTATTAAAGCATCACATTTTCCTAAGAAAATGCACATGCTTTAAAAATCCTTTATTTCTGTTCTATACTGTCACTACATTAAGGGGCATATAAACACTGCCCTGTATTATAAAGCTGCACTTGCATATCAGCTGAGGATAATCTTGAGGGTATGTTGTACATACAGTGCTTTGTATTTTCTCTCAAGCTGCTGTAACAGATGTATTGACTAAATTAAGTACTCTCTAGAAAGTTATCTTCATGATCTACGACAGCGTACTAATATTTGCCCCTGGACTTCTGAAGCCTGTAAGGTAGTGCTGCTGTTTGTGCTGGAAGAGGGAATAGTCCTCTTGAAAGCAGACTGCTTTCAAGAAAATCCTGGTCTCGCTCAGGTGTAAATTTTCAGTTGCAGTCAGCTCTTTAGACTCCACAGGTGAACTGTCTGGTTTGCAGATTAACTGTGGCGCAAGGATAGACATATCCATCTTTTCCAAACCAGTGGCTTTATCACTGGCCGCAGTGCTTCGCCGTGACATGGTATGTGGGACCTGCGGACCAGAACTACCTTTGAAGTCTGAATTTCAGCAGCGTGCTCTAAGTCAAAGGGATTAGCTTTTCCACGGTATAGGTGCCATTATCTAGATCACTGTATTAATCCAGTTTCATGGCTTCCTGTTGTCTCAGACAACTGGAACTCGGTAGGACCCATGTTTTGAACATATCTTTTAATACAAAGTTACAATATATTAGATCACTTGAAACCACTACATTTGTAAATAGAATAAGCAAGAGAAATTAATTTCCTCATTTGAGTGTGTACTTTTGTTCCCCAAAGTTTTGGTTGTTCTTAATTGTTTTTCAAATGCTAACCAAGGTGGTGTATTTTTAATTTATAAAAATACTATTTGAAATCTGTCCCGTCCTCTCTCATTTTTAGTGATGCCTTTCCTAAACATGTCAGTCTGTATAATTAAGGTAGTACTAAAATACAACTTGTTTCATAGAACTGTAATTTCAGAAGTAACTTGGCTAATCATCATACTATAATTACATTGTGCATTGCTGTCACATGAGTTAAAGTCATATGATAGAGGTAATTTTATAGCTTCTACTTCAAAAAATGTGAATAAAGAGGTGAATAGCCAGTTTGTGCTACTGCAGCCCTGACGTATGACTTCGTTCGATGTTGTACTAAAATTTTTCATGTAAATTATGAATTCTCAAGAGAAAAGAAATAAGATTTAAATAATCTGCGTCTGAATGACTTCTCTTGGGGATTGGGAGTCTTCTGATCACACAGGAGCCTTGAAAACAGACCTTAAAGACCTGAACAACCTGAAATCCTCTCGAGATACTTAAAGATACCATGATTTAGGTTGAACTTTAATCCACTCTGCACTTGGACAGTGAAAGCGTTTTTTCATCTTCTGTATGCTTGATATTAATGTGCATGTTATCAGCTGCAGTAAAAGAAGGTATTGACAGAAAACGTGGCAGTTCGTGTAAGTTCTATTGATGTAGATTGTTTTCTGCTGTAAAAAAAAACAAAAACAACCAAACCTGTGAGTAGGGTATAAAAGTGGACATCTTGCACCTATACTTGCACCTGTCCAAAGCATTCCTTCATTAAGAAAGAGTGACTCAGGTGGAAGTTGTTCTGTGTGGTCTGGTCTAGCTGTTTCTTTTTTTCCTTTTTCCTTTTTTTTTTCTTTTTTCTATTTTCTTTCTTCACTACGCTGTCTTTGAACATGAGTGCTACAGCTTTGGTTTGGGGTTGATGGGGTTTTTTTATTTCACTGCTTTGTAACAGGAATTTGTGCGTGGTGCAATTGGAGGTTATCAGATACTACTGATTTGCCACTAGTTTGTTTTTAAAATATGTGTTTCATTAATGACCCCTGCAGATAAATGAGCTCTCTAGTTTGATGCCAGTAACTGACGGAGTGGCAAAGCTAGTGTATATGCAGTTTTAAAAGCAAAAAGCAAATCTACTGCTTAGAGTGGGCTCCTCTAATCCAGTGTTCCCTGTGGCTGCAGACTTGGCAGTCTGTCTCAGCAAACCCTCCAGAAGATATTTTTGTCTACGGAGAAAATGTTTTGAAGAGCTTTGGTTTGCAATACTCTACCATATATGGGAGGGATTCTTTAGCATTTGATGTTAATTCTGTACCACATGTTAGAAAGGAATATTCAGCAGCATAAGGCAATGAAACATTTTTGCAAAAGCAAAGAAATGGAGGTAAAATATAGAGGAGGTTTTCAGAAGTATCAAGGGTACTTTGGCTCAAGCTTCCTTTTGGAGTTCAAATGTCGTAATTTTAAAATAGTAGTCTCATAGAATGTGTGTGTGTTTTTAAACCCAGACTAAGCTATCATCAACAGAAGAGTATTTTAAGCTGTATATAGGGGTTTCTTCAGTAAGTCTTCAGGTATTTTACAGATTGATGAACATCATTAAAGTGGTTGCTTGATTAACTGACTTACAGAAAACATGAGCTGCCCATGAAGCTCACATCAGATTAAAACACAGGATAAATGTCCTTGTTGTTCATTATACATATGTGCATGCATAGCTCATGTCGGAGGAGAGGTAATTGCATTGAGGAATAATAAATGGATAGAAGATAATAGTTAAAACAGATTCTTAGTGTTGGTCCGTAAATATTTTGGCTGCATTTCACACAGATCATTCTTGATAAATGCGTGTAATTTTAAAGTTATTAAACAGGTTAGCTGTTTGCATTAGATGAAGCACATAAAAAACAGCCAGAGTGAAAAGTATGCAGTTCTGGAAGACTGCAAATATTATCTGTTTGTTAAAATTATTAATGGAAGTCATTACATGGACTGTTCTCTTAAATTTTGTCTGGGAGACAAGAACAGAATTTCTTGGGTCCATGCACAGTTCCTGAATAGATTGTTAAGCCACTTTTGGATCACTGAAGTAAATTAGCTGGGCTTGATTTCCAGGCATTCTACAAAAAATATACTTTTTAGCAGTATGAAAGAACCAAATAATAGGTTTGTGTAGATAATGAGGTAAAAAGCTTATCAGCACATCCAAAAAGGAATTCAGAGAAACAGGGGAAGGAGAGGAAGCCCAAGTAACAGCCTGCCCTGCCAGGATACTCCCAGGCCCATCATAGGAGCCATCAAATGCCTGTCTATCTCCATACACCTGGAAGAGCACAGGGACACAAGGGCAAGCAAGAACACAAATTAAGGAGACCCAAGGAACAAACGGTTTCCCTCATCCAGGGCCCTCCCAGGGCTGTCACAGGAGAGCCAGGCATGCAATGAGTGGCAGACTCAGTGTTTGAGCCCAGCTGCTGGAAGGATCCACTCTGTCCTTGTGTGCCATTCTCCCTAGTGGACCTTCAGCCAGAGAGGGGAGGGTGGTGAGGCCCTTGTGCTGTGTTAGTGTGAGTGCTTGGAGCTGTGTGCCCAGCCATGTATGGATGGGGTGTCCACATGGGTCTGCTGGGAATGCATTTCCAATCTCCCTCCTGCTTGGACCTGGGGACACAGAGAGGCAGCAGCTTTGTCTGTCTTGGATGGTTATTAATCACTCCAGCACTCAGGAGGTCAGAATGCAAATAAGGAGTAAGAAGCCCTGGTCTAAAGACTTCTAAACTTGAATTCACTGTGCAGACAAAGGGAAAAATGATACCATTCACAAGTACAGTGAATAGACTAATAATCAGCAAACATTATGTTTGGATGCCATTTTTTCTTTTCTTTAATAAGCCTTAAGAGCTTATTAAAAATTCCTTGCCTCTGGCTGCTCTCTCTCACCTCTTCAAACAAGGTCACCATCCTTTCATCTTTGTCCCCTTTGTTTATGCCACTGCTTTTATGGACTCTCTGAAACAGTCTTTTCAAGAAACCCACCCCTTGTTCTTAAATTAAATGGTGGTGTTTTGAATCATCTCCACCTGGCTTTGGAGCGGGACCCAACCAGTAGCCTATTTGTCAAATACAGGTACAGCTCAGGGTGATGCTGTCTCCAGAGGGAACAGCTGTTGGGGCTATGAATTTAGGGAAAAGGGTTAAAGGTGGAAACAGAATTAAGAGAGGGACAGAAAAAGAAGCTGCAGTTGCATTTTAGGCAGCTGTTTTGATTGTGAGTTACTGCCCATAGAACTTCATGTTCTAGCCTTGCCTGCAGACCTTAGCTGATTCAGTCTCCTTTGCTTCCACGTTAAAGCAGTGCCTGGTAAAACAGGGCTCATTCCTGAAGAATTTTTCAGGTCAAAAGACTTGTGAGTGTGTGTATACATATTTGTGCACGTATTTTTTATATATACAAGCATTTTGTATAGATTGTTTCACATATCCTCATTTGTTCCTTAAGTAACAGCTATGCAATATCAATTGCTTATAGTTTGCAAGTGAAATGAGCAGAAGATCATTAATTCAGTCTCCCTTACTGTTTCTTAATGCTCCACACTCCACTAAATGGGAGCCTGGCCTAGATGGAAGATGGGAAGATGGAATCCATCATGCATAAATGTGTGCTTGCCCACACACATTCATATTCTATTAGGAATTTTGCACAATTCAATATCGTATAAATGTGAGGTTCTGTCTTAATTGAATGCTAATTGGATCTCATTGCTTTGTACAGATACTGATAATTAATGCAGGTACATACTTGTGAATATATATATTTATATTATATATAGGGGTAAATATTATATGTAGTCAGTTACAATCTGCTTTATTTATCTTGTATGGAGCCATAACACTTTGCTAGATTGTGGATTCCATGAAGTACAAAACTGACTCAGTTCAGTTACATTAAAAACTAAACTGAAGCAGAATTTCCTGAAGTTAAAACAAATAAATATTTGTAGTCAGTTTCTCATTGTCTTCACTTTATCATGAAATTCAGGAAAGTAGCTCTTGAAAAATTACAAATAAAGTATCACTTTGTTTGAATAAGAACTGTGACAGTATAATATTTTTTTTTGCCTGTTAGCTTATATTAAATGTAGTATGCTTTCAAAGTCTGCCAATATTCAGATTAGAACAGAACCTCAGTATCAACACATCATCAAATCTCGTTGGAATTACCTCTGATATATGCTGATGGTGGGGGGAAAGGAATACAAGAATGGAAAATGTGATTTTAATTTCCATTGCCATTCTATATTTATGTAAGCAAACTAAAACAAATGTGCAGATTTGATAGCCTTTGTTTCACATGTACAATGCCAGTAATTAATGGCAGGTAATGTATTGCTTTCAACTGCTGCTGGCTGAAATAATTTGGCCTTTTGCCTTGAGCCTTGGAATTGGCAATGAGTCTTTGGTACCACTTACATCGAGGCAGTGGCTCTGATGTTTGCCAGTGTTAACAACTACTTAATGTATAACCTACAGGACCTGTGGCCAGGGGAGTATTGGAAATACTGAAGTAGCAGGGGAATATTGGAATGAGCAAAGAAATACCAGGAGCTCACTTCTCTTGCAGACGTGGGTTAAAGATGACTCTGTGGCTCAAATTACTGCTATCATAGCAAATACTTTCTGCAAATAGGTTGCAGGTCTTCATTAAGAACTTAGTTTTATAAAACTCCGTGTCATAGGTCACAGAAATAAAAAAGGCATTTATCATGCTTGTAGTTCCTCACTTCATTGAAACACTGAATGAAATTTCAGTAGTATCAAATATTAAAGTTAAAATAATTATTTTAGTGAAGAGCAGAAAAATATTCTAGCTAAATATAATTGGGAAGAATATTTATTAAGTTTCTTTTACAACCATGCTAGAGTTGTTACAAAGCTAAGTTGTGGGAAAGCTGTCTTCTAATAATAAGAGAGTATTTATAAAATGCAATGGCAGCTCCAGTGAGAGAGGAGTAGAATAAGAAGGAAAGGGGTTGGGCAGGATCCAGAAGGAAGACTTTTTTCTATACTTCATTTTAAAAAATTACTTTAGATTTCTAGTCATTCCCTCAGAATGTTATTCAGTTCCAGACATACTTTTTTTTTTTTTAACATATATTAGATAAAAAAGGGGAAGAGGGACAACCAGTTTCTGCCATCAAAATGAAAAAAAATTATGCCTTCACTAGTAATTTTGTTTCTTGAGCATAAAGGTTCAAAAAGACTGAACAAAAGTACTTTGTCAGCTGATCAAACATGAGCTTAGTTTATGAATGGTGTCTTTCTAATGCATACAATGAAATTATTTTACAGTGCAGATTATTGATTAATATTATTCTGGAATGCTTAATGCTTTATCTTGATTACTTGTTTGCTTTTATTAATTAGCTGTAATTAAGCAGTCTTTCAGGTAACAGAGTGTATGTATTTCCCTAGTGGATTAAGTATTAAATACAGCTTTCTTCACTTATTCTCTGTGAGGTTTATTGTTGTTTAAAGCTTGTGAAATTTTATGTATTCTGCAAATCTGCCAAACTTGCAAATTCACACATTTCTGCGGCAGTTCCCTAACTGCATGCTTATTTCCATATATGTTTGGCATATCTCACATTGTGATATGTTGCATGTGCTTGCTCCCTTTGTCTGGGGCTGCTGTCTGTATTGTTTTGTGCTTCCAGATAGCGGTGGGTGTGCTCGCAAACGTGCTGCAATGTCTGTCACATTAACAGCTGTGAAGAGAGTTCAGAGTTCTCCAAACCTATTGGCCTCAGGTATAACCACTAACCACTGAGATACAACTTCTGAATGGCTTTTTTGTAGTGTTGGGCATTCCTGCCGTATTACTTTGCAAGGAGGAGAAGGGTAACACTGTTTTCTATTCCACTGGCAGATCTGTTACTTCTACAATGCTTTTTAAAAAGTGTTCATAATTTCTTTCTGCCTATGCTTAGTAGCCATTCATGAAAAAAGTCAGAAAAAATGAATTATTCGTAAATTAATTTTGCTCTTGATATGTATTTTGGGTCTCGCATCCCCTGTATTTTTTTCAAGATAACAAAGCATGAAAAAGAGGTTTTGTTTATTACAAACTTTTTATTGAAACTTGATTTAGAAACTCTTCGCAAGGAAAAGAATCTGAGTGGTGTTGTAAAATGATTGTCAGAAGCCAGATTAACTTTAAAAAATCATTTATGAAGCATGTTTACCTAAAAATATTAATAACAATAAAAACATACTAAATATTCATTAGAGAGGCAGAACTGCTTCTTATCAATACTCCGGTGTATATTTTTCAAAATTAATTTATTTCTAACACAAATTAATATTGGATATTTATTTTTCAGGGTCTGATTCTCAGTCTCCGGATTCAGGTAAATAAAACACTGTATTATTTATGTATCAGTGTAAGGCCATGTAAGTGGATGAATTACAACAATCTTCTACTTATTTGATTTCGTTACTCCATACTTCCTCATTATTCAAGGAAAGCACAGCTGTAATTGTAATCCTTAATGTTAATGGTTAAAACCTCAAATGCAGGTCTCATTTGAAAGCAGTTATTTCCTGCAACACAGAATATGTTGTCAGAAAAATGAATTGTGTGGGAAAAAAACAGACTGCTAATTTGCCACCTTTAGCTTCATCACTGTGGCACCATTCGGTGGTACTTGCTATTTCCTTTTTAGTGCCTTACTCAGGATTGCAAGTTCTGCCCACCTCACTTAGCAGCCTGCTCACATAATGTGTTACTTTTTCCAGCCTCTTACAGTATTTTGTCTTCAACATCTCCCTGTATGTTTGGCCAACGCTTTAAGGGCATTCCAGGTCTGAGGATTGAGAAAAAAACATGGTTGCTGGTTGGAAAATCGAGGTGTCATTCAGATTTGGCAATAAGATGTGTTACTGGAACAACTAATTCGGTACTGTGGTTAAATTTTGTGAAACTGCCATGACCAACCAGCTTTACAGGAGCTGAGATGCTTTTCAAAATCCAACACAGCTGTGAAGTTCAAGAAGCTAATCTGAAAGTGAAAGAATTTGAGCTTGATTTATACAGGAGCCAAAGCACCAGCATCTCAAAAGGACTCTCAGGGTTAAAATCCATAGTCTCTGTGAAAGTTGTGGGAAGATGTCAAACTGCCCAATACCAGGACTGTTGCTTGAATTTTCTGAATTTTAAAAATCAATATTCAGTAGAGTGGCAGCTTTAGCCAGGTTCTTATAACTTCCATGGTAAAGTAGCATCACTGTCAGTTGTGTAAGTTGTTTAGTAGCTGGGTTGCTATGTTAAGAGCAGTAGATGTACTAATCACCCCAAAAAAAAAAGGTTTTGTTCTTCTTTATTTTCAAAAGCTTGGCGATCTTACAATAATGGAAGTAGAGAAACGCTGAATGGAGACGCCAGCAGTTCATCTCTTTCAGCAAAAGGTTTTAGGAGCGTGCGCCCAAATCTGCAGGAGAAAAAATCACCAACTCAGGTAAAACTGGACACACCACATTAACTGCTGTGTCATTGCCAGGGGGGCTGTTCTGGGGGGATAGCACATATAGATGGGATACCTCTATGAAACATTTTCCTGATGTCTTCCAGATAGAGTGAATCACCTGTTCATATGGGTCACTACAGACTGGTTTACTGCCTAGATGAAGCGTACTCCACACAGGCCATATGCCCCCAGGTTAATTACCAGAAATTGCTTTCAATGAGCAAGACAGACAGCTAAATAAAACTAGGTCATACACAAGTAAAAGCTTTCTAGGAGTGTTCCCAGACTTCAAAGAGTATTTATTAATAGTTCACACTTGGAAAAATGCACCAGTCATCAAAATATCTGAGAATTAAAATTTATTAATTATACGGTAGAAAATGCTTCTGCCTGTTTTGTGGAACAATGTAATTAGAGCACACTAAAAACAGAAACAAACAACAACAACAAATCAAACAAAAAAACCCCCCCACACTTGGAAACATCTTTATCTGTCCAAAAATTATCAACATACTAATCTTAATAGTCTCTCTGTTACTATTTTAATTTGAAGGTTTAAGAGGCTCTGTGTTTTATATATGTGTGCTACCTGTGAATAATTGCTTGTTATCTAAGATCTGGAGTACTTACATACCTGAATGCTTTCACAGCCATAACTCTTATTCAGTGTAATAATTGTTTTTTAAAAGAAAATGAATGATTGTGGGCTCCCTTCTGATCCTTTCTGATCCCACTTTACTCTGAGGAAATGGAACATCTGGCTTTTTGAACAGAAGCTGCACAGGAAATGGTGGTGGGAACCTGACCAATTTAGTTGTCCATTGAATTGAGCAATGTTGAGATGAAGCCCTTTAATTTGCTAGTTCCTTTATTTAAATATAAAAGTAAAACTGAACTGTATCTCCTGCTAACATTTACTTTCTTTCTGTTTCTTCTTCAATGTTATTTTGCTGTGTGTGGATGCTTTTGGCAAATAAGGCACCTCTGCCACCTCCTAGAAATGAGAGTTTACGGAAAGCGAGAGTAACTAATCACGAGAACGAAATTAATCTGCAGGCAGTAACTGCTGATCCAGCTAAACACCACCCCACAGATACTGCCTATTACACTAGTGAGACGTCTGTTCAGGAGACAATGTCTTCCGAAATATCTAACACAAGTGTGTCCTATGCACAAAAAATCATTAAACCACTGACCTCAATCTCCAGTGCAGACACAAGCACAGTAGCTGGCATTAGTACTACTCTCCATCAAGGCCAAAGGCAACAGTCTCAAAAACGTAAGATATCTACCCTGAAATTAACCCGGACACGTGACCCAGCAAGTAGCATTCCTTGTAATTCACAGCAACAGCTCAAGCCTGTTGAAGAGCCAGTATTTCCACAAAGGCCTGTCTCACCTGCCTGTAACCCCATGCCTGAGCTACACATAGCATCTCTTTCCGTTCAGATAGTTCCCACCCCTGACAGTAAAGCAGAGCGTGAAATCCAAGATCATCCACCTAGTATTTCTCCAGACACTTCAAAGATGTCTTCAGAGGATTTGGGACAAAAGTCTACAGTTCTTCCTTCTTCACAGGCTGCAGAATGCCATGTGGTATATTTAATTTTTCCATATTTTATTTTAGATCTTCATGAATCACTTAATAACCATCTGTTTAGTTATACTTACATTACCAAAGTTAGATCTTGTGTTTTCTGGGTAAAACTACCTGTCACATGGATCAAAACAGAATTGAACAGAACCTGAAGGTTTTGGAAGGTTATTGGAAAAAAAAATTATCTAGCTGAGATGGAAGGCAGACTTCTTTGTTTCTCTGTGAGCACTTTACAGAGTGCAAATGCACCACAGGAAATTAGTGTACTGTAGGTGATGCATCTGCTTAAGTGGCTCTTGCTAGAGAGGATTGCATTTTAGAGGGTTATGCTGCCATAGACGCTGGAAGGATCAAGTATGGATAGAAAAGGTTAGGTTGCATTGGGGGGAGCTTAAATGCAGCTCTGCCAGTTTTCTAGGGCCACAAAAAATATATTTTGTCAGTCAGTGCTTTCTGCAAGGCTGGGCACTGCCGTCTCCTATGTGTCCTGTGCGATAGAGCTTTTTAAAGAAAACAGGTTGATAAAATCTTTGTCAACAACCTTCATATGAAACATCACTGGGCACTGAACTTCTAATCTCTCTGTTTCTCCTACACCTTATGCCTACTGAAATGAAAATTCTTTAACTACGCTGATCTCATCTAGGAGAAATGGGAGTATCAGACACACAGTATAGGACCCGAGGAGTCTGAGCAGGGTTTGTCGCCATTCAGAAACTCATTGAGTCAAATAAAATAAGCCTGGGTGCAAGAAAGCAGCAGTGAATACATACTAGGCAAAAGGAGAGCTCTGAATAAGCTTCGTCCTTTCTACTCTGCTTTACCTAGCCACATTCAGATTTTTCTATTTAAAAAGATAATTATTCCAGTATATCTGCCAATACACCAGCTTATCTGTGTTTGAAATGTTTTGAAATGGAGGTAGAGATTGCTGTAGGTCTAGGCTTATCTACCTCAAAGCTTTGTCTGAGTGAGAATCCCATCATGGTATATTTGGTGTTCATATATATATGGTGTTCATCTTGTTCTGCTGGAATCATTGAGGCTACGCTGAAGTAAATACAGCACTGCTGACAGCCCTATTGTCAACAGTAGTAACTCATCTGCTTTTCCAGACTGTGGTTCTTTCAGATCATCACATTCAGCCCCATCTCTACTCTGGAAGCCATAAGTATCTGCATTAAAAACAGGATAGCTTTAAAGCTGTAATATGTCTGTCTCCCCCTTCAACTCCCAAGTAAAATTTTTGATCAGAACAAAGCTGTCAAATTATATGGCAACAATCTGCAATGCTCCTTTTGAATTCTCTCAATTAAAAAATAGAAACACGGGAGGAATAATTACATTTGTCCTTCTCAAGACTAGACACTATCAAAACTATCATCTTAAGTCCTTCCTTTAGGCTGCATAAAATTTAGAACATTTTGAGAAAAGTTGCTTTACCCCTTAGAAGAACCACTCTGCTACTCAGTGATTTTTGTCAGGTAAAACAAGTCAGTTCAAGCAAGAGTCACAGTAAAGAATCTATGTCAGAAACAGTAAGGAAAGCTGAGCAACAGCTTTTTCTGGTAGATAGGGTAGGTAAGAAGATTATAGATTATAATTATATATTGCAAGTCTTTTACATACGGGTATCAAAGGATATTGTCAAACAGCAAAACAGGTGTAGGTGTGGCCAGTACAACTTTTGCCTCTGTTATCTTTTCACTTAAAAATAGTTGCTCAGCCTGTTAGAATATGATGCATTATATTTGGTCAGATAAATCAAAATGTCTCTCAAACAGAAAGTATGGTAGCTACCAAGGATTAGGGGAAGTACCTTTTTATGATCAAGAATATTCAAATTCTAATCAGAAGGACTAAAAATAGTTCATCTTCAAGCTGCTTTTTTTTTTTTTTAATTCTAAAAGTCAAAACACATTTTGCATTTTCTTTTTAATGTAGAATCTGGTTTAGTTTCACTTCGAGCTGAAAAAAATCAGAAAAGTATCTGTGGCTTATTTGGCAATTCTGCACCTAATTTTCTCCCTACTCCTTGGTTTCAGCATGTGGGAAGGACCATCAGAAACTTGGCAACTGGGTTGCTCTGAATAAAATTATATAAATTTCAGTTGGTCACAGGGATCATTAAGGAATGTAGCCATCTTTTCAAGCTGTAGCCCTTTAAAATTCAGGTGGCATTTTCAGTGATGTTCAAATTTGAAATAAATTCTAATGAAGGGATGTATTTGGCATCACAATTGAGTTGTGGAGCCAGTGGGTTTTGTAGCTCCTTGCTAAAATACATATCTAAAACTAGGGTACAAATCAGCATGTGAGGTGGTGCAAAATTCTGCATCAGGTGAGGTCCCAAAATGAAGATGCCATGAGCTAAAATTAGAAATAAAGGCTGCAGCTAGATATTTAAAAATATTTACTTTCTGACTCAGATCTCAGTTTAAAACCACGAAACTGTTGTAGCTAATGCCAAATATTATGATCCCTTTAGTGCTATATATCAGTATTTTCAAAGTTCACAATTTCTCTCACATAGAAAATTAACTTTCAGTATACTATGCAGGATAGTACTTTCATTTTTAAAATTGTACTAGATCTGCAAGCCCTACAGGATGTTGTATACGAGTTAAAATATTTTTGTACGTGCAGCTTATAGGTCTTATGTCAAGCTGTGTCCTCGAAGGATGCTCTCAGACTGTAAATTAGGCCTGCCAGCAATGTTCAAAGCTGCCACAGAAACTCTCAAAAAAAAATACATTTAGAAAGGTGCAACTCTCCCTCTGCATCTGGGTTCATGTATGTGATGGAGAATGAGGTAAGATCAGGTAATCATCACTTCCTAAGAGATGGTAAATGACAAATACTGTCCATGCAGGGGTATCTGTGTCTAGCCAACATACACAACTATTATTGTCACGAAGTATGGAAATACACAGACCAGAGAGAGCTTGTGTGGTCCAAGTTAATGTATCTTGCTATGTTTGTGCTCCTATTTGCACTTAATTTCAGTGCTTATCTGCTGTAACTTTAGGAGCAAGCAGAACTGTGCTATGACTCATGGAGTGACATTTTGTAAACACTCCTCCTCAGAGAAAGGTTAAACCCCTTAAAAGTATATATGAAAATAGAGGCATTCAAGTTACTCAATATTAGGAGGTTTTACATTATTACAGTCTCGAGAGATGCTGCTTTTTTGTACCACACTGCAGATACAAGAGAAATAACTGAATCTATTTCAACAGAGACATTAGTATTTGTTAGTATGAAACCAATGGAGGTAAATTTTCTTGTCCAAGTTTCTTATAAGAAGAAGTTATAAACCAGTGAAGAATTCTGCATCTTCAGAACTGCATCTTCAGAAATAATCACCTGATATTTTTATGTTTATTTTGTTCCTGTGTTCCTACATGTCCTATTGTTCTAGATACCACTCTCTAAAGCTGAGGTTGCAAAGCATTTGTTCTGTTATTTGAATTCCTCAGATGAGTTGAACATTTGGTTTAGTCCTGATGTCCTGGAAGAGTAAAACATCTATAGCAGATGTTTATAAAGGTGTTTCTTTTGACAGCCTTCTAGCTGTACAAAAGTGCATCAAAGGAAATAAACCTGGAATTAAAAAAAAAAATTCTAAATCATCTAGTACATTTACAGGTTTTAGATATTGGCAATATGTAGAGTGACACAGAAGAAAGAGAAAACCAGTTTCAGCATTCTGAAGACAGATGTGAAGCAAAGAAAATTGAGCATGTATTTCTCATTTTAAGTTCTGCATCACTAGTATTGTTTTAGACAAGGGCTGAACTCCACCTCCTTATACTGAGTTTGGAATAAGAGGGCTAGGTAGAAAAATGGGCATTGGAATATAATTTGCAGCATTAGTTTGAAGATTTTGAAATCAGCTTTTAACAATTAAAAATAGAGGTATTTTTACCCATTTATGCAAATGTATGGGTGTAATTTGATTATTGACTACTAAACTCTGCTATGTATTAACAAAATGAGTTTATTTACTTATCTCTGATTCTCCTTATCTGTGTCTTGACTGTTGAAGCAAGGCCAGTACTCTGGTGTCATTAGTAATCTCACACCACTCCCCACATATCTTGCATTAAAACAGTATGACTGATTTTGAAACCCATACTAGGGTCACTAGATACTTTATGTGAATTGGAAAGCATCTGTGTTCTTCAGGCCTGACATTTTACTGTTTGATGGAAGAGAAGCATCTCAAAGGACCAGCAGAAAGCTGCTCTTCAGACCTTCAATTCACATCAAGACTGATGACATTTATCTCTCTATCCCTCAAGTGTTGCTCCACAACCCAAGATAGCCACATAGTCTAGCCAATTTTTCATCAGTCTAATTGATTAAGTACTTGTTTGGCATTTAATCCGCCTGACTTCTGCTAGCATTTCTTGGGCTATATCAATAACAAACCTAATCTGAAGCATGCTGAATGGAATCAGTATTACAAGTTTCCTGGAATGCATTCAGCCTTGTCTTTCTCATATTTTTCACAGTGAAAAATATAAAAAAATATGATTCATATATGAGATTGCATGCACAGTGAAAAAGATGGATTAGTAGTAGCCAGTTGTATGTGTTTGAGATTACCAGCATTCTTTTAAAGTGGTGTAAATCAGTTTTCAAAAAAAATGCTGTTTAAAATCCCAATTTCAGCCACTCTTTCCCAGAGAGTTGGTTATGCATATGAAAGAATTCTAGAGCCAGGCAGAATAGAAGTTCTGCTCTACGAAGCCAAGAAGCTTTATGTTGGGAATCAGTACCTAGAATTGCTGCATTCCTTCCTCCTGCCTTGTAAGAAGGATAACTTCATATTCTTTCTAAGAGTTGGGCTTGATGAAATCACCTGTTAGTTGCCAAACACAATGAATTAAATTCTTTAAAATCTCAGTTTCATTAGCTCTCTGGATGCACCCTGAAAATCTGTTCTTGTGTTGTCCATCCCTTCTTTTCTCAAGCATGCAAGAAATCTTCTCAGTTCAAAGCCAGAAGGTTTACTAGGTTTCTCAACTCACCAAAATTTCCTGATATTTTAACAATATGGAGATTAATTTACACATTTTGGCTCAGTCATATGTAACTTTTCTTCTGGGGATGCTGAGAGGATATCTGGTCTCAAGAACTTTAGAGCTTCTTTTTGGCTCTGCCTCATAATTACCGTATGATCTCCTGGTTCCTGTATTTTGCTGGAGATCTTGACATGATGATCCGATGACATAGATGATGAAAATCATCATGAATGATGATTCTGTCTTCCCTCTATG
The DNA here is from genome assembly GCA_013397975.1 of Machaerirhynchus nigripectus. Taxonomy (NCBI): domain Eukaryota; kingdom Metazoa; phylum Chordata; class Aves; order Passeriformes; family Dicruridae; genus Machaerirhynchus; species Machaerirhynchus nigripectus. Next base: position 225,028 of record VZRQ01010305.1, read on the forward strand.
TACCTGTGAGGGGAAATTACAGTTTCTTATATGTGTATGTAAATGTACACATCTGAAATCCCTGATGTATTATGTTGTATAATCATCTTAATTTCTCTTGAAATTATTTTAATAGTATTTCGTTGTTCTTTTGAAGTTTCCGTTGGCAAATTAGTTCTCTCTGCAAATACTATGTCCTTTTAAAGTCATACACTCAATACATATTGATTATTTTGATTAAGAGGTAATCTGTTCAGATTTCTTCTATGAAAAGATTAAGTTGGGGGGGTGTTCGATTGTAGATTTTAAACATTGCTGTGAATAAGATTTGGATTTTAAGCTGTTTGACTAAGTTTCTTCACTGTTTTAACTGCAGATTTTAACATCAACTTTTTCCTATTTTTGTGTACCCTGGAGATCCAGTGATGCTGAAAATTTCTTTTGAATCAATTGGAACAAGTAATAGATATCTGTTCACATACTTAAGATTCTTTTCTGTAATGCTTGTTCATAGGGATGGTCCCATTGACCTCAATAAGGTTATTTGTGTAAATTCTAGTTGATCTCAACAAGAATTATGCAACTGGAACCCCAGTGACCTCTTATAAGTAGCATAATCTGGGTTGTGTTCCAAGTCTTCCATAAGGGCTTTAGAAGATATTTTCAGATTTTGGATTAAAATGCCAAAATGGCATTTTAATCTGATGGCTTGAAACATTTTTTGAATGATTAAAGACATCTGCCTAGTCTAAGCATAGGAAATAACCATATTGCTGATAACAATGTGGTATGTATGACTGAATGTTGCTTTTTAAAGTAGTATTTACTACATATAGTATCTTACTGTCCTCTGTTTTACATAAATTTAAAATCCCAAACACTCTTTCCCAGCAGCTATTCCAGATTTCCTCAGCCCTATCAACAGTGAAACCATTAGTGCTGAAGTAGGCAGTATTTTGAATACTTAGGAATTGATTGAAAGCTTGTGGTTAATAGGCAGTATAGAAGGATTTGTGCAGCTGTTTAACAAATATTAGATGCCAACATGCTTTAGTTCAAAAAGAAGTTGCAGATGCAAAAAGCCAGTTGCAGGACTAGTTTGAACTGGGTGCCCTGTGTCTGATTTGAAATAACAACATAAAGCTCATACATTGTGTGGCAGTTTTCAGAAGCACTGTCATGACACTGTTCCCTTCTACTTTTAAGGAACTGTTCTGAATCCAAACAACTAGCATGTCTTGTTTTCAGTATGTCCTGTTCTTGTGCTCCCAGTCTTTGTTCTCCAGCTTTATACCAGTTACCCTAACAATCCTTACGTCTTCTAATGTTGGAAAGACTTCTATGCATACTCCCTATAGAGTAGGTTGACAGGGTGCTTCCAGGGTGCTTCGAAATTTTAAGATCGTCCAAATATTTTTATTAGAGAGGCAGTGGAGAAGATGTGTTCAGTCACAAGAGGCAAAAATTTCCACCACCTATTATTTGCAGATCATATGAACATTCACTAATAGTGTTTCTGTATAGCTGGCAGTCCTGCCCATCTCTATATTGCAGTTAATTTCAAAACTATACCTGTCCTTGACAAAAAAAAGTGTAACATTTACAGAGATCAGACTTGCAGATAGATTTTTTCCTTTGAAAACTAAACAGACATGAAATTCTCTAGCCTCATATTTTTGTGAAGTATAAAATTGTGTGAACCCTCTCAATGCACAATGGAGATCATTAATATATGCAGTACATTATGAATATTCATCCTCAGCACACTATGGTTTCTGGCATTGCTTCCGCTAGTATTTTATGCATTCATTTCTTTCATGTTGTCCTACTCTAATATAGAGCGTGGTTGATTTATTTCCTAATCTTTGTGAATGTGAACTTCCTCGGGTGACTGAAAAACTTACACTTTTGTAATTCCCCTACACCCAGCAAGAGGCAAAGGGAAAAGTTCTTTATTCATTAAGTAATCTGTTTCTTTTCTTATTTTTTTTTCCTCAAATCTCAGCTTGGAAACCAGAAAGTAACTGCCCCTGTGATGGAGGTAAATGCTTCACAGACACACAGACAAACAGCAACAGAAGCTTCTCCACTGCCTCTTCCTTCTCCTGTGGTACCAGTTAACAGAGCCTCTTTCTCACCAGACAGTGGCACCCATCTAGTACCATATTCTTTGCCAACGCTTGATGATTTTTTGCCTTCACGCTTTTTTAAGACCCCAGCCCTCTCACAGTTTCCATATAAATGCCCATACCTAGCTCCTGACAGGAACGACACAGCCTCTGTGAGCACAGACTCTGCCATGAGTGAGTGCTCCTCCCGCACAGTGAGTGAGTCCTCCACAGCCATTCTAGATGAGCTGCAGACTTGTAGCTATGATACTACTGACTGCTCTGAAACACCTTCCCCAACCTTGAGCCAGATGTCTGCTGTGTCAGATGGCACCACCTTAACCAACACTGCTGCCACCTCTCATGTAATTATGCTTCCTTTTTTCCTCCTCCATTTTGTTTGAACAGGTTGTCAAAAGGGAACAGAATTTGACCTTGTCTGTTATCCCATTACACAGACAAGTATTTCGTTAGTAATTTTCCCTGGTCACAGTCTGACAGTGTTTTGCAACAGTTGTTGTAAAATAAAAAATCATTGACATAGCAGATTTGGGAGTAGGAAATGATTGTTGCACAGTTGTGCGGTCAGCTAAGGTGTATCAAACACTTTGCTTAAAAGAAACTAAATTCAAGAAATACCTTTTCCAAATGCATTAAAAGTAAGCATTCCATAGGGTTTGAAGAGATTTGTTTAAAATATTGTTAACAGTTTACAGGTCTGTTGAGTTTGTAGGCTCTGGACCACCACCATTTTTGATTTACACTGAGATGCAGATTTCAATAATGTAATTTGTAAATTTATAGTAAATGTTGGCGGTATTTAATGCAGTTTTTTCCCCAGCCATGACGACTGCACAAAACTGGTTTTCTCTCCTCTAATTGACCTTTTCCTTTTCTAAGCACAGTTTCTTATAGGACTGAACTGCATAAATAACCTTGTATTAACCAAGTGTCCTGTTACTTTTCTCTTGGTTATGTCAAGGGAAAAACCAGGACGCCATGAGACACTTCATACATACATTCGCTTTTTGTACCTTTGTAAACTCATATATGGGGAGAAAGAAGGTATGGAATCTGGGTCAAACCCAGATCACTTCTGATTTCTTTTGAGATTATCCACATGATTAAAATGAGTCAGAACAAAGCCTTCATTTAAATTGAGCAATTCATTGCTGAATTGCAAAACAGAGGGATGTTCTGAATCCAAAGTTTTACTGGGTCACAGCAGTCTTCAAACTTTGTACAAATGCTTTAGCATACTGTAATTTTCAAGCCTGAATATTCTCCCTATAAAATAATTTTTGTGGGTTCTTCTTGCTTATGTAGTTTGAAATTGTAGAATCTAATAGAAGTTTGGAAATGGAAGTACCCATTAGATTTTTGCCTTTTCCGGAGTTCCGTGACTGTAACGAACTTCAATCAATTCTGAGTATTTTAGCCTAATTCAATGTCCTGAGGTCAGGCATGTGTTGCACAGCATTCTTGCAAAGAACTGCTCAGAGATCCGTAACGGGACCTCTCTCCCTGCCTCAGCAGAGAGAAAGTTAGAAGGCAGTTCCAGTCCCAGATGGATGCCTTCTTCTGTTCTGATTCAGAAATCCAGAGAGCTGCTCTTTCTGATGCTCAGGCAAATTACAGGAATTTTAAACCTGATAACTAGGAGGAAGTTTTACAAGATCTTGATTATCTTGCTGCAGAAGTAGGTGGCTCTACTTGCAGTGGAAGACAGGTTAAGTATACTGGAGAAAAAAAATATGGGAATAAAATGTCACCTGGACCTAGAGTGTCATGTTCTCAGATTGAAATATCAATAACTACCAAATGATTCCAAGGGAAGGAATGGCCTTTGAAACCGTAAAACTATCTTTTATAGCTAACCCTATAAACTGTGCAAGATGCATCAGGTAAACAAATGAAATAGCCACCTTCACAGACAAGGAGAATATCATTAGAAATCATAAGAAGTTATAGCTGAGCTGAGATCCTCTCTAAGACCTCTAGAAGCAAACCCAAAAATGTCATATATGAACATGCCACATACACATTTATGACTGATGTCCTTCAACTACTTGTGTGGGTCATGTTTTCAGGATACCGTGTACTACTTAGTGTAAGTACCTTACTGTCTAACTGAGCTATTTGGTAACATCCTTCTCAGGAATATCTAAATTTTTTATTACAGAAATTCTTAGGAGTATCTTTCCAGTCTGCAAAGGACTCACACCAGTTCTGCTCAGAGAAACAAAAGCCATAGTAAATGAGTAAGAAGATGTAAGGCTCTGCACGTAGTTGCAGCCTGCCTTCCCTAGAAACAAGCTTTCCCACAAAGACAGTATGTAGGAAAAGAGAACGGGTGAATGCCTGAAGTAGAGGAGAGATGGCTGGCCTCATCTTAAAACATGCCTTCATACTTCTTGAAATGCTGTCTTTGAGTTATGTAGCTTTTCTATTCTTACATCTCCCAAGCTGGTTTTTTTTTTTTGAGGAGAGGATCATGTAAGAAAAGTCAACTTAGTTTTGGTTCTAGAGTATACTAAGAGAGGAGATATTTAAACACAAAACTTTCGATGGAGACATCACCACAAGAGAAACTTTTCAGCTCATGTATGAAAACAGGCATCCTTAAAATGAGAACCCCCTGAATACATCTAGGAGTTCACATGATGTCTGCATAAGACCCAGAAATTGTTTTTCTCTATTAGTTATGGGAGGCCAAGATGTTAAAAATTTCAAATCAATTCAGTAATCTCGGAAATGCAAACGTATACAGAAAGCCTTGAATTTTTTTTTTTTTTTTTTTTTNAACGTTTTATTTTTTTTTTTTTTTTTTTTTTTTTTTTTTTTTTTTTGGTAAAAACAATACGCATTTTAATATGTTTTTATTTATGCTTGCTGCTTCAGGTAGTCACTTGTTTACATCTCCAGCATGTTTTAGTTCATTTGTTATATAAAATTCAACGAAGTTTGTAGTTCTTCTACTTCAGATTTAAAGAACAGCTCTGCATTAAAGGAGATGTTGCAGAGAGCTTCCGTTGCTTTTCTGCTGAAATATTCACTACCCTCTTATTTCATTCAATGCATTCTCAGTATCTTAGTTTGATTCTTTCAATACTCCCCATAAAAGTGATACAACCCCGTGCAGGGATTCTAAACCTGGGGGCAGATAGCTTCTTCTTGTGAAGTACTTCTAGTGATTAAAGCTTAAATGGCTTTAGGTGCTTAATGCTTTACTGCCAGTTTGCTTAGCTCTCCCATTTTTGATTTTGTTCTGTCATTTTGTGGTTGTGGGTTGTTGGTTTTTTTAATTGGTGCTATTTTTTTTTATTGTGATAGATTACATATTAGCATCCCACAGTCACTCCAGCTGGCTTCCTTTTTTTAAAGACATTTTCACTCACTCTTTTCAGCTAGTCCTAATGAGACTTTTCCCTTCAGTCTGCACAGAAGTTCCCATTAATATCAGTAGTGCTTGAGCATGTGCACTAAGGGAATATGTCTCTCGGTGTGAGGGATCTGTGGCAGACAGCCTTTGTCACACAATGTTAGGAACGTTTACTGCCATCGTTTTATGTGGCTGTCAGACATCTGCAAACCTTGCTTGTGCCAACTTCATTGCCTTGACCATGGTCTTTCCGTCACCTTCCCATGACAGCATGCGTCACAGCACACACGAGGAGACAAGAGGGGAGGTACAAGGTATCTAAGGAACACATTCTGCTCCCTTTGTGATAAGTTTTGTGTTTCAGTGAAAGCAGATGCCATTATGGCTGTGTACCTGACAACTGGTAATTGTTGCGTGGATGACAGTCTTGCATCACTCTTTCTTTGGGATAGCAGTCGGAGAGCTTTGTGTGTAGTTTAATGGGATATTGTTTTGTCTCTCTCAGGCTCAGATCACAGTGAATGGGAATTCTGGCACTGCTGCCAGCCCAGTGAGTCACTTTCAAAGGCCTTTTTCCCCTTCTTCAGCTTACCCTCCACCAGCTTCACTCAATTCCAACATTGTTATCATGCAGCATGGCAGGATGATGGGTAAGCCTCACACAGAATGTTTGCTTTATACATTACACAACATATTCTAAATCATGTGGCAAAGACTGCAAACAACTGCAGAGAGAGATACGCTTCACGTCCATAATGAAGGTATTGTCTATTCATCTACCTCGGGAAGTAAATGCAAAAAAATAACAGCATTTATTGTTAGGTACAGTAGTTATCCTGAACCGGAGTTACTATTAAATTTTATTACCTAGGTGTGTGAGCTAACCTCTTGCCAGTTTTCTACTAGCTTTACTAAGGGAAGGGCATCTATTAAAATAGTTCAACCTGTCCAGCCCCTTCAGATTTAGCCTTAAGAAACCAAGGGCCAACTTCGCACTTTGCTCCTCCCCACAACTTCCATAATTCCTCAGCAGAAATACTGTCAGCAAAGGGAGAGGCTCTGGGCTTTTAAAAACTAAACCCCCATCAATCTAAAATTTGTTCATGTTATTTTTTAGGACATCTTTAATTTAAAAATTAAGCACTGACCAAATATTCTCAGCCTTGGGCTCTTTGCCGGTATAATCCTGTTTTGCCAAGAGAATGATTTCCTTGCTGCTTTTTCTACCAGTGTTTTGCATATTCAGATAAGATTATAGATGCAAAATAACATGAATGTGGTCCCAGAGTTTACATTTTTGTTGTGCTTGCAGGGAAATTAGGTGACAGTTCTCGCTCTCGGACTTGTATCTTAGACAAATGCTGCTGTCATCATAGTGATAAGTACAAAAACTGTATACATGGATTTCTCCACATCCGAGAATTCTAGGTTTTTTGATTGCTCCCAGTTTGCTGATCTAAAGGCCTATCAATAATGGTTTGGATATACCTAAAATACGTATTTTCCCATGACTTTCGTTCTTGTATGATGCTAAAGTTCTGTGTTCCACAATAACAGCCTGATTTAATTCTCTTTGCTCATGTAAAAATCCCCCTGATGGCCTTAGTTTGAGGCCTGTGAAGAATGAAGGATCAAATCCAAAATGTTTTCTAAATTTAACATCATGCATTTTGGGAAAAAGTTCCAAATATTCAGACGTTTGCCACACAGAGTTGCCCCTCACCATATATGTGTAGCACTGAATTATTTACAGGATTTCAGGCTTGAGTAAACAGCTGAAACAGCCATACCAAATCCAGCACTGCAGTGGGAGTGAGCAGAAATATTCAAATTAAAATTAGAGCTTTCAGTCACTGGAGCTCATTTTGCAGACTGATATTACAATTCATATATTTTTCTTCAGAATAATCAGTGGATTTTAATGCTGCATGAAAGTCAATTGTAATTGTCACTATTAGTGTTAGAACATATATTTTCACTCCCTGCATTCATTTATCCTGCAGTGGAAACGTCTCTCTACCTGCACTTGAAAAATAGAGGCTTTGTCATAGCAGCCCACTAATTTACTGAAACCTGCTGCCTGAAGGAGTAGGGCTCTTTTTCCTGAATACAGGAAAGAGTGCACTGTCTGCAGAACTACAAATTTTCATGTCACATCCCAGCACAGAAGTGTTTTTTGTTAAGTAAAGTACTCTGCATTTTAGAAGGAAATTGTAATAGTGATGTATTAATTCCATTAGTTATAAAGGAAGATTTGAGGGGGAGGGGTAGAAATACTGCAAGTCACTACAAAACAGTAGCAGCCTGCACACTTCACCTGAATTACTTTAGGTGGATCATCAGATTGCTCTGCAGGTTCCAGGTTCCCGAAGACCATTTTTATGGATTATATGTAGAGTCACATAAGCATATCAACACACATTAAGGGAAAAACATTGTATGTCAGAATTTGTTTCTTAAAAATGTTCATGCATCAAAACTTAATGTTTCTGAGCGCAGATCACATAAGTTTTTGTGCAAGGCTGTTTGCTGTGCTTACAGAACGGCAATTTTGTATAGTTTGCTAGACATCGGGGGTGGAAGTTTTGAAATTATATCAGTAATTTTTTGAAATTATATCAGTTTTTGAAATTATATCAGTAGTTTCCAAGGAATGGGTAGAAAAGGTGCAGGAGTTTGATTTATAGGAGAAAGGCTGCTGCACCTTTCTCCATAGATTTTGCTGTGTTTGTGGGGTTTTTTCTCTATTTTGTGAGCAAAGCATTGTGAAAAACTACTTCTACTCTAATTCTGAGTTTAATAGCTTTTCTGGTCCTTAAATAAATTTATAATTTTGTTAATGTAACATTAAGTAGGGCAAAGCCCTAGTTAAGATGATATTTCTTTAAAATAATGTATATGTATGTGATTAAGATTGTCAGTCTTTGTTCAGCATACTGAAATGAGGAAGTGTGTTTTAACTGCCAAGTATGATTATTGTGTCATTACACAATATTCTGTCATGTTATCTTTACAGAGTCCACAGAGACATACTCACAGCATGTTCAGAATGTTGGCAGCACCACCACCACCAGTACAATACCAATCTGTAGATCCTCAGAAGAAGAAAAAAAAATTACAGTAATTAAAGCTCCACATTATGCAGGGATTGGCCCGGTAGATGAATCTGGAATCCCTACAGCAATTAGAACGGTAGGAAATTCTGGGAAATCTGTGTATGAACTCATACAATGAACTGATTGTTGGTAATGGGTTTTTCACATTCTTCTACTCTTATATAATTTGGAATACAGCGTGCGTAATCAGCGGCCTTGTGAATATAATATTGTGTGTTGACGAAAAGGAGAATGCTGATGGGAGCATAATTGGGCAACCTCATGTTTCTAGTTTTAATTAGAAGTAGCCAAAATTTTGTGTCTTTCCTGTGTCTCTTGTAGTTCTTGCCTTTTGGAGATGCACAGTAATTGCATGTGGTTTTCTAAAATAAAGTTTATGCATACTGTATATGTGTGTGTGTGTGTGCACAAATATTTGTATATACATATGTGTGTGTGTATATGTAAAAACCTTGTGCTTCTGCATTTCTTGGGCAGTGTTCTCATGTTGTCAGGGCAGTGTAGAAATGCATAGTTTTGTCCTGATGGCAATCTAAGGGAGTAGCATTTTCGTGGCAGTGCAGTAAATAATCATTGTGCCCTTGAGTGACACGAAAACGAATAGCGGGGGAGCCTTTTCATTGTGACCAGCCCAGTTTTGATCATCTGCCGCTGGTCACTGCTTGAGTGGTCCCAGGATGTCAAACTGAAGAGTTTTGTTTTCACAATGCTGAAGCATTCTTTCCACTCTGCTGTCAGGGCAGCCTCTTCTGGCTGCTCCAGAGAGCACAGAGGCAGCTGCGCTAGGTCTGTAAAGGCAGCACTTACTGGCCTTCCCAGCCGGAGAAGAACTGCTGTGCTGGACGGAGAAAGTGAGAAGAGTGGGAGCCAGGATGAAAGCGGCAGAGCCCTTGCAGGTGAAGTCTTAGTGAGGTGCAGGGATGTAGCAGCTGTTAGATGTATCCTGTCTGCCAGTACTGACATATGGGGCTGTGTTGTATTGCCAAGAACTGCTTCAAGGGATTGAAAAATTAGGGGGGAAATCAGGAACTAATGGAGAAAATCAGTAGGAAAAAATCAGGATAAGTGGTAAGATGGGGACAATTTTTATAAGAATGGGGGAGAAACTCTAGCATTTCTTGCTTTATTTTTGACATAAAAAAGTAATATGATCTGAATCTCTTACAAATTAAGAAATATCTTTGCAACAATGCTCTAGCTTCCTGTCCTGTTTTTAAGTAAATAGTCCCTTTGCTTTATATTTGATATAGTAATTGGTTTTGTGCTTTTTTAGTAGCAGATTCTTCTAATAGGCTGCCTATCAGTTATACAAGATTATAACAGAAATCCGCTTTAAGTGTGCCTAATGAAGCTGGCAATCTGCCAAACTATATTTAACTTTCAGGTTATATGATCTGAGTCTCTCAGATTTTCTCCTAAAAATGTAATTCTATTTGAATTAGGACATTTTGCTGCTGGTTTTGCTCTGGTTTTTTTTTAATGTTTCAATTTCAAGAAACCTTATAGCCTGCAATCTTAGTCTTCTAGAAACAATTCTCACAATGAGTATAAGTTAAAATTTTATGCTACTGTGTGTATGTGTAAGAGTGTGTCTGATGTACCATTTTGCGTCCTTATTCTTCTTCTTTAAGACATAGCTGGTAGTAAAATTGTTTTCAAGATACTCATTTGAGATTACTTCATAAGTGTGCACGAGTATATTTGAGCCCTGTGTACCCCAGCTGTGCAAAAACAAAGTTGGTGTAGTTGTCAGCAAGAGACTCAAATACGCTGCACCTTGCAAAAGTGCTAAAACTGCATTTTCCATTAATAGTAGAAGGTAGGGTGTGTCACCTGCCCTTACTCCAAGGTCAGTGAGCAATCCAAATAGGAATCTTCTCCCAGAAAGTTCAGCCTTGGTCCATCTGAAGAGAATTTTTCAAAATAGTTCCACTTGTCATTGCATGTAGAGTTTAGAAGTTCTTCCATCTTTGCAAAAATGGCAACAGTCTATCAAAAAAGCAGTAAATGAAGATTCACGGGTGATAGGTAACACACACATAGTGTTCCAAAATGCTGTGTTGCTCAAAGTTAAGCTTATCAGTAAGAAATCAGGAATATCCGTGTTCAGGTTTTGAGTGCTTTTCAGGAGTAGAGAGGTTTTGGAAGATGTGATTTTCTCCTCCAAGTCCATCTTTACTCTCAGAACATGGTTTGACACAGCTGTTTAGCCAAGGAAAACAGAATTATGTTCTCTTCTCTCTATTCCTGCTAACCTCTTCTGTCCCAGGCTTCTGAGAAGGGAAGGGCTCCTCTAAAGCTTTTTGTTTGCTCAGAACCCCCATCCCATATCGGCATGTTCCTTCTGTGCCACTTTAGCTCCTTCTGGCTCTGGGAAATGCAAGTCTGAAAATTCAGATCGTTGTTAGGTTCTGCCTTTGTGCCAAGCCCTGCCCCAAAGATGGTAAAATTCCAAGATACTGGAAGTGAAGTCTCTGAAAAAGAGATGGTAGGATGCTGTTTCCTCAGAAAAGCATTCAGTCAAATATAGCACCATTTACCACTGACGGGCACCTGGGAAAGCAAAAAATAGATTCATGGAAAGCAGCAAGACTGCACTGTTTTAGTCTATCCAAAATGATTGCTTTATATCTAATTATCAAAATTAATCTGTAGACTGAAAAGGCCTCTACTTAGTAAGAATGAAAAAAAAATCAAGTCCCACTAGGTTACTTTTCCATACTTAGTGATGTAATATTTCAGCTTGAAAAAAAACAACCCTCAAAAAAACAGAGGTCCACTGAAAGTCTCAGAATATTCTGAGTTGGAAGGGACCCACAAGGATCATCAGCTCGTAAGTGAAAGCCCACATGGGGATCCAAGCATTATTAGCACCCTGCTCCCACCAGCTGAGCTAATCTCAGGGTCGTAGAGGCCTCCTTTAATTGCATACTTCCTGATGGATGATTACAGTACTGCAGTGATTATGGACTCTCCTAGGAAGCAATTGCAGTTACTTCTTATGTCCTCTACATGCTATTTGGATGATTGTTTTTTCACATATGATGATACCATGTTCCAACATTTAATTGCATCAGCTATAATAGATGCAAACCGGGATGGCATCTGAATGGCTTGGTGCATTGTGAATACTGTTAATTCCTCAAACTGTGTTGGTGTGTGGGATTAGTGAATATAAATTGAGAAAATATATTTCAAAATTAACGTATTCTACTTCTTAGCTAATCCTATCTGGTTTATAAATTAAAGCCAAATTATTGGCTGAGGCTTGAAATGCCTAGGAGTGGTTTGAGGGGGAGATGATGAGACAAACAAACAATTAAATGTCCAGAAAGATGTTGGGAAACCTTCTTCTCATGTGGGAGCTTCTCCATACCTGATCTCTATGTGGGAGCCTCCTTTGACTTTGTGAAGGACCTGGCAATGCTTGACAAACAGTAGGAACATAGCAGTAGTATTTATGCATTATTTGCAATTCGTTCAGCTATCAGTGGTTGGAAGACTCTCCTTGGCTCAACACCATCAGAAAGGCAGTTGCAGTATGATGGGACTGGTGCAGGTTTCTGTTGCTGTGGAAAATGAGGAGGAGCAGGGAGGTTATGCCCATGAGTGTGAATTCCTTCAGACCTCCTGGACTTGTAAACTTTTGAGTATATATGATCCTGAGCAGCAAACAGCATACTTGTTTCAAGTCCAGCTAAATTATTCTAACCAGAGGTCCAATATTATAGATATTTAATACCTTTAGGGAAACAAAATGACCCAAATCTGCTTCTGAATAACTTGTTCTTGGCAGAACTCAGCAGTACTGGTAGATACGGGGAGGAACCTATCTTGACCTATCTCTATGGTGCAAGCAGGTCTAGGTAAAAAGCATAACTCTGGGCTTGAATTTTTTTCTTACCTAGGAGATCCCCAAGTTCTTCAACTGAATGTCAGCTCTTCTTTTAAACATTGTTCTAATACTATTCAGTAGCGATTTTATGAGAACTCAATATGAGTCCTCAAAATACAGGAGCATTTCTGCCTAGTCCCTTATAGTAAGAGCTCACCATTGTAAAGAAAACATATTCATTATCTACAGAAACTGTAACAAGTAATCATGGCAAAAGTGTGATTTAGTAGGGATGGCAGTGTGTGGTGAACACACTCAAATCTGTCCTGTATTCTGTAGGGAAGAACTTGTAGATTTTCGCTTTTTGTGGTAAAGAGGAGTAAGCAAAGTGATTGCAAATTTACTATTAGCTAGTGCAAGATAATGCACTTCAAGAGGGGTCCTTTGAATTTTCCTTGTGTACCATGAGGTTTGAAGGTAATTTTTTTTTTGGCTGCCCAGAGAAGCTGTGGATGCCCCATCCATGGAGGTCCTCAAGGTCACACTGGATGGAGCTCCGAGCAAACTGGCCTAGTGAAAGTTGTCCCTGTCTGTGGAAGGGATGTTGGAACTTGATGATCTGTGAGGGCCCTTTCAACCCAGGCCATTCTATGATTCCATGATTCTCTGCATTAAAACTTCTGCTTTTCTGACTACTGTGGGACAAGTAAAATTTTAGCACCTAAGAAGGATAGTACTGAAAACATATTTGCCTTTGTGTTAATCTTTTTCTGAAATACTATCATCCTACCTCAAAGAAAATTGCAGCAAAAGAGAAAATGCGAAAGGGTTAAGAGATAAAAAGAAGCACAAGCAGGTGTTGATATGAGCAGAGTTTGTGAACCTTGGGATTACTTTGTTTACAAAAGTAAGGATAAGTATCATTAAATGAGTGATTATTGAAAGGTGTATTGTATTCACTTTTCTCAAAAAAGAGAAATAAGTTAAAATCAAGTTGTCTGGAAAGGGCTTTTAAAACTGGTAAAATGAATACTCTTTGTTTACAATCCAGTCATTAACTCTGAAATACAGTGTGGTCTTAGTTATTTTCTCAGTAGTATTACAAAGTTTCTCTGCATCATTTAACAATTACATTTTGAAAGTAATTTAAGGCAGAAATTGCCAGGAGGTTAAAAGAAGCTCTTCTAACATGCTTGTAATCATAACTGCTGAGGTGTCTGTCTCTATTTTCCTGTAAAGAATCTATCATTCATCGTTGTCAGATGTAGGTGTGCCTCTTGATGGGGCACTAATTCCTATGTTCTGAGCCATTGTACCCTCCCAAGGTCAGAGTCCAAGACTGACTCAATCTTCAGTGTCTTCCAAAATTTGTTACAGGAATTCCTCAATGAAATGTGTAAATACATTCAAAATAAATGAAAATTATTATATTAAATAGGGAATAACATATAATAGACTTTCTGTCCAGAATAACGTTAAATGTTTGATCCAATCTGTACACATGGGTATTTTTATTTTGTCATTAATTGTTAAAACTGTATTTTTTTAGACAGTTGACAGGCCAAAGGATTGGTACAAGACAATGTTCAAGCAAATCCATATGGTTCATAAGCCTGGTGAGTATGTTCTTGTCTTTGTCTCCTCATGTCCAGTTTGAGGGATGAGAAATTGTCTACTGAAAATCTCCTACCATCTGTACTGCCTTTCTTTTGGAGAACTCCAGTGTTAGAACAGCATGGGCTAGTAAACAGGCTGGTTTGGATAAATTTTGTGCTTGAATTTAATTGTTGTCATAGAATATCTTACTTGGTTTTGCTGAAACGGAGCTTTGGTGACATTGTTAGCTTCAATGTCCTTTATGATTTTCACCAAGGATGTCAGGAAACTGTATAAATGGCAATTATGCTCATTATACCTCTGGAAGGAAGGGGACTTTATTTTTCTGAGGTAGAGCTAACATGCAGTATGGTCACACAGAATGTTAGTGGGAGAGTAAGAAATGCAGGCAGGAGAATGTTGGCTTACAAGATCTATTTTGAACACTAGTCACAGAGTAGATATTTAGGGCTGCCTTTTGTGATAGGAACAACAGCCTAACAGTCTGTAGCAGAGGAAAGCTGACAAAAGGAAGAAATTGAGCTTGAGGAAGGGAAAAGAACAGACAAAAAGTTTTTAATTTGCAATTTGGTGCCAACTTAGTAAGTATGCAATATGGGTGATATGACCAGAAGATACCATATTAACAATAAGATGGTAAAAACAGCCTCTGGTAAGTATAATGGGAAGACAGAGTCTTCCAAAAGCACCTGTGAGATGAGGAAAAGAAATACAGTGCTTGATTGCCTACCAATCTTCTGTTTGTACTTGCAAAAACAAAGCTCAGTTTCTGTGGTGAACTGGCATGTATGGCACTACTGTAACATCTGTATTTCTTTTTGTAGATGACGACACAGACTTGTATAATACTGCATATGCATACGGTACTGGTAGGAATTATTCCCTATTCAAAATGATGCGCTTTTTAATGTCAGCAAGTAATGGTGTAGTTAACTCTTCACGCTCGCTTTTATAATGCTTTTAGAGACACTTTTTGTTGGCTTGTTTGATCTGTTGATTGAGTTGTTCATGCCGTTTTCCCCCAAATGAAACAAGTTTAATTTTAGTTTCATTCTTACTACAGAAATTAATTGCAGCTGTGGACCTCTTACTGCAGAGGGATGCACTGTAACACTGTAGTTTCTTGATTACATTGCATTTATTTTCACTAGTGATTGTGAGTAACGCGGCCTTTCCTTATGGAAACAGAAAGGGAACTACTGAGCAAAAATGAAAATACTAATTACTGACATGGAACGACAAAAAGAATGTACTGAACACACCTTAAAAATATGCAGCAAGAGTGCCCAATAAAACATTGTTTTACAAACTTGTCCATTTTTGCTGTCGGCATTCAGGTTGATGTTATTTAGCTGCAAGAAAGACATATTCATCTAAGATATGTAATACTGTCTTAAGAAGATTATAGCCATATGGTAGAATTATTTCCACAAAAAGAAAAAATGAAAGCGTTAATTGACTATGTCCATAAAAGCCATAGTGCCTTCTACAAAAATGCCATTCAAAATTTTTCCATTTCAGTTTTTGTTGCATTAGACATGCTCTCAATAGTGCCTTTTTCTGTGCTGCTGAGAGGATTTGTTGTGGGTCAGTGGTTTGACATCTCTTTGTACTCTTGTGATCCTCTCCAAGATACACTATTTAATCATCATCACAAACTAACTAATTATTAGAACAGTGAAAAAAGGTGTGTTTTCAGCCTCTTCTCTACCTTCTGAATGTAGAGCAACTGATGGTAGAACAACAGGATGAGCCTGAAGATTAATTACAGGCTGTCATTAACAGCTGTGATGGATATATACACCCATTAACTTCTCCATCAAATAAGTAATGAATTTATTATAACTGTACTGCACTTCATCTATGTGTTTGTAATTTTATGTAAAAGTATATAAGAAGTTCTCTAATGAGCTACATAATACACAGCAGTGTACTTTTAAATGTGCATTTACATGGTTTTGTAACCTTGCAGTTTTACTGATTTACTGTGGGTTCTTGTAGCATTCCATGTTGTGTTTTTTTAAGACTTACGCTCATGCTGTGACTGTTTCTGGTTTTGTTTTATATTAGGTAGCTACAGTCCATCCTTCTCTGCTCAGGCACACCCAGCTGCAAAGACACAGACGTACAGACCGCTGTCCAAAAGCGCTTCTGACAGTAGCTCTGATGCCTTTAAGGTCTCGTCCCCTTTGCCACCCCATGTGCCACCTCCAGTACCGCCACATCGTATGAGGCAAAGGTCTACACCAGAAAAGTAAGTCAGCGCATTTTCGAAAGGTGTTCTTGCTAAGTGCAGTATTCCAATTGCAGAAGGTAACAAAGGATAAAATAGCAGCTCTAGAATAATATGACTTCAAGACCTTTATTCAGGGGCCAGTCAGGTGATGAGGGGTGATCTTCACCAGGAGTCTGGGCATCGTGCATGGTGTTGTCATTTCTTCGGTGTGCTAAAGTGTTTATTCTTTGCATGATGCATCCATGAGCATTGAGGAATTTTATTCTCATTAGCGGGATTGTCCTGCTTGTTGTGTTTCAGAACAGCCTGTGCTCTAGGAGCTGTCTTCAGTAGTTAAGTCTCTGGGTAGGATAGGCCATTTATTCTATCCAGAAGCAAAGAGAAAGGATCTAAAAGATTATGTAACTCAAAATTCAAGGGAGATCATAATTATACAAGAGTGTAGCAGTCAACCCACATTTCCCCAGAGCTCAGAAGTGCTTTATATCCCCATTTTTTTCAATCTTCATTTTGATAGACCAAGACAGTGTTTGCAGATTAAAGAGGCATTTCAGATATCTTACGGTTTTCTATCCAAATTTTCTGCACAAAACCAGGTCCCAGAGGTTGGAGTCCAGTCTGGGAAAAAGTTAGTAATTAATAACTCAGAAAAGAGGTGCTTATCCTTTTGATAAAACCATGCAAGAGACCTGCACACAAATTCTGTTGACTTCAGCATATCTGTAGGAACTAGCTCAAGCAAAAATTTTCTTCAGTGTGCACATTAATTAATACTACATGTTAATATGATAATATGCTATTATACACTTATATATGTGGGGGTATGTATATATTATATGTTAAAAGGGTAATATTTTGCCTTTCATCTGTGCCTATAAGCCCACCTCTCTTCGTTACAATCAAGCAACAAAAGATAATTTGACCACTTTTGTCAGCTTGGACATTTTAAACTTATTTATATGCAGAAATTTAATTATATTAAACAGTTTCAAGTAATTAGGCATTTGAATAAAATATTATGAGGGAAGAGCATACTAAGTGTTTAAAACTAAGACACGACTTAAGGCTTTTTGAAAAATTTGTAGGTAGTAGCAATCCGAAATGTAACTCAGTAGATACACATACTGCAGAGGAAGATGAGATTGCTTGATGGTTACTGATTTTGGCTTCCCTGTGGCCAAGGGCAGGTTGTCAAGAGGAAATGCTAAAGGTTAGAGTTGGGCTGCCTCGCAGAGGCCATGAGGCTTGAATTTTGTTAGCAGGTCATACAGAAGTGCAGATTTTTTTAGTAAGACACCAAGATGTGGAGCTGTTTAGCTTTGATCTTTAAAGTTGTGTGAGACATTGTCCTGTGCTAGGCCAAATGCCTTGGTCACAGAAACTGAGGCCTGCTGTAGTTCCTTTTAAGCTTGGAAATAACTGCTCAGCACTGAATTTGGCTATTTAACCTCCCTTTTTAATCTCCTGCATGATAAGACAGGCAGTGGAAATCTGTGTTCTCCAGGCCAGGGGATGCCAAACACGTTAGTTGTGCTTTGCCGGCTGCTGAAAGCTATGGCTCGTCACTCTTTTCCTGACACTGGGAGGTTCTTTTTTTAATTGCCTATAAAGCCAGAGTATTTAAAATCTCACATAAGAGGCTTAGGTCCACATGTATCACAGTTTCATAGCTGAAAGGCAAGATATGGTTTGCATTAGCAGTTGAGCTCGAAAATATAGTCCACAGAGGATAAAAGGCTGAACACTCTAAATTAGTTGAACTGAGTGTGAATCAGAATTTCAGTATCATCCTCTTTTCTTCAGTGGCTTGCAGTATAATACAACTTGATCAGAACATTTCCATTTTCCTGTTCTTTCTCAAAACACGCAACCTTTTCTACTCTGAAAATAATTTTTTTCCTCAGTGAAAATAAACAATAAAGCCATGTAGAACTACTTCCCTTGAAATGTAGGGCATTTTATAAATAGAGGTGTCTTTGTCCCAGAAATGCACTTGCAAGCATACTATCAACAAAAGCTACCCCATAGATTTTTTTAACGCACATGATATGTGCATTATTATGTCAGGTCACATCAAACCAAGTCACACCAGAAAGACCAATAGAACTGATAAAATTTAATCAGTGTGTGCTCTTTCTTATGATAAATACAGACAATAGCTGGTAGTATTTCCCCTTCCCTTTCCTCCAACCTTTGAGTTACTAATGGGTCATTTTACACAGAGTTAAATAAGAATATGTATGAGCTACAGTTTTCCAAGTACAGTGGAGGTAGGTACTACAAGAACTGCCATAAAAAGGTAGCTCTCGCTGTAACTAGCTAAGTGTTCCCCCAAAAGATATAGTAATATGACATAGTAAATGACTGAAAAAAATACAGTAGCATGGGTTACTTTTTATTCTTTGCATAGCACTATTAAATTGAAAGCAAATTTGTAATTATAGAGAAAATTGATACATTTCTATTCCAAATTCAATTGCCCAATTCTTCCTCTTGTTTTTCTATTCAGGATAGAGAAACAATATACTGCTTGCAAGGATATTCAGGAGCAGTTCTACTACAGATCAGGATAATGACCATTACACTGTCTTTTAAAATAATTCCTCATTTTTTGCCTCAGAAGATTTTATAACTTCTTCAGCTTGGCCTTTTCATCGTATTATGTGATGACAAGAATATCTACCACTTGCCTATATCAGTAGAGTACACAAAACATGTATAGTTCTTTGCAATGGTTTGCAATGCCATGGTATTTTGACATGGTGTGCCAGGGAAGTTTTTTAACTGGTCTACTAGTTAAAATAAAAATATGAGTGATCACAGGCTGGACATCTCTAGTATTTTTCTTGCTGTGCTGAGCATACCTGCTGTAAATAGGTTAGGAAGATACAGTAAAACACTGGGATGCCAGGCTAGATGTTCCACAGCTGAGATCAGGAAAGAGTAACCACTCTGAACGTCATTTGGCTTTGCGGGTTTCTGTTGTACAGAGCTGGAAAGCACATGGTGATGACAGTAAGTTAGCTCAGTAGCTTGTGTTTGTTGTTTAGGAACGAGTGGGATCCTCCTGACAGAAAGGTAGATACTCGCAAGTTCCGTTCTGAACCAAGAAGTATTTTTGAATATGAGCCGGGAAAGTCATCGATCCTTGAACACGAAAGACCGGTAAGACACGTAAATGAAATGGGTAGTACAGTAAGAGATTTGGTAAGAGGTTATCTTTTTGTTATTTACTACTAATAATAACCACTTAGAGAAATACTGAAGATCCTTTTTCAAATACAATTTTGCAGCACTTTGTCTTTGCTCTTACGTGATGGCTGTATTGAAAATAGGTTTGGCTTATTTGCTAAACTTACATCTTGCGGTGTTTCCAAGAAATCGCCACCATGCAAACCTCATGGATGATAGGCAGAACTGATGGAAATTGCTTTTTCTAGTTGGTATGCATCTCCAGCACTTGTTTTCAGTAATATTAACAGCACATATGATATCTGATTAAATAATGCGTAAAAATAAAATATCCCCAATTTTCAGGATGTGGTGAGTTGTATACCTAAGGAGATTTTGATAAAATACTGGCCAAGGTTGCCCAGACAAGACTCACCTGAATGCAGCCCTGAGCAACCTGATATGATTAGACCTACCTTTAGCAGGAGGTTGGGCTAGATGACTTCTGGGGGTCCTTTCCAGCCTCAAATACTCTGTGATTACAGAGTGTACATTAACATGTAATTAGAGGTCTTTAGTCCTGCTTTCTGAATAATGATTGCAATTGTGGAATAAAGCTATGCTTAATGCTTGCAAAATCACAATTAACAGAAGTTTTCATTTGCTGAAAGATGTTCACCCAGCCCTTCTAATTTAGCTTTGTGCTATCGTAACACTTTCTTATTTTAAGAAAGCTGTTATGTATAAATGGCAATATTTTCTTTTCTTGGTCTTTTACTTTGAGGTTGAAATATTTGAGGGAGTTCAGTTTTGAAGAAGAGGTTTATGAAATCAGTACTGGATTGTTATTTGCTTCTGTATTACATGCTTGTTCACAAAATTTATTTTGCCAATTTAAAGCAAATTAAGGAAGTAATTGAATTTCAGAATATACAGCATTATCAACAGTGTGAAACATCTGAATCAAGCACCTTTTCCTTTGTTTTTGTGGTCTTTGCAGGAATCTAATTTTTGTTAGCTAGAAAACACCAAGCTCTTTTTCTGTGAAATTAAGTTCTTTCAGAACTGATGTGTTTTTCAAAGAGGAAATTGGCATTTCTGTAGGAGCTGGTAATGATTCAATATAATTAGTATCTGAGTGCAGATGAACTTAACAAATAATTTTATTCAAAAGGCAGTGTCCTATGTTCTGAGGACTTTTTGAGTCCTGTGGCTGCATTATAAACACCGAGGTAATCTTCCAGACTTCCCAATGCCAAAGAGTAATAGCAGATTCAAGTTCAAAATAAGAAAACTACACTGATTTCAGTGTATTCCAAGAATGGCCTCATTTTTCTAATAAATTACATTTTCTGTGAACAAAAATAATTCATTTAAGAATTGCAGTGCTAATGAATATCATCAGAGCTACATTTTTTTCAATTCTAGCAAACTAATAAAATAACAAAAAAGTTAGGTTTTCTGGCTGTTCCTGAATCATTTTTTCCACTTGCTTATGCATTTTACTTTTGCTAATCTAAATCAAGAGATGGAATTTTGAGCTTTGTTTGGTACTCAAAATATTTTCATGCAGAAAAGCTTTAGTCACGTTGTACCTACTAAGCAGTATCCTTCAAGGGTTAGGTCATACTTTATCATGTGAAGCTTGGACTAAAAGTTTAGGCTTAGCTGATGCACATAAAAGGAAGCATCTCTTTGTATAAGAAATTTTAAAAGCTGAGAAAAGAATATTCACATACAGAATTGTGAGGGGCTTTTTGTTTATGTATGATTCAGACCTGTAAAAAACTGCAAATTAATATAAGATGAAAGTTGTGCTGACACTAGCATAACATAGTTGAAAAAAATAGGGAGCTATCACAGTTTTATCAGTCTGGAATGTGTACTGTTGATTTGGGTGCTATTTAGCTTTATGTACTTCATACATTGCAGTGTCTGCAATTCAACAAAATATTCCTCTTTTTCTCCAGTGTCATTTAAACCATGGACTTGTTTCCTAAAGTGGATGTTTACTTTCCAGTAATAAGTAAATGGGCGATGTAACAACTTAATCTTACTCACGTGTAAATGAAATTAAATTTTATTATTTACTAGTTTCTATCTTGTGTATGAGAAGGAATTCCTTCATACATGTACATATATCTATTTCTGCAGCAGAGTATGTAAGGAAAAATCTCTGTGTTACTGTAAAAAAGTTACTCATAACATTGGTACAAGCAATGCCTCTATTTTCATTAGTTGTTTTAGTCTAAGCATAAAAGTATGCATGTGCTAGTCTAATAAAACTGTGAGGTTAAATTTTAGTTCTAGATTTTTTAATCTCTGTTCAACATACAGATTTCCCACCGAGTTTATATGCAAGAGGAATTAATTATTAGAATAAATTTTTTAAAATTACTGTTTTGTCAAATACCAGAAATAGACTGGGCTTGCTCCATGATGTACATCTGTTGTTTTTTATTTGGTTTGGTTTTTACTGTAGAGAAAAATTAGAAATTTTCTTTAGAACATGCACATTTGGTTGCTTTTGATATCTCAAGCTGGTTATCAGAATGTTCTGCTTGGTTTGCTTAATATGTCATTAAAAAAAATTTCTTCTCATAAAGAGATAGAGAGACTAAGTCCATCTGGTAGGAGACTTGGAGCTACCACAGCTATTTAAAAGTAGTCCAAAATGAAAAAAAAAAAAAAAAAGGAAAATTAAAACCATATTCTTTAGAGATAATAAAATGCCAAAGCCAAATTTATAACAGGCATCTCAGCCCACTGTTCCAGACAGGCTTCAGTTTGGTGTCTGAACTTGCAAATGCAAAATATTGGTCTACATGTGAGAGCCATTTAACCTGTGAGTTTAGATGCACAGTTTTTATTATTACCTGTGAATGTCTATTTGTGTATCAAACCAAGAACGGGAAAAGGTACATGTAGTACTACAGATGTAATTTTTTTCATTGTCTATGTTCTATACTTGAGTATGCTGATGCAGTGTTAAGTTGACCATCTGTTGCAAAAGGCAGAAGGAGTGAAGTTACTTAGTGGTCTTTAGTGGTATATTTTCAACAAATAATCAAAATATTACTAAATTACTAGATGAAGCGTAGATTGTAAGAACATTACTTGACTGACAGGTCACAAAAAGGGATTTTCCTTTATTGCTTTTACCTTCTATTCCAGAAGTTTGGGAGATACTTCGTGAGACTAAGCCAAGTGCAGCTTTTAAGTCAAAATGATTCATTCATTTTAAGTCTCTTAGAAGGGGAGATAATAGAAAAAGGTCTGTCAGCAAAACTGAATCCAAAACCCATGCCAAATCGATTGCTTGTGTATTGATCTTGGTAGAACATGGAATGCAGTCCTCTCCAGAACTGCCAGGCAGAAGGGAATTTGCAGACTTTGTGCTCAGTTTCCTTCTGTTTGCTGCCCTCTGCAGTTGAAGTTGTAAGTTAAAGTGGGACTTGTCTGCATGGAGTTAGCTTTACATACTTTGTAAGTCTCATTTTGTTTGCAGGTACTATAGGAGAAGAACTGAAAACTTAGAAATTAGATAAAATACACTATTTCTAGCTTTTTCTTTACCAGCAGAAATAGGAGGGTTTTTAAGCTTGCAGCTAACTGCAAGAGTATTTCAAGTTGAAAAGGGAGGAAACTCCCATTCTAATTTTTATCTCCTTGGCTGGCTGGGGGGAGCCCAACTGATCTTACCTCCCTGCAAGGAGGGACATGGGTCTGTCACTGTGTAGGTGTGGGGCTACTGCTCTTCAGGGCACCTTGAGGTGGTAAAGGCTGGCACTTGCTACCCAAGCAAGTAGTGTCAGTAGGCCTGGATTTCTAGTGCCAAAAGCTCCACAATTCCAACCCTGTATACATTTCAAGTGATTTATTTATTTGTTTTATGTAAATACACCCATTTGTTCATATCAACATTTCTGTGAAAATTAATTTTTTTGGTAGAATATAAAGGTAGAAACATGCAATATTTCAACATATGGTAACTTAGTTTGGAGAAAGGATGGAAGAGAACTGTTCAATTATGTCTTCTCAGATTATCCAGATATAAATTGTGGAATTTTTTTTAAGGTAAGCAAAAAACCTCTAAATATGGCGAGCATTCTCTGTAATGGGAACCAAGTTGATACACAGGAAAGTTATCTTCTGTATTGCGAA
This sequence comes from Machaerirhynchus nigripectus, assembly GCA_013397975.1. Classification (NCBI taxonomy): domain Eukaryota; kingdom Metazoa; phylum Chordata; class Aves; order Passeriformes; family Dicruridae; genus Machaerirhynchus; species Machaerirhynchus nigripectus. The sequence goes on from VZRQ01010305.1 coordinate 248,636, forward strand.
TTTGTCACTTTTTGCCCTCATGCCTTCATATCTCTGTAGAAGAGAATCCTGTGGTTTTTTCTTAAATTAGTCATAAATCTCCATTAAATCCACACATTTTTTAGTTATCAGTTCATGAAACTAATTTCAGTGGTGCTTCTCTGCTAAAGACTTGGGTGTCTATAGTTGAGTTCAAGCACTTGTCCTTAGTACTGCTGAGATACGGCTGTGGATGGTGGAAATGTCAGGGCAAAACTCCAGAGCAGCTTCACTTCCTAACCCTGCTGTGGAGCACAGCAAGTTTGTCAGCGGTGACATTCACTTCCCTCTCCATTCACAGGAATACTACTGCCCTTACTTGAAAGGACGCTGTGAAGTTAAGTGTATAAAACAACAGTTGGGGTCCAGATACTGCATGAACAGCTCAACAGATATGTGAGCACCAAGGCAGTTCTGAGGTGTTGCTGACCTTTCAATAGAGCAGTGTTGGCAGGCTGTCCCAGTAACATCAAAAGCAGCCAGAAAAGTGCTGTAAGATGTTTAATTACCTGAAATGGTCAAGAGCACAATGTTATCTCTTGCAGAAGCAGAAATAGCTCTATGTGATTGCTCCGGTGTATTGGTGAGAGTTTGACTCTGAAGGAAAAAGTGTTATATACTTGATCACCAGTACTTGATCATCATTCTATATGCAGGACCCTGTCTTCTTTGATGATTGCTTTCTAGGGCACACCATAATTAGTTTCTAGGTTCTGATAATTACGCTTACGGAGAACCAAATCTTAAATTCAGAAATGTCTTTAACAAGAGGATTTCTCTGTTTCAGAGATCTTTAAGCCAACAGTTCACAGTAATTCTGTGCTGCATGAAAGCCTGCATCAGATGCTACAAAGAAACTGAAGCCATTTAGAAAGTAATTAATGCAGCCAAGTTTACAGTTGATTAGATATTCCATTGAGAGCTGTACTGTTTTGCACCATCATGTTTTCATGCTGCTTGAATAAATCTGTCAATTATTCTTCTGTTCACTGAAGAATTTCCTTAATGCTACCTTCAATTGCTACTTTTTCCCTTGACTGTGAGAACTTTCAGATGAAAACAAAGTATTTCATTGTCGAAAAAAATGCTTCATTATATCAACAAGTCTATGCGAGATAAAGCATTTCACAGTACTGCTGAAACAAATATTATGGAATGCATATTTTTTTTGTTCCCTATGTTTTGACCGTACGGTTAAAATATACCAGTTCCTTTTCATATGCTGAAGTGGCTTTTTAACATAGTGATGCTTGCATGATGCATATTCCTTATCTCTGCTCAGCGCTTGCTTCAAGACATCAAGATTCAGAATTAACATGCTTTGTTGAGAAGACAAGGAATGACCGAAAGCAACACAGATAAAGTTGTGTCTTTATTGCTGATCAAATGGGCAATTTCTTGCCTATGCTGGGGAAGACAATCATTTAGACCATCTTCCTAACGAGGAATCTTCAGCAGCATTAAATGTAATTAATGCAGTGATGTTAAAGAAAAGGTCAAAGAGCCCTCTTAGCTTTAAAAGTGTAATTTTTAAACATTTAACGTCTTCCAGTCCTTGGAAGAACATCAGCAAAAACCAAAGTATTAAAGCTCCCAGTCAATGACAGCTCTTGAACAAGAATATTCTCTGTCTTAAATACCATCTTCATTCTTTGATTTTATTCCATTTCTTTCCCTGTATTTGTTTTATGTCTGTGTGTTTGTTGTTAAAGTGACATAGCATTTCTAGCACTTTGCTCAGTGTATGCCTTTTCCTTCCCTTTTCCTTCACAACTGCTCCAGACTGATCGCATAAACCCAGATGACATAGATTTAGAAAACGAACCCTGGTATAAATTCTTTTCAGAGCTGGAGTTTGGACGTCCGGTAAGTGAGGACAGAATATTGATATTTACACATTAGGAAAAAATATTTTTAGAATGAGGAATTTAAATTACCAAAATCAGCAAGTATATGCCAGTGAACTTAATATAATATTTTTTTTGGAGGAAGGGCAGTAAAGTCCCATGAATATAAGTATTTTTTCCAAATAGACTCTTAACTTGTTGAGTAGTTATAGTAATAGCTTTAGTAAGGATTATATATAAGACATATAGTAGTATGTAAGACAAATTCCATGATAAACAGGGATGTTTGCTAGTTTCCCTATATTTTTGCATTTGGCTGGATTATTTTTGAGCAATCTTCTAGGCCAGAAAAACATGTCAGTTTGTTTTAGGGATGCTAAGTTACAAATCATGTATTTTACTTAAAGGACTATATCTAAATGTAAATATATGAATTTAAAATTTAAATAGATGAAGCCATAAACAAATTTCTTATGGTAGGAAATACTGAGAATTTTTTGCCTTTTTTTCATCTCTTAGATGCATACATGCAGAATACCTATTTTGTACCTGAACACAGAGATACAGGTTTGCTCTGTTTTCAAGCTGGATACCTGTTTGAACTGACAGACTTCAGTTCTGCTCCAATTTTCACAAATAGCTCTTATCCAAAAAGGGGGCTCTGGCAAAGAGATGCTGGTTTAGACCCGCTGCAAGCACTTATGTTTAAAATAACAAACCTGAGGAGTTCTATCTGGTTGAAACACCTAAAAATCAGAAATATCTCCATTTTTCACCCTTGATTTCTTAAGCACTTGCAGTTCTTCTGCAAATACCATAGGCTTAATTGTGTCTAAGCACCAAAGGCTGTTTGTATATTTTTTACAAGGGCATAACAGCAACATTGTCCTTGAGGCAGGACTGAGAACTAGGTTTCACTTCCTCCCTGCACAATGCCTTAACAACTAGGTTGGAGATGCACCTGCTCTTGCTTTTGCACACTCCCTCTCTGGCTCAAATTCTTTCCTGTACACTCTAACATCTTTAAGAAAAAGGATAGCAAATGTCTTCATCCCAAAAGAATGTCCAAGGGGATAGTTGCAATATCCAGACAGGTAGAAGACAGAAGTTAAAATCCTCTTAGAAAAAGGAGGAAAGTAAACCCAAGCATTCCCTCAGTCTTTTTAAGCATTCTCATAGCTCCTCGGGGCCCTTCCCAAGATTTTCTGAGATTAAAAAACAAGAGCATCTGGTAATAGGCAGGAAATCTGAAGTAGACATGAGCTTGAGACTATCAGGATTTTAAATATCCCCATTCTTTTCTTTCCCTGTTAGCTAACAGTTCTCTGGAGGCCCATCAGAATTTTAATTAGTGGCATGCCAGGCTACATGAGGAACCTGAGCACTTGATGCAGGGCCTTGGAGGACACCCTGGAACCAGGCACCGTAGTCCCTTTCTGTAGCTAGCCATAAGCCAAAATCAGAACTCCCTGCTACTTCAGGGGGAGCAGAATGGAAAGCGTATCACATACACTCTTTTAAAACCTTAATGTTTTAATCATAGCATTTTAAAAAACTACCCATTGAATACCTGCTGAAAATTAAAAAAAAATAGAAGTTAGATGTATCTGGGTTTAATTTCTTGTGCAGTCTATAATGTTATCACATTTTCATGGATTACTTTTTATCTCCATTATCCAGCCATTGAAGCCGTATTGTCATTCCTCAATCTAGGTGGGCAGAAACAGTACAGACAAATTCTTCTGATGAACAATATCTCAACAGTATTATACTGATAATTATAACTTTTAAGTTAAAACACATTGAAATTCCTCCAACAGAGCATAACTGTGATGCTTTACACTCCTCTATCTTAGCATGAAAAACTCCTGGTATTTATTCAGCCATTCCAGTTGTAAATTTTACCACCTAAAGTTACTAACATTTTATTAAGATATTTTAAAAATAACAAATTTATCCTTCCATTCTACCCATGTGTGTCGTTCTTTGTATCTGACGCTGTCAACTCTTAATTTCTAACTGTGTCACCTTTTCTGCATGTTTCATTCCTTGCTGCCATTGATTCTACTCCATTTCATCTCTACACTTCTGCTTTTATGATGCAGCCACCTAAAAAGCTTTTGGACTATGTTCAAGAGAGTTCTTCTGGTGTTTCCAATGAGGTAAATGAATGGTTCTTTTTCAGATGATTCTCTTGGGAAGAAGGGTTGGAATGCTCACCATTTATGTCTTAAGTTTGTTAAAATTTAGTGGTTTCCTTAGGACAGCTGTGAGACATTTCTAATTCACAATCATTGTATCTTTGTCTTCATATCTTTCCAGATCACTAGTGCATTTGGATGTTGATCTTATTATCCTAGGAACTGTGAGTCCTTATCCCCAAAACTTCTCAGAGATTAACACCCAGAATTACACAGGAGTCCATACGTCTCTAACTCTTTGACAAATTCCCACTTTTCAGAGTTGGGCAAGTGCATTGCACAATTAATCCATCAGCACAGTATATTTTTTTCATTAAAATACCTGACTGCAAATTCTGTGTCTCAAGTGAAAGCCTTTGTGGCTAAGCTGTCATTTCTCCAATCAAGTATTTATGACTAAGATTGCTCATCAGGCAAAACAGCAATTAATAGTACTGTTGTAATTTATAACTCATGATTGACAGTTGCTGTCAGTACTCCAAATAAAATTCATCAAGATCAGGCAGTGGGCTGTCATTGCCCTACTCTGAGTGGGAGAGATTCAGGCTTTCATTCCTTCTCCACTCCCTCCCTATTTTTAAAGTGTTAGGGCAAAAATCAGTGAATCCTCTGCTGGCAACTTTGCTTCATATGGTGGCTTTACTTCATTCATATTTGTGATTCACCCTCATCCTCTGTAGTTTCTCCAAAAGTTAAACTCAAATTGTGGTCTTAAATTGTTAATTGTTTGCAGTTTACTCCGGTTTGGTTTTAAGCTTTTTATGTATCTAGAAAAACCTCACAGTTGTGAAATTTAGGCCCAGTTCTCTGAAAGAAAAAGCTTCTAGGCCTTTTTTAATTCCTGTTGGTTTTCAATACATCGAGGAAGACAATTTAAAAGCCCTATCATGACTTTGAAATATTCCCATGTTCAGTAGGTCTGGGTAAAATACCTATTAAGTAACACTGGTTTTCTCTTTGATTAATTTACATAAACTCCTGCCTTTAATTTTGAAATTTTAATAATCTTCGAATATGATAAATCATGTTCAAAACCTACAGCAACTTAATATTTCTCCAGAGGGGGAGACTATTCAAAATAACTTGATAAAGTATAACAACCATCATGCAAACAAGCTTATTTGTTATTTACCTTTTACTTTTGCCTTCTCTCCGTGGCTTCATTTTCAGTCATCATTAAAGCCTTGATGCTTGAAAGCAGCTAAAATACAGGCTTAATTTTAAATATATATCTCATTTTGTTGGTAAAACCAAATCAAAGTATTCCAAAAAGTCTGTATTTGGTAGTTTGGAGTTTTCATCTCCAGTATTTAATTACTTTTTTCAAGTGGCCTTTATTCATATAGAGCAGTGTTGAATATTCTGGAAGACAACTGCATTATCTTTGGAGATGGGGGAGTAGGAGAGATGTGTTCAGTTGCGCCATCTAAAAGTAAGTCAATGCCCAAGACCTGACAGGACAGCTGAGAACAGTAAAAGAAGCAATAAAAACCACATGCAGTGTTTACTTTCACCTTTCCTCTATATGTCACATCAATGAAGCTCTACCTGTGGAGAGAAAGTATAAACTCTACACGTTCTATAAACAGTAACACATGCCTGTGGTAAAAATCAGTGTTGTAAAATGGGCAACATATGGCATCTGTCATAAAGAAAAAAACCTCAAAGCCAGCATCAAGTAAAGGATAAAAGGGCGAGTTACATTCAAGGTGATAAGAGAATCTTAAAGGTTGAAAAGCAAAAGCCATATAGTAACCCAGCAGTCACTTTTGGCCTGATACACAGTTCTAGCATCTTAGGCTGACCACTAACACACTCTGTATGGCCTGGGAATGCTTGGATAAGGAAGTTCCCTCTGGTTTGGTTTCCATTGTGTGATTTACCTATAGTCTTCCATAGGAGACAGTGGGGATCAGCTCCGCCCTCGGGAGTGGCATCTTGGTCTGTATAGCCGTGGAGCCACTGTAGTGGGAAGCAATCACTGCCTCAGGGCCATTTGGCCAGTGTCACATCACAGGTGGTCGGTGGTCACTAGTGGAAGTGGTTGGCAGCTGCACAAAAGAATCCACAGTAGCAGTTTATCTGCAGTGTATGTACTACCTCGTGCAGCAGTTCTGAGATCATCTGTGGTCCTGAGTTTCCTTCCTCTGCTGGTTCTAGACCATGGCAGTGACTGGTCAAGAGGAGGAAGATGGTTGTGGCCAGTTTTGAAAAGAGACTCGGACGTTTTCCAGGACAGGCTGAATGTGTGTTTTATGGGCAGTGTAGGGAAGCACACAGATCTAAGGCAGTATTTTTTTACCGTGGTTTGTACTGGCTGTTGGTGTGAGCAACCTTGTGTCTGGCTTCTATGGTTTTATTGCAGACAGACCTCACAGTATTGGATATATCTTAAAATCACTGAATTTGGAAGTGGTGGGAGAATCATCACAAAGTACTTTTCAGCCTTCAGAGGGTCTAAAGAAAAACTTGAAAATGTGAACTATGTGAACATTTAAAACTCAGGAATAGATACCTTCCTCAGAATGTATTTTAAAAGAAAAATAGCATGGTATTTTGTTCGGACAGGAGAGGTGATCAGTAGTGCACTCATCATGAGCCCAATACACATTCCAGATACTGAGAAATAAAATAGGGATAATTTCCTTAGTGCTAATGACAGGTTTATTGTTTGAGAATATCTGATGACCATCAGCATCACCTCCATAACACAACTGGCTTCAAAACTCAGGCTTGTATTTAGTCTGCTTGTGGAAAGGAGGTTTGATTATTTAGTCCTTTCCTACAGCAGATAGTATGGGTTTGGTTTTACTGTGCCCCTTCTCTCTAATGTTTAAATCCACTGATTTTATGAGCTAGGTTACAGATTTTGAATATTACAAGTGTCTGTTCCTGTTCTTCACATTCACATCCTCAGATCAGTTTTCTTATTAAGATATCATAAATAGTTTATTTATCACTTAAGAACAATGCAATGACAGATGATTTAAAAAGAAAAAAACACCTTGAAATCTATGTTTGGATAGGAAATTAAAACTTACAAGAAATAACTTCACTTTTATTTGCAGAAAAATAAGTTGGTTTTAGCAAATTTATCAACTAAAAATAAGAGGATTGATCATATGCCACAGTCTTGTGTGGTCTCCCACCCTGGAAGAACGCTTATGTGGGGCAGCACTGCACAGAAAGGCACCGGGCAGAGCGTACATCGCTGTGCGAATGAGGCAGACCTTTACTGATGGAAACATGAGAGAAGCTGGGCACACCGTCGGTAATGTTGGTGGCCTGTGTTCAACAGACGTGTCCCAGTGGGAGAGCCGTCCTTGTCACACCACTGATGCACACTGCCCTGTTCCATGAGAGTGGGGTATACGTCCCTCTACCCCACCTTGCTCTTCTTGGATAACTTGGATAGCTTAATTCCCAGATTCTGTGAAGACCTCTCATACACAGCCTGGAAATAGCAGATGAGCGTGGCTTGAGGACATGTTAATTTGCAAAGAATGAACATAATAGCAATCCCTAGCAGGTGAAAAATTGCCTTTGATATTTTTTTAATGCCACTTTCTCCTTCCTCCAGTAGTGCTCATGCTGGGGGTTGCATGCTTGTCATTCTCTACTGTAAGTGACATGCAGGTGAAGAATGACTTGAGGAGGGATTCTACCTTTGAGGTTATACAGCATGTCATCCTGATCCAAACTGGAATTTAGGAACATAATGGTATTTAACAGTGAAAATAATAGTAGTAATTAAGTAGTAACACAGGAGAAATATGTGAATACTGTCCCACAAATCAAAGAACCTACTTTTAAGAAAAAATAGACATTTTTAAACCTTATGCAGAAGTCACTTTAGATATGTTCTAGAAGACTTACATTCTCTGGAAAGTAGCTTTAAACTCTTTAAATTATTAACCTCAGCTGCCATTCTTTCCAAAAGTCAGATTTTTTTACCTGATTTGGATGTGATTTAAATTAAATTAGAGTTAAAAAGTACTTTAAAAATTGGAATTATCTTAGCTCAAGTTTTAGATAACTTTGTTTCATGTTGGGGCATGTTTGTGTGGCTCTCCCTGTCCCACAGTATAGTGAATTTTAGTATAATACAAAAATTAAAGCTTCAGTTAGTGTCCTAATAGGATCACTTGGTATGTGATTGAGGTCTTAAATAACAAAGCCAACTGACAAATGAACTCTTAAGTGAACAACCATATTGTCTTTATATTTAAACAGTTACTCTAGAATGTCATTTAAAGTGCACAGTTCTACAAAAATCTGTTCCCAAATATTCTAAGACTACAGGTGACTTCTGGAGGTATACCTAAGTGTCAGTTAACAAACCTGGGTAAAGTTCTATTCATGAACTTGCAGATCAAATCACCAGGGGGAAAAAATCTAACAAAAGAAAGGACTTATACAGGCCATGAGTGCCATTACTACTGCAGTCCTTCAGGACAAAGATATTTCCATGCTGGGAAAAAGCCAAGAAGGTTCTCTAGAGAGGGGAGAAATATTTCCTGCAGCTTAGAAGTCTGTATGATAGTTCTATTTCTCGTCCATTGGGTTAGCTCTGAAATGACAAGCCAAGAACTTGAAAGAAGTTTAATTCTTGAAACTCACTTCTTTGTACCCATGAAGAAATACCCCAGGGACCATGCAGTTCATTCTAGATTCATACCTGGTTACCAAAATTGTAGTATTACTTAATTCTGACTGAAGGCTTGAAATGGTTAATTTAAAATTAGTAGTCATTTAAGCTTGACTGTGTATTAATAATACAGTTATGGAAGTTCCATCTCCCAGTGCTCATGCAGTAGCTACATCTGTAACTCCATAAGCAATGACTAATATTCTGTGATGAGAACTGTTCTTACCAGGATTATAAGGTGTATAAGGCCAGTTGCTGACCACAAACATCATGGGATTTACAAAAGTTTCTGGCTATAATTGATTGTGGGATTTTGGTGAGTAACTGGGGGATGAGAAGAAGTTTTGCTAACCTCACATGTACATGAAGGATTTATTTTCAGATTTTTATGTTTTTATAGTAAAGATTTGTTTCACCTGTTCTGTATCTGGTTTTGAAAAGTGTATAGAAAAGCATGATTTGGGATCATTATTTAGTAGTGCTTTAAAGTAAAAAATATTACTGAACTAGAATAGGAAATGAAATCTAGCAATGCTTTTAAAAGGTGCATAATTTATTCTCATGATATGTTGTGGTGTCTATGATGGAGTGCCCAGGATGTTAATCATCGTTATAGGATTATAGGATTTGTCACAGAGTAACAAAATGTCATCAAACATGATAAGCAAAAATTGTCACTCTTTTTTCAAATACAAACATAACAATCCATGTATTTGTTTTCACAGGCTTCCTTATATTATCACTATTCAACAGACAGAGGCCTGGACAGGCCCTCTAGGTAAGAAATACTATCTATTACTTCAGCAGACACAGATTATCCAGCCTGAGGATCTTCTTTCAGACCTGAAATCAGCAGATTTTGTGAAGAGTCAGATTTTAACATTCGCCTTGTGAGCTACTGGCAAATTAGATGCTTGGAGAGGGTGTTGATCTTGATACTGGTGTCTAGATTTTCTTTTCGTTTTACAAGGACTTAGTGTTTACATTCAAAATAAACCATATTGTGTTCTGTGTCTTCCACTACCATCCCTGAGCTTCTCTCTAAACAGCAGTGATTTATCCTTTACCCTTACTGCCTGCAGATAGTCAGTGCTGTTTTCCTAAGCATGCTGCCTTGACTGTTCTTGGTCTCTGTCTTTTCCTATCTTTGTACTTAAATTCTAATTCCGAAAAATAGTAAAAAAACCCTTGATGTATACATTTCAAAGAAAATGGCATAGTAATTTTGTAAAACTTTAAAACAATCAGGTTAAGAACAAATGCATCTTTCCCCTGTGAAGTAGGCTTTAAGATGTGTGAGACCAGTGCTTCTTCCCATTACGTGTTTTTCATGTATTTGTTCTGGTATTTTTTAATCTGTAAACCAGTAATATAATTATGAGCTTCCTTCTTAAATTCCTGAATTCTGATCTCAGATAAAGACTGCTACTAACACTGCTTTTTTCTGTAGTTCTGCAAGTACAGCGAGTGACTACAGAAAGCGAAGGAAGTCAGAACCTGCTGTAAGTCATCAGAGGGCACACAGTGATCAGAACGCAAACAGACCTAACCTGGGCCGCACAGACACACAGGGCTCATGTACCACCCTTAGGAAGCCTTTAACTAGCTCATCTCCTTCTTCTCCATCAAGAGCAAAAGGTAGGAGGAGACGATATTAGCAGAAAACTACTGATGATGTGTTGTCCAATATGTTAGTAGTAACTGCCTCCTGTCGCTCGGTGTGTTGCCCCCAGGGGATGTGATGTGAAGCAATGGCTTTGGGCCTTTCATGAAAGGCTAACTTGTTTATTCTTATGTGTGTAATTACTGAAAAGTAACAAGGATTTTCCATTTTCAACGGCTTGTTCTAACAAAAGAGAACTTCCTAAATTAAGACTATTAATTCTACCACAGTATATAAACCCGAAAATTTTTATTATCTCTACTACTCTCTTATTAGATTATTGTGATTTTAAAACTACTTTTATTATATTGAGAAAGTAAATCAAGACAAAAAACGTATAAGATTAAAGATGTGTTTCCAGGACAATAGATCTTTTAAATCCATAGCTGATGTCTTAGACATTGTCAGTTATCAGGACCTAATGTAATCATAGTTATCAATCAATATCCATAGTTATCAGGACCTAATTTAATCAAGAAAGCATCTATAGTCTGATTTTTTCTTTCTAAATCCTTTGAAGTATTGAGTACACCTGATGCAATCAAACTAGCTTATTTTTGGCAAGTGAATCACCATCCTATTACTGTTTTCCACATCTCTCCAGGAAAGAGACCAGAGAGTCAGTTGTACATTTGGATTTGGAGATGGTTTTTTTAGAAAGACAAAAGGCTTCCAGTAAAACATACAATAGAAGTAATACATAGAGTAATACTGTATACAATATGCCTCCTTCTGTTCAAATTATTATTTGTTTAATGTAGCTATACTAATCAGTACACCTCTGTAGAAGTAAATTCCCAGTGAAAAGTACATAACATCCAGGCTGCAACAGAATGCATCAAAGAAAAGCAGTGAGGAATACTGAGAGTGAGGTGGTTGAAAAGCAAATGTATTTTAAACCCAGTGTTAAAGGAGTAATTTTAACAGTGGATAAACTCATCCATTTGATGTACCAGGCCAGGCAGTAAAAGGTTGATAAACCCCATTTACCTGCGTGTGCCTTTGACTCCACTAACGATAACAAGCACTAAGCATGACTTAAACACTTCCTGTGTTTGAAAATCCTTCCATTAGGAATATCTTCCACAGCCAATTAGCTTTGAGAAGGTGGTGCTCTGTTCTCTCCCAGCATTATGACCCCTGTAGAATGTTAATTTTTCTTGAAACTAACCAATTTGTTAAAGATGGAGCACATTATAAACTGATCAGCATGAATTTTGAACTCAAGTGTTCCAGTTTCAGATCTAGATTCAATTTTTCTAGAAAGCAGTCTGAGCTGTTTGAAGCATCCTTCCTGAACTGAATGTTGCCACTGGAGACCATTCTTGAAGGTTCAGTGCAATTATTAAAGACCACCATTCCAAATTCATCTCATAGTGTCTTCTAGATCTACCATGCGCATAAAAATATGTTTTGAAGCTTGAAAACTCAGGCCTTTGTTATGGAAGTCAATCTAAGGATTATTTTTACTTCTACGTTCTGGTTAGGCTCAGTAAACTGATAAACCTTCTTTTACACTTGTATACCACTTCCTGAGCTGCCTTGTTCTGCCCTGCATGAGCTGTACAAAACACCACTCCCTTCAGTGCTATCACACAGGGAAGGAGCAGGCTACCTGTGAATGACTGGCAGAAATTTCCTAATGGGTCTGATATAAAGATTTATCTTTATTTTAACCGTCTTAGAATATGCAGATGCAGTGAACTCTTGAGCATTGTACAGGTTAAAAATCCTAAACAACTTTTTCAGAATGCCCTGCGGTCTAGATTTGTTGTTTGTCTTCATCTATAAGTCCTTTGCAGCTTTTATTGTCTGTTGACCTGCTTAAAACTCCCAATTAATCCCCAGGTTATGCTTGGTTTCTTATGTTGCTTTGATGGCAGGGACTGTGGAGGAGATAACATCTCTGTAATTAATAAGGAATTCTTTTTGTTGTTCACATTATCATGAATGCATTTTTGCAGCTGGAAAATAACTTCAATAATTAGCTCTGCTGTCCTAGACTGTAACAAACTAGGTACTGACCTAAGTTGATATATGCACTAATTGCTATCTCTTTTCTAGTCTTTCTAATACTTACTGATGCTAATTCCAACTTTCTGAATCTTTTAATTTCTGGCCATGTCTCTTTTTTACCATGCTGCTCTATGGATAATAAAGGTGGGGATATTAGCAAAGTATATCCATCCCTTTTAAGTTACTCGGTGCACAACCACAACACCTCAAATGAATTAGATTACTGTAGCACTTACAGACAACATTTAGCTGTTCCAAATGACTCAAGAAGGGCAACCAGCTACAAGAATGGCTGGCAAATGACTCGCCAAAATGCAGAAGTCTGGAGTAGCACAGAGGAAACTGCTTCTCCAAAGAGGAAATCTCGTAGCTGTGATGACCTGTTAACAGATGATCGCGATAGCTATCCCGATGCACAGGCCAAGGCTGAAAGCATGGGCTCTCTGTTATGTGAGGAGGACTCCAAAGAAATTTGCTCAATGAACTGGAACTCCCCATATGTTGAGGGCCGTGGTAGTGGTAGGTCAAGAGTTCGTCACAGATCTGCACATGATGCTCCAGGTTTCCTGAAGATGTACAAAAAGATGCACCGCATCAATCGCAAAGACTTGATGAATTCTGAGGTAATTTGTTCTGTCAAGTCCAGAATACTGCAATATGAAAAAGAACAGCACAAAGGTATTCTTCAAGGCTGGAGAGAGTCTTCTACTGAGGAGGTGCCCAGAGACATGGTGCCAACCAGAATATCTGAATTTGAAAAGTTGATTCAGAAATCAAAATCAATGCCGAACCTTGGTGATGACATGTTGTCAACTGTTACATTAGAGCCTCCTAAAAATGGCTTGTGTCCAAAGAGGCGATTTTCTATCGAATCCTTGCTGGAAGAAGAAACTCCAGTCAGACATCCCTCTCAGGTACAACGGAGCTACAAGTCTAAAACCCTGGTGCCAATTCATATTGAAGTGACCAGTGATGAGCCACAACGATCACATATAGATTTTTCAGACAGTGATCAAGATGGAGTGGTTTCTGATCTCAGTGACTTTATCCAGATAGAGGGTTCATCCTTTTGTAGTGAAAGTGACTTTGATCACTTTTCCTTCACTTCATCTGAAAGCTTTTATGGATCAGGCCATCACCACCACCACCATCACCACCACCACAGGCATCTCATCAGCTCCTGCAAAGGGCGATGCCCAGCATCCTACACCCGCTTCACCACCATGCTAAAACATGAAAGGGCTAAGCAGGAAACCACTGAAGACCCAAGGAGACAGGAAGCAGAATCTGGCCTCTCTAAGATAGCATTCCTAGTCAGTCCAGTGCCTTTCCGGAGGAAAAAAAGTGCAGCTCCTAAAAAACAAACTGAAAAGAAAAAATGCAAGTCATCTGTATTTGAAGCACTAGATTCTGCACTTAAAGACATCTGTGACCAAATCAAAGCTGAAAAAAGGCGGGGAAGCTTGCCCGACAACAGTATATTACACAGACTTATTACTGAGCTGCTTCCAGACATTCCAGAAAGGAATTCATCTCTTAAAGCTCTGAAAAAGAGTCCCACGCACCAGCCTTTTCATCCACTGCCTCAAGATGGTGCTATCCATTGTCCACTGTACCAGAATGATTGTGGAAGATTACCTCTTAGTGCCTCTTTTCCAGACATGGATGCAACTAACAACAATGATAGTGCACTGTGTTTCCAAGGTGGATTAACTTTCTTCCTCTATCCTTGTGATTGACTTATCCAACCTTACTCCCTGTGTTTCCCACCCTTTCTCATTCCACTTTGTGTCGTCTATAAGAAGCTTTCATCCCACAAAATTCTTAGTGAAGGACTTAATTTTCACATAGGTGTTGAGGATAGATAAATTTGCTGTCTATTCACAAAATACAGTAATCAGGACTACTGAAGTAGCAGTGCACTTCAACTAATTGATTAGTAGTTATTATAATTATGTTATTAAGCAATGAATTCATGTATCATAAGATGCTGGTCAAACTGAAAACAATATGCAGATAACCCTTTTTACTAATAAAAAAAGAATCTGCATCTAAAATGTGTTGTAGTATATAATTTTGTTAAATGTAAGTGATAAAAATGCTGTTGATTCTGCCAGTATCATAGAAAATTGATTCTGTTTTCCTATTAATCCACTGCTTTGTATTACTTTTTGTGAATAGATGTTAAGGTCATTTTAGGAAGTTTCCATTTCCATTGTTCAAACAATACAATTTCCAATTTCTGTGGCAGCAAAACTGATTCTTTCCATAGAATTTTAATATGTCTGTGAAATAAATTTCCTATCCTCTTAGAAAGAAATTTCTCCATAATCAAAACTTGAATGAAATTTTCAGGGGAAGTATGACCAATCTGTTTCTAAAGTTGCTGCTTTGAGTTGTTTGTTGCTCTGCTTCATTTTTGGTTTTTTTTTTTTATTGCTTGAAAGATATTCTTGAAATCCCAAATGGATATAAGAGAGAAGTCTTTAAAATACAAATTATGCAATATTTGATCAGACCCATCTTATCCTTTTTCTCACATATTTTTGTGTAACTTTTTGCAAGTAGCAAAATAATAAATGTGTATTTCAAGAGAAATAAGAATTGAAGCTGTTACAATCTCTTCTTAACTAGTTATAATAGACATATTTAGAATAGAAAATTTGGTAAAAAAAAACAGCTATAAAACGCAGTTCAGAATTGAATTAATGATACTCAAGGCCTGATCATGATTAACTCTGGCAGACAGTACTACATGATGAGACTGAAGTTGTTGAAAAATCTGCTGGTCACGTATTATATTTGCTAAATGAAATTTTTCCAGTCCATAAAAATAAGGAAATCCATAGTGTAAAGTAAATGTGGATTTCTAATAGCTTTAGCAGCTATGAAGGAGCCTGGCATGAGGAAAGCAATACACTCTGTCAACATTAATATCCCTAAAGTAGCGTGGAGAATGAGTAGAGCAGAATATTCGTTAGTTTCCATCGGCACCAGTCATGGCTGAGCTCTACTTCTAATCAAGTTTCGTGTTTTGTTGGATCTGTGTGTGTCTCTTACAGCCACACAGAGACCTGAAGGTCATAGAAGATGACTGAAAACTACCAATATTGAGTGCATAAGGAGCTGTAGACTAAAAAAAAGGAAATTGTTTGTCCTAAAGCTTCTGCAATTTCATTCCTTTCCTATACCCTTCTCTTACTGCTAGAAATTTTTAAAAAAAAATAGATGTGTTTGGAGTCATTGTATCTTTAGGTTTATGCAGTGGGCATACATTCTCATTCAAGAACACATGCCATATGAAAAAAGCTGTCCAGAACCGGGGCTGTGATATACTTGCTGGGAATGACATGCTCGCAACCCATGGCATAAATAATAAAATCATCTCATCTCTTTGCCTCCATTGTATTTATCAATAGCATCAAGTTTTTGTGGCTTAGCCGACAACCATGAATGGATTTGATGCTTTCAGTTCCTTTTTTTGTTCCACTTGTATTTCTTTAGAAATGTGTGAGCTTGGTAACAACAGACTGTAAGAATGAAGTCAAAGGAAGACACATATAAATCACATCTCCACCAGAAAGTACCACTATGGTAGTAGGAGACTAAAATAGTACTTCTCAGAAGTTAAGAGGCAGTTCATTAAATAGTTCTGTTTTCCTTTCACGTTGGCAACTTGCAGAGCTTTAGAGTGTATAAGATTTTGATTTTATTCTTATTAAAACATGAGAAGATATTCACCATCCTGTAATAAACATTGGTAAACTGTGCTTTAGAGAAGTCTGCCACATAGATTGGTGAGTAATATGATTTGTATTCCATCTCTTAAAACAGAGTTGTTTTTATGAAGTAACATCCTTTTAAATTCCCTTGTGCTGCCTAACGTGCCCCTGGTAAAGTAGAAATGCATCTTAGATCATTTAGGAGGAAACAATGTTTCTTCACATTTTCTCATTGAAGCATGCTTGAATCATGTGTTGTGCATGTAATTATGTGTTTATATTGTTGGCATTCCAAAACAGTGTCATGAAACCTGATAAAGTCCCAGTACTGCTGTCATGTCTTCCACTTGGCCCAGTAGGGGAGCATCCCTTTTCACAGTGAGGCATAAATATGCTCTCCCGATCCTCTATCATATAGTTTCTTCTGCTGTGGCTCAGAGGACAGCCTTAGCCTTTGCTTAAAGTTAGTATTTTTTTTTTCCTTTAAAGGTGCACTTTACCATCATATCATGTGCTTTTCTTTCTATTAAAGGTAAAACAATAGATTTCAATATCTTTTCACCCCCCTAAATGAAACCAAGCAGCATCACAGATCTGAATGGTTTGTTTATCGTAGTTTCACATAATCTCTGTTTTCAGTAGACCAGGAGTCTCCTGGAAGCTATTCTGCTTTCACTGATGTGGGACGATGTACTCCAAGGGAGAGAAGAGGAACTACAGACAAAGAGGTAGTGAAACAACAATAAATGACGCAGCGATATCCATATGGAAAATTGGTAACATATTTGAGACAAGATTTGTGTTGGTTTTAAGACACTATAAAAATGCAGACCAAAGGAACAGTTACTTATCATCAGATGGATCAGAATCTTCCTTTTTCATTAAGGAGATTGGTGCTTCAAGAATATAAATTATATCAAGCTTTGTAAGATAAGCAGTTTTCTTCTATTTATTATTAAATAGATCGGGACATAAATTCACTAGTCATTGATCAGCTCTGTCAAAGCTGATTGGAGTGTGTGTTTGGAACAGAGAAAAAGAACAGATGTGACTGGGGAAAGGCTCTTTGGAAACCCAAAGTGTTACACAAAGAAACTGCCTTGGCAGTTTCAAAACTGATACAAAACAGCTATATTTCACCATTATTTTTGTTTGGAAAGCAAACCACTGCTGTTAGTGGATTAAGTCTCTAACATCTGTAGCAGTTGGTGATTGTAATTAGATACTGATTGCTTGTAGTACTGCTTTGGAAGAGGGAATGGAAGCTGGGATACCACCTTTAAGGTAACACAAAGTATTACTGAAAAGTACTTATTGAAAAACAAAGTATATTATTCCACATCTTAAGAATGCTTATAGATCTGGAACTATAAATGCTCTCCAAACAGGCTTCATGTATTTTATTAAATCATAAAGTACATTTAAATTAACCACTATCTACAGACCATGGATTGCTAACAATTTCAGTTGATTTTTATTAAAATATTGGACAGAATAATGGCAGCATAAAAGATTACTATATTTTAATTGCTAATAGATAAGATTTTGCTCTGGGCTATCTACCTTGGTAAATGGTAGTATGGTTAGAACTGAATTCAGATCCATTTACACCCCACTGACATGTTTATATTGCTGCAATTCGATTTAAAGTCCGATTTTTTAAAAAAAGACTTCTCATTACAAAATACAGGCAAAAAAAGTTCCAGAAGCCATATAGTGTGTTTGTTTTAAAGAATCTAATGACATAGAAAGTCGTCTTTCAATTTGAAAATACCTAAAATACTTAAATTACAGGCCATTTTTAAGGTCACTTAAAAAGGTTTAAAAATATGAAAGGGGAAAGGCATCTCTATTTCCAGTATGTTTTGTACATTTCAAAGTATTTTGTATTTAAACAGCTCCACTGTTCCTTTAATATTACCCCCTTTCTTCTGCTATTTGCTTTAGTAGTTCCAGTACCAGCTGTACCAAAATCAGGAAAGACTGAAAAGGGCTTAGCTACAGTTGATATGAATATCCCCTCCTGTGTAAAAGACTGTTTTTAATAACAGCAATGAAAAGAAAAATGCTTTTAAATTTAGGCTATCTTATTCGAAGGAGATCTGTAATGGAAAATGGTATTAGTATTGCAGAATTCAAGTTAGCAGGATCCCTATAATAACTTAAGGGATTTTTTATTATAGTAAAGACAATTCTCTAGGTATGTGAAATTTGCTAGCCTTAAAATGACAAGGGAGAGAACCCAGTCAAGAACACCTGCTCTGGAATAAAGGTAAAATGCAAAACTTACAAGTGTCCCATTTTTTATACCTGTCATAAAAAGATGTGCACCTTTACATCATCACAAATAGTATCTCTCAGAAATAGCATAATCAGCTCATTCTAGTCACTAGTACATCCTAGAGAGGCTTTTTTAGAACATGGAGATCTTACCTGTGCAAGTACTTGCAGAGAAAGACTAAAACACTTTACCAAATACCCTCATATGGTACTGCTTATCCTTTCTTGCACCTTCCTCTGAAGTATCTGGTGCTGGCTACTTGTCAGGTGCAGACAGTCCATGAGTGAAGCTGTTGGTCAGATCACAGTTCATATTTTCATCACAGCTTTGAAAACAGTGAAAGTGTGTCAGCCATGCACGTGAGGAGAGATAGGGCTGTTCTACAGGTTTATTTTTGAAACAATATTGATCTTGCATGTACTTGGTGACAGAACTTGATGAATGTATGAAAGAAATGATATAATGTGATTGCCTGTGATAGCAAGAGAGCTGCACAGATGACTCAGATCACCTCCAGTCCTGTGCTTTCTTAAAACTGTGAATGTAATTATAGAAATTAAAAACATTCCAACCATTTCCAGCTGTCAGAGTATATATATATAAATGTAATCCATCATTTGCAATTGAAATTAGCCTAAAGATAACAGAAAAGGCACCTAAAATACTACAGAATATTAAGTATATGTATTTATGTTGTACCTAGAGATCTAGTTGCCTCCAAGGCACACTGACATAGTTAATGTTTTTATTTACTTTGGTACTTCTCTTAAACATAAAGTTGCAAAGTAGTCAGCATTAAAATTTAGCTATTTCTGGTTTTAGAACACTAAGGCCCAAACAACTAACTGCCTTAAAAAAGAAAGCCATATATTTAATTGCCTATTTCTGCAAGAACCACTGTAAAGCTCATCCTTTTCTTTTTGGCCCTTGGTCACCTTTTTAAAAGTTGAAACACATTTATCATATAGTAATACTACCTGAATGTATTAATCACTTTGCCTATTTTTCAGAAACTGCCAGCTAGAGCTGTATATGACTTTAAAGCTCAAACTTCTAAGTAAGTACTAGACTTCTGTTCATTTAAGAATTCGTAATTCAAGCAAACTCTTTCTACCACTTAAATGGTGTTTGAGCCAGTTTCAACAGCAAATGCCATGGACACGAGGACCCTGCTTGCTGTCACAGTAGTCCCTGCATTAGCAAGCTGTGTGAGAAGTTACTTCATAATAAAAATGTCTTAAGTTATTATATTCTCCATTGTATCTGTTTGAACACATGAATAGCTGTGCATCTTCAGCCTTCTAGAGCACAGGTTGTGAGGGACACCCACTGAATGCTCTTCGTTTGTTGTGAATTACATAAAGGTGACAGAGGGTAAAGTGCTTAAAATACTGTCATAGATAATGAATTTATCAAAAGTCTGTATAATGCTTCAGCATCTTCCTGTCTGTCTTAACATACACAGGCTTTCTGCAGGATGTGACATGTCACATACCAAAAAGCAGTGGTCCATAACAAAAACAAGATTGGGAACCATTAATTCAGGATACGAGAGAGTCAAAGTAGAATGTCTACATTTCATTTCTGCTGTTGTTCCAATGATCATTTAAACATTCTTTAGATTGTTTAAATTTAAACAATCTTTAGATATGGCCAAACATTGACACTAGAATTATATTAGCTGTGTCTAGGACAAAACTCACAACTGAAATTACCAGAGCAGCACATTAGCTCTTGAGAAACCAAATGGATGATACAGCAAAGATCTCCCAAGCTAGGATCTGAAAATATTCGTAATGATTTTAAAAACTCGCTCTTTTTGGTATCCAGCATTTAACATATCACAATCTCTGAGTATCAAGAAATGGTGAGAACATAATCCTGTGTTCTTCATGCTTCTGAATAGCTGTCTTGAAAAAAAAAAGTGTAGCACAGAATCATGGGATTCATAAATGCGAGTAATTTGATTTTATATGGTATGATCAACTGGTAAATGTACCACAGCTGTGACACTTTTTCTTCAAATGTTTAGTTGTTACATTCTGTTTCAGTTCCAAACTGTAAAGATCTCAGGAACCATGCAGGGAGAAGAGTTAAATGTAAAGCTATAAACGTCTGATATAAATAAATTTGTTACAGAGAGCTGTCCTTTAAGAAAGGAGATACTGTCTATATCCTCAGGAAAATTGATCAAAACTGGTATGAGGGTGAGCACCATGGAAGAGTTGGAATATTCCCAATTTCTTATGTTGAGGTTTGTTCTCTGTTTTAATTCCTTTAATTAATTTGGGTAATAGGTCCACAAACCACATGAGAATGATGAAAATCTGGTTTTTCTTTTTCCTTAGAAACTTTCTCCCCCAGAAAAAGCACAGCCTGCCAGGCCACCTCCCCCTGCACAGATTGGAGAGATTGGAGAAGCTGTTGCCAAATATAATTTCAGTGCAGACACAAATGTGGAGTTATCACTTAGAAAGGTACAGTTGAGAACTATCTTCCATCAAAATGCTATTATAGCGTCTCCTGCTACACAGAATCAATATATACATAAATACTGTGCTTTGGTGCACTCTACATTCAGGATTTGCAATGCACAAAGCTATGCCATGGAAGGAAACTCTCATAGCTTATTGGCTTGCAGTCTGTCTCAGCTGCCTGCAAATAGTGTAAATGTGTTGTGCCTTTAATTTGGATTGTGGCAGAGTAGCACAGGCAATCATCTGCTAACTGCCCAGCTAAATTTTGAGTTTGCACTTCCATTATCTATTCCTTTTTTAGTTATTATGGTAAGATTTTTAATACAGAATAAACAGAAAATTACAGAAGATAAAAGATATAAGAAAAAGCCTCAGAGATATTTTTGTGAATGTAAATATTTCATTTAATAGCAGTTCTCTGTTTGTAATGTTCTGTTATCTTTCCTGTGCACATCCGGGTATCTATACTGAATTGCACAAGAGCAAAAAACCTATTTTATTTCTGAAGTTTGTTAGACACTGGAATATTAACACAGTAGAGAAACTTTATTATTGCAGATATTAAATACTTAGTCTTAAGTAGTGTGTACTTCTCATCCACTGGGAAGTTCTGCCCCTTACTTTTTCCTTTTCTTTTTAGAATTAGAGTTCATAGAAGCTTTTTAGTGGTTTATTTTTCTTTTGAAAAAAAAGTCAGGATAGAGATGTTTGTTGCTGACCTAGAGCCTAATCCAGCACTACTGAAAATAATGGGTTTTTTTTAATCATTGGAAATTAGTAAATGTCAAAGAGCTTTAAAAAAACCCCAGGAATAGGAACTTAGAGAAATTAGGGGTTGAGGGTAATTCGATGTTTTATTACTTTTTAAAATTACCTTTTGTGTTTATTGTGCTGATCATAATCGTGACAGCCCAATTTTGGTTTGTTTGAAAAACTGACTTGCACTGGTTTTCTTTTGCTCCATCTCACTAAAGATAAATTAGCGAACTCCACACATCAGCTCCAGAAACAAAATTAAAGAAACCCAAAAGAATGCAAAACTTACAGGGAAGGATTTGTTTCAAAAAGACACATGGTGAAAAGCACATCATGTAAACCAAAGAAGGGTGTAGCTCATGAAGTAAAAAGTATGAATATGATGTTTTCCATTTCAGTTTGTACAGTCTCTAAAAACAGTGAGGCCCTGCCTGTTTTATACAGGAAAAGCACTTCTTTCTCTCATATTTCCAATAGACTCACTTTTTAGTTTTCTACCTTTATTCCAGTTTTACTGATAACAAAGCACTTGCACACTTCATTGTTAAAATTTTATCACTCTTAAGAAAAAATGGGCATAGCCATCACTGTTGCATATTATAGTTGGGGCATTAGCTAGCAGTTTGGGCAACTATTAAAACAGGTTGTGTTCCAAAGAGAAGTGTTAATGTTAATCTCCCAAAAAAGAGGAGAGGACTACATGAGATTCCCCTCAATTAAAAGAAGAGCATTTTCAGTCCATGCCTAACCCCTGATGTTACTGAGATGGTAGTTTTATATATGGTTATTATCAGTGGGAGGAAAAATGGGAAAATGGAGATGATACTCAAGACTGATGGGAAACAGAACAGCAGGGAAAATACTATTATGTGTTAAAATAATACCTGTTATGTACAAAATTAACTTCCAATGTATGTGCTGATAACTCATTTTCATAATGCATTTCAGGGAGACAGAGTAATTCTTCTTAAGCGAGTTGATCAAAACTGGTATGAAGGTAAAATACCAGGAACCAACAAACAAGGCATCTTCCCTGTTTCCTATGTAGAAGTCATCAAAAAGAATCCATCTAAAAGTGTTGATGACTATCCTGACCCACCGATACCCCAAAGCTATTCTAGTGACAGAATACATCATTTAAGTTCAACTAAGGTAAGGATTTTCTGATGTTAGCTGCCACCCCTAGAGTGGGTTTAGAAGGATTTGTAATTTCTTTGTTGACATAATACATTAGGCATTAAGTACACAACATTTTCTTTCTTGCACAGGTAGAATTGCATTACTATGTTGATAATAAATTATTTTTAATAGACAACTGTGTCTCATATTCTGCCAGGATTTATGCTGTCTTCTTCATTGGCTATTACATTATTTTTAGTAGAGCCAGGCAAAATTTGGGCAGAAAAGTCAAGTCAGTAGAGAAAATTTTTTTGGGGAATCTTAGCAAGAATTTGAGCATTAATTATGTCTAGCAGACTTTTAAAAGTACAGTGTGAAGACATTCCCATAACACAGCTGTCCTAAAAGCCTACGGTTCTAGAAGCATGCCAGACACAGCTTGCCAAGACCAGTTCTGTACCTTCTGAAGCAAAGGAGAACAGCCAGTGGTTCTGTACCAAAACCTTCCTCCTTTTGCCATTCACAGTCTAGAAGGAGGCTGTTGGTACATTCTTTGGAGCGGTACAAACTGACAATATTGTTTCATTTAGGAGTGAGATAGATGATTCTCATTACATTGTCAATGAACTTGGATTCAGACCTTTATGGTTGTATTTTTTTCACACCAAATGTGTATCGTAGGTTCCGAATTGTTTTCCTTCCTAGTCTAGATACCCACCACAAATCATACTACAGGATGCTGCAGAAAGATTCCTGTGTTCTGATTTATCATTCACTTGTGAGGCTTCGCAGTAACCTGTGCGGGGAACATAACATTTTTGGCAGTGAAAGAAATTAAGGAAGTTTCTGCATACAAATTGTACTTAGAATTAACATGTTATCAGTTACTTTGAACACTCAAGATGGAAACTTTTCTAGATCTTCCTCTTTTCCTTTGTTGCTTATCTCCTCAGCATGGGCAGTGGGTTTTGTGTGTAATTACGAATTTCCCTGCTATTAATCCATATTTCATTTGGTTTTATCCCCTTTTCTACTGCTATCTACTTGCATACTTGGTGGTCATCCACATGCTTCAACTTGGAAATAAGTTCCACATTTGCTTACTACTTTGGGGTTGTAAAAAGCTACCAAAAGATATCATTTATAGGCAACAGTAGCCTCTGAAAATACTACTTATGACTAACTATTAGTTAGTTTGGGACAGTTGCTAGAACAGGTCTTGTCTGGTTTTCCAGAATGTGTCACCACAGAGAACTAGATCCTTTCTCTTCTATTCCCTACTGTTCAAGTAGCATCAAATTCTGTAGCTGCTGACTGAGGTATTCATAAGCTAGAGCCCCTTACTGTTACAGGAATCCAGAGGATCCTAAAGGCAAGTCAAGAGTTTGAGGCAGCTTAAGTGCTCCATATTCCAGAGATGCCTCTCACTATTTTCTATGGAGCAGGCTTGTCTCTAAGGTATCCCGCTAAAGCTCCATAACCCTTGTTGAGCACAGGTGGTGCTTCAGAGCATTTACATCCATAATACAAAACTATCCTGCCACTATTATTAAGTTAGTTATTACTAAATTAGCTCGTGAGGGAAGGAAATTGGTAGAAGCCTTCTTTTTAACATAGGATACTTCTGCAATGATCGGGTGAAAGAAACCCCAAAACCACCAACTTCTAGTGAGACTCTTAAACAGACATCTTTTTCGTGAATTCAGCTGTATTCAGAAATGGCAGTACCATGAAGAAGACATGTTGTTCCTGACTACCTAGAAGAATTTCAGCAGTCCTGAAGGTGTTCTAGAGTTTACCACACTTTCTGATACCATTTACCCTATTCCTTTGGAGTTTTTTACCACATAGCACTCCTTGTTGCTAGAGCAATTGCACTAAACTTCTCTGGCCTAACGGCGATAAAATAAATAAGCAACAGAAGTCGTGAGCAAGTTTTGCTCTCCGTAACTTGGCCTAATCCATCTATATCTTCAGATCTAGTGCAGCTTACAGGCATGGGAAAGTAAAACTGGTGAAGTCTCCTCAGCAGTATGATTGACCTTAAAACCACAGGTTAGGGGCCCTTGTTTAAGAGGAAAGGTGAGGGAAAGAGACTGAGTATTGCTGTAAGAGCCTAGCTCTGTTTTAGCAGACTGCCTTCCATCAGTCTATACTATTTACTTTACTGTTTTTAGAAGACTCTGTAGCAAAGGTTTGTCTAACTATAATATAAAGCTATTTGCCTCAAGAAAACTCAAGCAGAAGGTAAGTAAACCAGCCTCCCTATTCTGCAACATGAATGTAGACCTCTGAAATTATTTTTCTCTACTACGTTAATACTTGAAGTCTGTAGTAGTCCAGATAACTTAGAGGTGTATATCTAATTATTTTGGATAGTTCTAATGATGAGATCAAAATAACTTTTTGCTCAGTTTTCATTTTGAGGATTAATAGTAACAAAAATGCATTTTCAGTATTTACTGAAGCAATGGATATCTACTGATGCTGTGTACGTATGACTCACCAGTCTCTCATTCTTAGAAAAGGACCTTTCTTTTCCCAGAAGGATACTTCAATCAATATTGTGTAACGGTACTCAAAGCATACTGTTGTGTACTGTGCTGTCACTATTTTAAAAGCATTGTTGGCTGCCTACGTCCAATTTGAATTGAATGTACCTTTCACAAATGTAGACATCATTTGAACTAATAGGGTTACTTTTGAAAAACAAATGCATTCTGTAGCTGCTCATGCCTTAATAAAAGTATGCAGTGTATTAAAGATGTTTCTTAAACATTTACTCAGAAGTTCTAAGAAAAAGTAGAAGTATTAACATTTGAATAATTAGAAGTTACCTCCATTGTTATACTTGGAACGAAGTATTTAATGACACCTAAAGCGTACTTCTGAAAATGCTATTCTCAAAATAATAGTAGTGGTTCGAGAAAATTTCATTACTATTAATTGTAAGATTTAATAACCTGTGAAAGGCTCACTAACAGGGCACCATAAGTAACATAACTTTAGCAGATCAAATGCAGTTGCCTTCATGAATGTAATGATTCAGGTCTGTCTTAATGTTTGACATTTATGCCCTAAGCCAGAACCTGATGCAGTATCATGTTTCTAATGTCTTTCCTGCTGTTCTGATTCATGTAGTAGTGATTTCAGACACCTGTGGTTACTGAAATTCTACCCTGTAATCCAGATGATGGCACAGACATTTTTCTTTTCCAGTTTACTCGTATCCTAATTCTCCATCATACTTATTTATTTCAACTCCCATGTTTTTCTTTTTTGAAGTTGCCTTCCCAAGCACTGACCCCACTTTCCAGACAACTTTCCTCCTCTTGGTCACACATTGATCAAAAGATTCTCCAGGCTGACTCTAGTGACTTGTTTTCAAGGAATGTTGGTTTTTCACCTTCAAGCATGTGCAACTTAACTTCTCCATCAGTTCCAGACAGCTTTCTTTGTGACTTAGAAGAACTCAATTCTTTGGCATTAGCAACCTCCCAAACTGTAGCAAACGCCCCAGGTAATAGCATTCGCCACGTTAAGGATGGTCACATTATGCCAAATACAGAGGTGTCTCTCAGCTCTCCTACAGCTCCTCCTCTGTCCTTTCTTGTATCTCCCTCTGTCTCATCTTCAGCCAGCTCATCTCATGACATAGCATATAAGCATGTCAGCAACAATACCAAGTCAGGAAAAGATAAAGACTTAGAAGGCATAATTGACCCTTTAGTTATTGAAGTACCTAGAGATTTGTCAGATACTACAAGAGGAGGTGAACATGGTGCTATCCATAACATCCCTTCACCATATGAAGGAGGCTCCATGTCCAGAGTGCTAGCTCCAGCTGCTGAAAATGAAGAGGAAATCTGTACTGCAGATCTGTCACTTAATGTAGGGGATCAGTCAGAACCTCAAGAATCAGATTTCTGCGGAGGAGCCCAAGACACAACAGAAGAACTGACAAGACTGTATATAGAGGAGGATCTGGTACATGATGATTTAGAATTCCCAATAGCAAGTGGAGAAGATTCTATGGATTGTTATGAAGGATACACTTCACCAAATATTGATAAGGTATTTTAATTTCTGACAACCCTGTGTTCCGATAATTCAGTATAATTATTTTCTGCCTCTCCTTGTATTTACATGTTTGTGTTGTGCACAGGCACAATTTTACATAATTTCATTTGATAAAATTGAGCTCTGAGCAAGCTGGTTTAGGGAAAGGTGTCCCTGCCCATAGCAGGCAGGTTGGAACTAAATGACCTTTAAGATCCCTTCAAAGTCAAACCATTCTATGATTCCGTGACTGAAAATTGCCAGCGTTAATGGACTGTCCCTTCTCAGAAGCAGGCATATGCATACTTGTAAATTATATGATGTATCAATTGTGCTGGTCCTTTCCCTCCTGTCCTTGCTTGCCGAGGAGCTTCTGATGTGAAAAGCCAGTGAACCATTTCCCTCACTGGTCCATTATGTGCTGCCCCTTTTGAGAGAGAGGCCCCAGCAAGGAAATGCTGTCAACAGCCTCCAGAGGGAGGGACGCGTGCCTCCGGCAGAGACTCTGCGGTTTGTGCTTCACACGTGTCACTTCACCAGCTGATGTATTTATAGCAGCCTCTGTTACGAGAATCTAACAGTAACAGATCAGACTGTGTTTGGCAGTTAGACAAATGCTTCCTCCTGAAGCCCTCCCCAGTTCCTCTTTGGGACAGTACATCACTGAACTATCCCAAATGTGTGCTGGCCATTAAATGCCACAATAGAACTACACAGTTTGCGTGGTTTCCAGGCAGCGTTTTAGAATAGATTTTTTTCTATCCAGCACTTACTTAAACAGACATTTCAGGCAGTTGCTTTGACTGCATGCAAGTCAGGTGCGTAGGACAACATTTTAGGCCAAATGTTAAACTATTTAATTACACTTTTCAGGCTACCTCTGTCCTTAAATTACCTTAAAAACACAGGAGAAAAACTTAAGATTGAGATGAAGTCCATGGCCACAAATGGCAACTTTTTTTCTGCTTTCTGAGGCAAGAAATTTCTTCCAGAAAAGCAGATGACTAATAATAAGATTAGCATGAGATTTGTGATTGCTCGGGTTAGTTATATGTCTCCTTATTGAGCATTTGACATCCTTCAGCTGATTTTATAACAGTTTTATAGCACAGTTACTTCTCATATTTCTTGAACATTTAAGCCAGCTCTATTTCCTGCTGGAACATTGGGAGACTGATCCTCTTTTCCACCTTTCTTCTAATCTTCCATTTCCCTCTGCCAAGGCACCTACTTCCCACTCCGTTCCTACAACATCCCTGCCTGCTGCTTCCCTCTCACCTCCTCTCCTCTCTAAACCCTTACATCAGCAGGAGAAAGACTCACTACAGGTAAAGGTAACTGCATCTCTTGAATATGGATTGTTGCAAATCTTCGTGTCTATTCAATAACTGCAAGGCTAACACTGAGTTTGATCTTCTCAGATGTACTGTTCTCTTTACTAATATTAAATAACATAAGAAATGGAGTATTAAGATAGGCCTTTTTCAAATGAAACACGAGGTAAAACCATAACCATTATGATACAAGTAAATAGCTTAAGGCGGTACCAATGATAGGAAAGCAGAAAGTCTTCAACTCAGTTTCAGGTCCATACCAGGACACCAGTGTAACTTACTTAATTGAACTACACAGAACTGTATTCAAGTATGCAGAAACTAGATAACACTTGTGTTTCTGTTTTCAATTTCAATCCAAAGCCTAGGAGAACAGTCGTAAATGTCACAGTAAAGCAGCACTGCAGAGGGTCATGTTCTAAATACCAATTACGGTAGTCAAGGACTGGACAAAGATTATTCCCTCTTCAGGACTACAGTTTGTGTCAGCATTGAAGCTCTGTGGCAGAAAAATGAAAACTTGCTCTAGAAAGACAAAGTTAATTTGCAGTGCTGACTTCCAGAAGATTCATCTGCTCATGAAAAGGAGAAAAAGTCATGTAAAGAGAAACTATGCTAGAAAAGTCATCATTGCATCATTATGTCATAAATACCTCCTTGGTTTTTCTGTTGGTTTTTTTTTAAGATCTACCCAATCTTACAATGTGCATTCACAGAAAACACAGACATAAAGGACTTAAAGGAATCTTAAGATCAACAGATCTGCTGGTTTTTTTCTGAAGGAGGGAAGAGACATAAGGTTTCTTTCCAGGGCATGAATCTGTCATGAGCTTAGGTTTGTTCCACCTGAAAGAAGGGGTAAAACAGCGTGCTGCACTTGGTTCTGCAACTTTTAATATTTTTAGCAGTTGGTAGAGTGCTTTTGGTGCTTTTGATTACCCTAACCAGACAAATTAAGAACATTCCTCATCTACACTGAAATTCTTTTTAGATGACCTATTTTTTGCCCTTATTTGAGCAAGGTGTGTTAATCTGAGCTGAAAATAAATAGAAGGAATAGATGTTTTGAGAGTTCAAAGATCTGCCCCAGGGAACCTCCAAGGCAGTGTGTTGCTCTTAATTGGGCAATGCAGGAGGCAAGACACCAAGAACCATGGGGATGACTCCATCTTGCACACACAAGAGCCTGAGAACCAAGAACTACAGGTCTGGGGTCTTGTTACAGAGTTCTAGCTCTTAATTATTGTTTTCAAACTATTTTAAATATGGATTATTTTTTAAATCTAAGGGACAGGTTCCTTTATAAACTTAATCAGTATAGACTTACCTATTTGAAAACTGTCAAAATAATTAGATACACTCCTACCAATGACAGACGTTTTAATCAGTCAACACTGATTACATTGCCAGAATAGAGACTTGGATTAAAATATAATATAAAGTATAACTTAATACTATATTTCATACAGGCTTTGGCTGTCATCATTTCTTGCTATTTAGTTCACAGGCTGGGTTTGAGAATACAGGACAAGTCCTATCCTCTTCTCTTTATGCATGTTGCCCATGATTAATTTCTGCTCTCAACTGCACAGTAGAAAGAACAAAAAATTTTGAAGAATCAAATATAACAGGTGCAGGGAGGTTCTTCAGGGAGCTCTTGAAACTGTATACTGACACTTGAGTAATTTTTGTTAATTTAAAAATACATACATATGTATTTATACACATATATATACATATATATATATATGGTATGTGGCTCAAAACTAAAGCATGACCAGGTATGTGGGTAATGGAATACAAGGAGCTGTGGGTGGGAAGTGTCACTTTGCACTGTGTTGGTGGGAGGGATGTGTCCTCCAAAAGAAGTCTGAAGACATATCCTAAGGAGAAGCGCTGACATTTTTCTGCCTCCTTGGCCTCTCGGTATCTTTTTCTGTTGTTCTTATTCACCCCTCTCCTAAGAGGGGCTGTTTTTTGTTTAGTCACATTCTACTGACAGATACAAATACCTAAGAAAAGGTTTCTAATATAGCACTCTACTCTCCTCACATTCCCCCCAACTCACCCCTGCCCATGAGAATTCACATTTTCTGCACACTCACCTCTTAAGAACTGAATTCTGACAAACATGAAGCAGATTTGTAGAGGTGCTAACAAAATGAGGATATTTTCATGAAGTACTTTCCACCAAGTATTTACTTGCTTTCTAAATGAAAAGCCAAGGGATGTGTTCTGTTTAACAGCAAGGAATTACATTTGCTGTTGGTACTTCTAAGGTAGAATTTCTGCTCTGTGCTGTTGAGCGTTTCTGTGTTACTATCTGAGCTACTTTGAGGGTACACATGCAGTAACTGTTCCAACTGCATATGCTGTATGTGATTCAACTTTTAATTGTAACATGTAAGGGCATGTGCCAGAGCAGCAAACCCTTAGGAAAATACGATACAGCAGTAGCAATGAAAATACTGTATATTAACTACAGTACCCTTCCTTCCACCTGTAACAGTTGTTTTTTGTTATCAGGAAAAGCATGTCGGGTTTGCATGTCTGAATGAAGCAACAAAAAGCCCGTGGTGCTTCATTCTTAAACTCTCACTTGACAAAGTTTTTGTGGTTCTTCTAGGCTAATTTAAAGAGGGAGATATTTGTTATGGGTAAACCTCCTCGTAGCCCAGTGATGACTAAGAGATCCTGCAGCTCACCTGTCAGAGGTCACAGCTATTCACACAGGGTATGGTACTGGATGCCCAGTGTGCAGTAACAGCTTTTCCATGGACAAGGAGCTCAGTGTCTAGTCTTTCAGTATTTTGCTTTTACCCAAGTGTCTCAATACTATCAGTATGCTGTGTTTTCTTCCTGTTGTGCTTCTGTGCTATGACTGAGTAAAGGCAACAGGTCTGTGTGTGCCTGAACTTATTACATAAATCCCTTAGTGTACTGTATCTCTGCAGTACTGCATGGTATTTCCAGTGCTACAAGGTGTTTATATTTAGTCTGGTTCTTTGTATTTATTCTGGTTTTATGAAAATTACTCCTCTCTTTCAAAGCATTATTAGTTTATTAAAATTACAGCTTCTAAGAGTCAAAAATTTATTCTTCCTTGCATGTATACAGGCTTTTGCATGTATACAGATTGAATTTTTGGTTTTGAATGTGT
Source organism: Machaerirhynchus nigripectus (assembly GCA_013397975.1). Classification (NCBI taxonomy): domain Eukaryota; kingdom Metazoa; phylum Chordata; class Aves; order Passeriformes; family Dicruridae; genus Machaerirhynchus; species Machaerirhynchus nigripectus. The sequence goes on from VZRQ01010305.1 coordinate 279,937, forward strand.
CCTTTTCGAAATGTTTGCTCCTGCTATATTTTTTTCACTCAATACTGTCCTCTTTCCCCAAGCAGTGTCATTACAGATTTTAATACTCTTTAACCTTTCCCTTAACATAGCTGTAACACAACTCTAATATTTTTACATAGCCAGAAAGTCAGGTTGTTCAGAGTTTGCATGGACTTTAGTCAAAAAGGTGATCTATATTATGAAAAAGGGAGGGGAAAAAAAGTGAAACACACAAACCCCACTCTCAACCTAAACAATACGAGAATGAGAAGTTACGGCTTATGTTTTACTTTCAGTTTAGGATTTAATTGTCCTTTGCATTGGTTTCTTAACATTTAGCTCTTAAAACTGGTAATGGGATGAGTTGTTTTCCATGCTGTTGCTGCTGATTTTAGGTGATCATCTTTCTGGTGCCTCCCTTTTTAAATTTGAATTTTAGTTTAAGATATGCAGGTTTGTGTAACTTTCAAAGTCTTAGCTTTTTGGCAGGCCTCTGTTTGCGTCCAGGTATGAGGGAACAGTGCTTTTTTTCATCAATGAAGAAAGACAGCTCAATCATAGGAAGGCCAGGATTCTTGTAGTAGCCGACAAACACCGTATCACAGAAAGCCCAACCAGGAATGATCTCTGTAAAAAAGGGCTTAAGCCCTATTTTAAGTTGGCACATTACTCCAAATGAATGACATGAACCAATATATTAAGAAGAGTGTATTAGTCAATGTGTAGTGTATTTATGACTTCAATTCCAAAAGTACAAGAGCACATATCATGCACCTAATTTGCATGCTCAGGACTCTACAGAACTTTTATATGCAAGTGCAATATCAATCGTGCATGAAAATCAGGCATACAACTGGCATAATTTTTAATGTTTTTGGGATTAGGTCCTGCAAGATTTCCAAGGAAGCAGGATAGTCTAGTAACTGAGGTGCAGTTGAAAACTAGAAATCTTTGCAATAGTCCCCTGTCTAGCCAATGCCACTGTATGTGGGAATGAGAGCTTAGGGAAAAAAAATAGGGAGAAAGCTTCTGGATGTCAGCTGGGGCATTATTGTGGAATGCATCCAAATAGAGAGCAAGCTCCAAAGTTGCCCTGTTCAGACATACCACCAATTACTTCACTCTATTTCTCCAAGACTGTAATTTTGTCAAAAGATTGTTTTCTCTGAGGCAGTAACAGCATTGCAAATCATGAGTCACCTTGATTCTTATTATCTATTTCTACTGTAGTTAATTAGCAATAGAACATTTTATGAAGCATATGCAGGTAAAGAAGATAATACTAACCTACCCCGTTTCTTCCTGACTTGGTATTATGTTCAAAGCATTAAATCATTTGTAGCATTCTTTAGGACTTTTAGTTCCATTGTTTATAAGAAAAGTCCTTAACCTCGGTTGAGTTCTTTTGCATCTCTGACTATCTTTGGCATTCAGCTCCGTTAGAGACCTGATGAAAGATTAGCAGCAAATAAGGTCAGATTCCAGTCTAAATACAAAGCATTCTGACTACTCTCCTCTTGCTTGACAAGCCAGCCATTGAAGGAGGTTTACTGAGAACTGTTTAATTTGCAATCCTTACTGTTTATTCTTTGGTAAAAATTATCCACCTTTCTTATACACTGGCAGAGGAGAGTTAAGTGAGGGAGAGAAGACAGTAAAGAGTATAAACTTCTTTTTTTTTTTTTTTTAACTTTGAAAACCTCTTTCCCACCTAGCATTCAATAATATGAATGAAAAAAAAATTCCTTAATCTACCCGCATATTTAGGCACCTTTTAAAAGTTATACTCTATAGACTCTAAAGTACAGACTGTTCACAATATTTTCTGCATGTATTCATAGAAAGTGCTGAAAAGAAATTTAACTAATTTCATCTGGAGATGTTGAGAGGGAAAAGGGGGGGAAAAAAACCTACATCCTGTGTTTCTCCATTCAATTCTTGCCATCAGCCTGTGGATTGTTTACTGCTTCCTTCTCTCTTGGAAGACTGTATCATCTTCAAGAGTGATAAAAGTGACTGAAATAGTCAAACCAAGAGAGAACCCTGGGGAAATAAGACAAATTCCATCGCTTAAAGATCAGGTTGCAGTTTACTCAGTTCATGAAAGAAAGTGCTATGAGCAGTGTTTGATATCCACACTCCCAAAACAGATATGGTTCCCAGCATGACCAAAGGGCACACTCAGTTAACACAGAATACGATCCCTGCTCATATCAAGAGCTTTCCCAAGGAGCTGCTCCTGCACTTTCTGGCCCCAGCCAGATTCTAATCAGTGTAAGTCAATGACTCTCTAAGCAGGAAACGGTTTCTGTAGAAGGTTAGGATTTTTCATTTTCATTGCATCCAGATGTATTGAGTGTTAGTGGTCGGTAATGCTCCATTAAGAAGGAACATAGTTCCTTTCACAAAGCTTTGCACTGGAAATACAAACTACTTTTTTCTGTTGAAGTAAAAGTGTTAATTGTTATGTTCACACAATTAAATGTATTCTCTCAAAATTTTTTTCTGTTCTTTGCCTCCCAACAGCCCGCATGGCTTGAGATGAAACAGAATTAGTTAAAGCATAGCATGTTATGCCTGCCAAGTTAGTACTCTGTGTGTGTAATGTAAATTGGTATGTTGTTCGTCTATGAATATTCAAGATTCTGCCATTATGTATAGGAGATTTTATTTCTGCTTATCTAAAAATATATTTCACCCAAAGAATGTATGATGTTAATCAGTTGCATCTGAGTTTTCTAATGTTATTTCTCTTTCACAGTGAGGAGGCAGCAGGGTTCTATTCCAATTTTGTACTATACTTTAAATAGAATGGACTGTTGATGAAGTTCACAGTTTTGTTTAGTTTTTATTATGAGCTCCAAAAATCAGATCTTTAAACATGCCAAGATTCAGTTGTTTGTCATGTCTCTTAAGAATTTATTGTGAGGTGGAAGGGGGGCAGAATGGGCCATGGTTTTACACAAGGTAGAATATGAACTCTTGAGCAACTATGTGTTACACCCCTAGCCAGCTGTTTGGACTTTAAACTGCAAATCTTTATTACATTTCAAATCATTTCATTTCAGCCACAGCGCCCTGTGCTTTCTCATGAAAACATACACAGTGGGGGGGAACCGTAAGTATACTTCTTGTCTACTAAACCAAAACCTAACATTTAAGCAACAGCCAGCACATCATCAGATAATTTTTTAACTTGCCAAGTACAATTATGAAGAGATTTCACAGATTTATAGATAACTGCATGATGTAGGAAGATATCCAAGAAGGTCCCAGAGGGCAAAGCCTTATTTGTTTAATTTTACACTCAGTGCAGGCACACATGGCAACTAAACAGTTCTCCATTGTCTATACTTACAGAAGGGATTTTGACTTTTTTTATTCCCTCCCTTTTTACATCTCAGCAAAGTGACAATTACAGATTTAACACTGATTCAACTGATCTGCTTTACTGACGATACAATTATTCAGAATCAGTTCTGGATGTGAATAGAGAGAAAAAAAGTAACTTGATAATGCTGATCACAGGAACACAGGCTCACTCATTTTGGTGTGATTTACAAGTGCACTTCAAATATGAGATACAAGAAAGCTATTCTGAAAACTGTAGAAGAACCTAGAAGTCAAGTCTTACTTTGACAAACATTGTAAGTGCTTGGGATATTTCAGTACTGACTGTTAAAATGCAAGTTCAGAGCAAGATTGTTTCAAGATTTCCCCCCCCGCCCCTAGTCGAGTACTTGGCTCCTGCTTCAGTGATCGCTGAAACCAGGAGCCATTCTTCCTTTAGCATCAGAGCACTTCAGCATATGCCCTGCTAGATCATTCTTCATAAAACGTAGCTAAGGCATAATGTCTAAAAATATTTTTAAGTTTTCCTTAGTCATTTGAAGATGGAAAAGAGGGGCAAAAAGTTACCAAATAACTATACCACAGATATATAATTAGATTTGGATATTTCATCTCACTAAAACCACAAGTTCCTGTTGGTATTGTTGAGTGTACTGGAGCACCTCACTCAGTTTTGAAAGCAATAATTGTCTAATTCATTTTGTTCAATACAGTATAAGTAGTTCATGACTAAAGTTTTTATTCCTAAAATTAAAAATAAAAATATATTTAAATTGCCAACTAACCATTCTTTCTCTTGAATATGTTTTCTGTCAGTATTGTAAATGCTAGTGGAGTTTTCATACTTAAGTCTTAGATTAGCATAGAGAGAATGAAATTACTACAAAGGAGTTTTTAAAATGGATTATCTAGAAATGACTAAGATTCAATTTCTAAAGTACAAAGAGAGCTAATTGGGAAGTTCTTGTTACTGTACTTGAGCAAGTAATTGGCTTGAATCTTATTCATGACACATTACATCTGCAAATCCTGTCCCCTTGGAAGCTGCATTGAATTATTTTTTGGAATATCACCATAGCTCTGCTTTCCTGGAATGATGATAAGCATAACAGAAAATATTATTGCCACTTAGTTTTTTGCATAGGTTGTTCGTACGCCTGCTACACAAATTACCAAAGGTAATTGCTTGAACAAGCAGTCTCTTTCCATTTTGTTAGTGTAATTAAAATATAAAAATAGACTTTTGGGGCTTGGGAAGATAACTGCCAGTCACGAGAAATTAAGTTAATCTTTTTTTTTCCTTGGAACATTGTCTTCTTTTCTCATCTCCAAACCAGCAATGTGAAAAATAAGTGTAGTTTATTCAAGATGACCATCATTAAACTAAAGCTAGCACCAGTCTGTATATAGGGTTTTCAATTTGGGCTTTCAGGAGCAGGAATTTTTACTAAAATAAACATTTTATTTAAGCCATCAAAACTTAGCTGGAATGATAAACACATCAGTGGGCAAGCTATCCCTGTTTTTACTGGGGAAAGTGTAATAATGGCATTAAGGTTTAAAATTCAGTGAACTGTTCTAAGAGAAAAGAATGGATACAATTATGTTTTGCTTCAGTATTTTGAAATTAAAATTATTTCCTTTTCACAATTTCTGCAGTTTTACTCTGCTTCTGTATACACAGTCAGTCGTATCTGAGGCACAGTTACTTAGAAAAAAAGGCCAATTCTGACTCTGTAGGACTCATGGGCTAGTGCAGCAATCTTCTTGTGGGCTGTCAGCCCAAGAACCTTTAGTTCCCCCTAGTGAGAGTTTATTCTTTCAATTAAAAAAACTTCAGTTAAAAGCTGGCAAGGAATGAAAGACAATGCATTTGGTAATTGCACGCCTGTTGCCATTTATCCACCTTACATCCTGCAACCTGCAGCCCTCGCCAGGTGGAGAGGCACAGCTCAGGGTTTGAATATTGTTTGAGTTTCCATCCATATGTACTCTGATTTGATTCAAGCCTCTCCCTCACTCTCAGAGATAGATGGCTTATCTGTGTAGCCGCTGAAGAGCACAGGGAGGTCCCCCAGCCACAGTGACAGTGTGTGAGAGCAGCTATGCTGGTGCCCTTGCTTTTGCTGAGTTACTGGCTTCACAGAGCTTCAAGGCAGAACCACAGTTTCAGGTGCTGATCATGGAAAGTTACAGGGCTACCACATCTAGGTTCTCCTTTAGAAGGCCTCTGTTTAGTGACTGAACTATAAAATAACCCTAAAATATTTTTTAAAATCTGAAAAAAAATCTGGTTTTGAAACAACTGGTTGAAGAGCCATCAGGCTTGCCTTGACACCCAGTCTTTAGTGTCCTGTGAGTTACCTTTCTAATGAAGGTTTTATTTACTATTAAGTTCCTAACCCTCAAGTCCACCAGGCAAAAAAAAAAGTCCTTTTCCCCTCTATTTGCAAGAAGTGTGTCTTCTTAGTTAATGTTTAAACCAGCTCCTCTACTTGAGCAAAAGTGCAAGGAACTCTTACTTCTTTTTAAAATGCATCGTTTGTCCTATTTAAGGTTTCAGGCTCTATATAACTATACTCCTAGGAACGAAGATGAATTGGAGCTCAGAGAGGGAGATGTCATTGATGTGATGGAAAAATGTGATGATGGATGGTTTGTGGGTATGTTTTAATTTGGTTGCTTTCTCCTTTTTTCCCCCCCGACCTTTGGTGCCCTCTTTGTGTAGTGTCTTCTAAACAACTTGATTTTTGGCATTTAGTGTAATAAACTTGAACCTGGCTTTGTCAGGAGAAATCCCAACCAAAATCCACTGAAATTAGCAGATAATTTTGCACTTTTGTCTTTTAAAGTTGGTAGATGCAAATTGGCACATACCTCTGGATTGTTGTACAGCTTTGTTGCCATTTGTGACACAGAGGGGACTATGTATTACTTCTCTCTTTATAAAGGCCAGGTAACTTTAAAACTTACTCACACAAATACATGTACAGCACTGACCACTTGTGAGACCCAAGTATTACCGAACAAACAACAATTTCATAACCAGGCCTAGATAAGGTGGCTTAATCATTTCATAAACCCTCATGCACACAACAGCTAACTTAATCATCTGACTAGTCCTTCATATTTCAAAAATTCTTATTTAAATAGACTTGATGTTGTTGAAATTAAATAATTTCTATGTACCAAGAATTTTAGCACAGCTTTTAATCAGGCCTAACAGTTTAATCAGATATGCCTCTTCATTTGCATTTTGCTTCCTGCAGTTACACTTTGTTAAACCTCACAAATAAAATTATATAGTATAAGGAACTGTAGATCTTTCTGTCTGTGCACTATTAAACATAAGAATTTTAAGGCCATGCTTACATAGTGATTTTCTGTTGTTATTCCCATCTTTCATCTATTGCTTCTAATTTCAGGAACCTCAAGAAGAACCAAATTCTTTGGTACTTTCCCTGGAAACTATGTCAAGAGGCTGTGAATTTTTTTTCTACTTATTTATGCTGCATCTCTGCAACACATCTGCATAAAGCTGCTAGAAAACATGCTACGCTGGCCTTCTGTTTTCTTGCTTGCAGTCTCAAATAGAGGCCATCTAGTTCATCCTCATCCCATCCCACCCGCCAAACCGTCCCAGCAGTATTACAGCAACGACCACAGTGTGGATAACTAAGCTTTCTGAGACAAGAGGAATCATTTCAACATTTAAATACTCCCTGCTTTAAAGTCTTTTCATGTGAAACACAATAGGAAAAGCCTGATGACAGGTACACAGATGAGTTGCCATGGGGAGTAGGGGGGGAAGGGGGAAAAATTATTCTTGGTTTGAACATTTGTGGTACTACCATGAAGTCTGGTGGGATTTTTTTTCAGCATGCATGTAATACAGGGGAAAGTTGCTGTTTACTATTTTTTTAAAAATTGATTTTACACGTTCTTATTAGCTTGGCAGCATTTGTTGCTTCCACATTGCTGTGTCACGGGTTTGCCTATTGTACTGGTTTACAATGTATGACAAACTATAATATAGATTTTTTGCCTGCACTTGTATGCTGTAACAAATGCACAGTGATTGTAAAATCTCAAGCAAGCAAAGTGAAAAATGGAAGAACTGCAAGTGTTCTGAACGGGTGCAATGGTATTGGCTAAATCTTTTTTCTTTTTTTCCCTAATGAAAAACTGTAGTAAACCTGTAGTGTTTTCTGTTAAAAGGTAAGAAGTGCAAAAGGCACGAAGACCTGGGAAAGAGGATTTAAGGAAGAGACAGACAATACTGTAAGCATAGACAGTAATAATGTGCTACTGATGTCTGATATTAAATGGTTGTAATCAAAATGTTGTAATAGTAAGCAACATGAAGTGTAAGAGGTTAGTGTTTTTACTTATCAGGAATTTAAAGAAGCAGGAAGTAAACAGTGTTAGTGCAAAGGGTTGTTGGGTTTTGGTTTTTTTCTTTCCTAACATAGCCACCTGAAAAATATTCACAAGCATCATGTACTGATTTATTTCACTATATATGTGTATGTATGTTAATGAAACCCAAATTACCCATTCTTTTTAGGAATTTAGACAGAAAAAAAGTCACAAGTATTAAAACCGCTATATTATAGAGGTGTTGGGTTGGTTTTTTTTCTGAATGAAACAAGTTTGCAAACATACATTTTCCGTAAGAAAAGGTAAGCATAAATAGTAAATGACATTAAGGCACAGGATGATAATGACTATGGCTTTATAAAAATTCAGATCTGGTTTCTTCAGCACCTTATAGATGGCAAAAGCTTCTGCTGCATTTTTCATGGGTAAAGGATCAAAATTATCAAAATGTATGTAGTCTCTGTAGCATTTTGTACATAAGTTTGCTTTTTTGTACAGAGCCATTTGGTTGTTGATTTTTAAAAAATTAAGTTTCTTATTTGCCCTCTTCACATACAGAACATTCAATGCATTTTTCTTTTCTTGCTCTGTTTACCATAAGCACATCTGGATAGTGCAATTCTGTAAGATAGCATTTTATGCAAAATTTTATTAATTAAAATATGGTTTACCAGCCAAATCTAAATGTACATATGTCTTTATTACTGAGAAAGGTCATTAAGGCAAAGGCAAAGAAACATCTTTGTGCAGCATACCTTTATTATTGCAGATTTCATGGCAAAAGCTTTATATTCAAAGGCTTTCAATTTTAAACTAGGTCTGCATGCAGCTTTGCTGTGAGATTAATACTATCTTTGATGCCATTTATGATTGAAGACTTAAATATCTGTTGCCTGTGATATTTAAAAAGTACTGTTTCTACTCTGTATCTGATTTTAGAAAAATGCAGGTTTTTCATACCTGGCTTTCAGGTAACCGACTTTGAATTCCTACAAGCAAAAGGTCTCTGTGGTTTTTTTTCCTTGACTAGCCTTCTAATAAATTTTGCTTGGAGTACAAAACTGTTTCCCCCATAATTTTTCCAAATACACCTAACTTACCACTTAAGTACTGCAAAGTGCTTAACTCTTCAAGCTTATATGCAAGTGTTTACATCTTGTACTTACACACCCACACACCCCTCCCATCATCCTAACTCCCATAATGCCAGTTATGTATGTGGGCAGCTAGCACTGCCCACACAGCTCTCAGCTGGTCCTTTTCTGTGTCATCCCTGAAACACCTGAATGCAAACGCAACCTTATGGACTTCCTGCATAGAGTGTGCCAATTTGAGATGATTTTTCTCTTGCCAGGACCACCCTTCACACAGAAACACAAAGGTAGAACACACAATGGTAAACCCTTTATACATGCCAAAAGTTCCTACATCCTAATTCTTCAACAAAACCAAAACGAGAACTCCCATGTTAAATGACAGCATAGAAACAAGAATTGAGGAAAACACTGGGTTTTGGGGGAACATTTTACACTTGGGACATCTCTGTCTGGCAAGGAACAATTGCCCAAAAAAAAAACTTGAACAAGAAGCAAAGCAGGTTCTGGGTTTTGGGTGGGGGTTGTGTTTGGGTTTTGTTGAATTTTTTTTCACTGCCTGGTAGCACAGTTACTGCTGGTGCCTCAGAGTAGCTCTTTGGTCCTTCTTCAGCATGCCACACTGGCCATTCCTGCCAGGCTGCTTCTTCCCAAATGCTGTGCACAGTGTACTTCTACCGCTAAAGAATCCAGTACAACAGCAACCTGCATTTGGACAGGAATAATCCATTTCCTCAGGTCTGATTTGTGCTCAGTTTTGTCTTTACAGTTGCTGGGCTGGAAAACAGTCTTCTATAAAAACTAGCCTAATAACACCAGCTGGTTAGTATAGTCTCACTAATATAAAGAAATTCTGGATAGTTAAGGGTCTGAGTGCTTAAGGGAAGAAATGGAATCCTCTGCTAATTGCAAAGTGAATTAAAAAGGGGGAAATGACAGCTATTGTAATGAGAATGGCAAGTTGACACTTCAGGAAAAGATTGCAGTCTTAATGTTTTAGTCAAAATGTGAAGAAATATTTAAGTAAATCCAGGCAAAACCTTTAGCAAAGCCTGCTAAAATCCCAACTACACTGTCTAAGGAACAAACTAAAGGATTTTTTTAGTTTCCTTGCATAAGCCCCTATAAAATCATGAAGGACGCCTCACAGGACTAGGTGGTGCTTTGTCCTAAAAGCCAGAGCAAGAGAGACCTGGAGAATTAGAGGCCAGCCAGTTAACATCTAGGAAAATAGGAAAACAGATCAATTAAAAGCCTCAGATATTCACTGATTTTTCTGGAAATTTATTTATCAAACCAAATTCCTTTTCTCTTGTCAGCATATGTAGCATGCTTCTTGATTTCTGTTAGGAACTTCTTTTTCATGCTATGAGTCGGCAGCTGGGTTTGCAGACTAAGGAAAGTCAGTGCCAGTGCAATAAAATCAAGTCTGTTGCAGAGTTGCACTACATTACAGACAAGTAGGTAACATAACCTCAGCATCCCTAAAAACCAGTTGATCTCAGTACCTACCCTGCAGTGAATATATTTGCTGTCAAGGCAGAGGCTTCCTAAAACAAGAAAGCCCATAATGTACCAACAAGCCAGGGAGACTAATGCATGAGCAGCTCAGGGTAGTGATCTATATCCCAAACTGAGCAAAGGGTCACCCTAGCAGGTCTCACATTCTGTCGCCCGCGCCAAAGCAAAGCATGGTGTCATTCCGCGATGCCTGGTATTTACTAGTTGCCTTTTAAATGCTGATATACAGAACCCGGACAGGAACACGAGGTGCTTCCTGTGCATTTGAAAAAGCAGTGCATGAGCCCATGGGAAGCAAGAAACATGAAGTCAGTAGCTCTAGAAAGACCTTAGGTCATTGCTAAGTATAGTCCCTTACAGCATTAATAGTTACAGGGTGAAACCCTGCCTTTGCTCCAGTAAACAGCAAACTCCTTTCAAGTCAACAGATCCCACAGTATTGGTAATAGTTTCTGTGCTAACGTGAAACTAAAATTGCCCAAGAGAGAAGCACTAGAACAACTGAATGTCCAGTTTCGGCTGGTTTTATTATATTGAAAATGAGTGCATGAAGAGACCAGAAACAGTTTATTTAACTGCTACCCCAAACAGAGCTGAGCAGAGAGTTCCCTTTTTAGTACCTGACAAGTTAGCTTAAAAAAATCTTTTTTTTAAAAAAAGTTTTATCCATCAGAAGCCCGTGATACAACCAGCAAATATCAATCAGACCAATAACTGAATCCATCCATTTTACAAAAAGGGGAACTGCCAGACCAACAATGGAAACTGGTACCTTATCTATACACAGTAAATAGGGATGCTGAATTTAATAAGACTTTCTTCTGCAACTTTATGGATAATCAGTCAACACCATGCCACTTATTTGACTGCATGTAAAAAATGCCATTTTACTTTTATCCCCCCTGTAATGGCCAGATAGTTAAGTTCCCAAGTCCTTGCTATAAATTGTCCAATAGAATCTATTGTTCTCATCAACATAGTCATTGAAAATATTTTTACACATATCTATGCAGAATATGACAGAAATCCCCTGAAACAAAAGAAGGAATTAATTCCTGCTTGCACTTCCCTGAGCTAGAAACGATTTAGGCCAAAAGAAGTGATACTGGTGACTGCCAGGCTCTCATTTATGGGTTTTGTGTCACCTCTGAAACAAAAAAAAATAGCAGAAGCTTCTAGTGAATATGGGCTGATGAAACCAGGGAAGAACCTGAACAATCCTGCAGGTACAACTTCTAGTGCAAACGTGCTGTAAATAGTTCCACTGCGCAGCTGCACGCAGGACTCCCAGCTCCTGTTTCATTTGTTTCAATGAGAATCCCATATGCAATGTATTAAGAAATATGCCTTTTGATATTTAAATGTTGTTTCCTTGGGTCACAAAGGAGCAAAGTTTTGTGGTAACAAGTTGTTTTATACTACAAAAAAGTAGAAAGCATTCTTACTAAAATAGCTTTAATGTCTATAACAACTATCCCATACCAATTTTTTGAGAAACATTTTTATCATGATGTCACAGTACAAATCAGGAGCACAGAGAGTTCCACTACATCAGAATGGCATTACATCACAAGTGACACTGGGGGCGGGGGGGGGGGAGGTGTTGACTGACAACCAGAAATGCGTTGCTATCCTCAGTACAGACTCACATCTGAACAATTCTTGTTTCTTGCTGCCAACACAAATAACAAACTTAGAAGCCATTATTTCATCACCCACATAAACGAACAGCAAAGTAATCCCCCTACATTTTCCATCCATCAGATAAATCAGTAAACCTCTTTAAAAACATCCCAACAATAATGTAATTATTTATTTCTACCAGTGAAGAATTACCAGAGAGTTACATGCAGTGGCTCTTCATACTTGCCTCCAAAAGGAGGGGTTTCACTTCTCTCTCACAAGCCAATGTTTCCCTTTGCAAGAGAGGGCCCAGCGTTCACATGTGTCCACTTTGGGGGCCAAGCTCTAGCTCCAAGTGACTGGAAGAGTTGCTATTTAAATATCTTAAAGGATCTGGTCCTTTAAGATTGTTTTGGCCATCTTACATTAATATAAAACGGAGCAATTTTATCTCAAGACTTTCTACAAGTGCCACTTAAGAACCAAAGAAATAAACTGCTCTATTAAAACAATCAAGCCTTCAGTCACTTTCATTGAGATTTTTTTCCCTCACCCCTGAGTTAAGCATACAAGTGAAGCCAGCACTGCGGGTGGGGAATGCTGAGGAGACTGAACATGTCGTTCTAAGTGGGTCATTGCACTGCTTCTGTCGCTGTGATTTGCTGGATAAACCCCAAACATGCAGTGACCCAACTCATGCTTCCCTCGGTTAGTGCTCCCAACTGTAATGTGAAACATGTACAAATACCAGCTGGTTTAATACCCGCCAGAGGCTTTTCTTACACTACCACAGATTCATCTGTTATCGATAGGGGGGTTTTTCACACGTAACTGGAAGTATTTGAACAGGTGAGAATGAGCCCTTCCCTCCTTACACCATAAAAGAAGACAAATGAATGTGCCCAGTACGTCTGGGGTAGTGGAGAGCAGTATTTATATGCCATGGAAGAGTTCAAGGAACTATTTATAGATTGATTTCATCTGCTCCTACAGCCAGCTCTGAGGTACAAGACATGAAGTAGCACACAACACAATCTGAAGCAAAAAGTATGAAAGTCATATGCCATCAAAACCACAGGGAAACACCCAGGACACACAAAAACCCCCTCTGCTAACCACCAATCCATACTTATATTCTGAAACAAGCATAGTGTTACAGAGGGGTGCAAAATTTTTGTACCTACCATTTCAGTCAAAAGGAGTTTTAAAGAAGAGTGGTCAAAGAAATTGGTCCAAACCTACATCAGCATCAGATAATAATTTCTGATCATCACAACTTTAATTAAAAAACTTCTTGGGTTTAAGCTGTTACAGAAAACTGACTTTTCAGTTGCACACATCACTGATAAATTCTGTGGACAGTACCCTGAAATTACTGCTAACTATCCAAATTTTCCAAACTTTCTCCATTCTTTGCAATATACACTTCCTTTGTTTATCTATTTCATTGCAGGGTCACAAACAGTGTAAGCTTTGAGACAAGAATCCTCAAGGCAGAAAACCTGCAACTTATTTGTACAGCATTCATGCTAACATATCCTTGGTCCTTTAAGGTCTTAACCATTGCTTTAATGCAAGGGGGAAAACCACCACTAAATTAAAACAAATTGTGTCACTCATAGACATACCTTCACAGATACATCCTGTACCTCAGATACAGAAACAGCAGATATTTCAACCCCCTCCACTCAAAAAAAAATAAACAAAACAAAAAACCCAAACCAAACAAACCAACCAAAAACACAACAAAACACACCAAAATCAGAGAGGTGGGGTGGTTACTAGTGGAGAATGATATCCCTAATACACTGCACTGAGGCAGACAAGACCAAGGAGAGCTGTTTCAGGCCCTAGAAACAGGATACCTGGCTATTTTATGGAGCCAGCCTTGTCAACCTTCTTCCTTCACCACACACATCCTGTGCTTCCATGAATGATAGTTCCCCAGGAAAGCCTCAGGAAGGTAACTATTACAGTCAGACCAGACTAAAAAGAGAAGAATATGATCGACAGGGGAAGATACAAACAGCTATGGCAAGCCCAAAGAAATTTTCCAGGCTCTGTAGGCCTGCCCACCCTGAAGGGCGTGGTTTTAAACCCAGATGGAAATTTGATTGTCCTGGTTTTAAACCCAGATGGAAATTAAGAACAATGCAGCCGCTCACTCAACCCCCCCATAGCAGTGACCCATCCAACTTTTCCCTCCTGTTCTACCACTCCTTCTCTTCCTGTCAGCTCCAGAGGAAAAAGTACTACTGAAAGAAAGGCAGACATCCATGGAATATGAAACATTTTACTACTGAAAAATACTGCAATTCTGTTTTATACCATTCAAGCTCTCACACTCTTTTACCTTATCCAGAGGTCTACAAAAAGACCTCAGCATCTTGACGTCATTACTGAAATACAGAACTTCCAAAGGTGAAAAGGTCTCCTGCATCAGGCCATAAAACTTAGGTTAGCTAACAACTCCCACAGCACATGGATTGGATTTGGTTAGAAGATCCTGACTTTAAATATTCTGGCATTCCATCAAGTGAGAAGACTTTAGCGAGTTACTTTTAAGCACTGAGAAGTTCTAAACAAGCAATTGCTGAAATGCAATGGACAGGCGGGGGGAGGAGGGGAGGGGGCTGGACGACAGTCTTAGGGAGACTATTTTTCTGTATTTCTGAAGACTTTTTAGTTTTCAGGGGTTTTGGTGTTTGGTTTGTTAGGTGATTTTTTTTTTGGCTGGAGGGTGTCGGTGGTAAGGATTGCAAGAAAAACCTTTTCCAGGTCTTTATTTCCAGAGTGATTTTTGTTAGGAGAGTTTACTCACATTTCACACCTGTAAATATCATGATTTACCTGTCTTCACATTGTAGAACGAGGATTACCCTTTGAAAAGCCATGGAGGAATTACACCCAAATTCTTGCCTGGATTTCCGCAGTACCAGCAAACATCGAGAACAAAAATTCCCAGCTATGGTATGAACTACATTAACTCCCCACATGCTGGAGTATAGCAATAGTGGATATATGAATACCAGTTTTAAGACTCTTTGTGGATATGCATATCTGACAGTTTTCACATCTACCATTTCATATACATTTATTACATGTGGATAAAATGTGAAGTTTGTCCTACTTAGGTTTCTGCTAGTTTTGCCCTTGCTGCAGTTCATTGTTTTTCACAATATATCCAGTTTTTGCAAATTGTTTTCTCAATTCTGTGCACTTACCCCCACATTCACTGAATGGAATAAAGAAAATAGTCCAGTCAGGGCAAAGTGTGAAATACATAATTAATTACTTTCATTCTGTATTTTCTTTTGCTGATAAGAAACTAATTCATGGACACGAACAAGCTGCCAGTGTCCTTTAAACAAGCAGAAAGAAATCAAGATAGTAATGGGGAAAATATTTACAGTATTTAGCTACATTTAAGCATTCTGCTTGAGTGACTAGAGTGTGCGTCAGGACCCAAGGATCCAGCTTTGTGGCTAGCTATATTCTGAAGCTGCTAATCTCTGGCTCAGGGCCCACCTTATACTTAAAACAGAATACAATATTTGTCTTTCAGCTGTTGCCGTTTGTCATGACCCAATAAACATGGCTAACTCTTCCATAGCAACTGCTGTTAAAATGCTAAACGCAAGCCACAAAGTGAAAGAAAAATAGATGCTGAATACAGTACTTTATGGAACATAAGATAACAATTGTATATTAAAAGACATTCTGATGCCTGTTTCTAAGAGAAAAATACTCGGAAGTTTTGGCACTTGGACTACAAGTGACTATGACCTAACATGTGATCTCACATGTGATCTCATCATTTGTTTGTGTATGAAGTCTTATCTCTTGGGAGACCACAAAATAGGTCAAGGTATTGATCTAGAGGTTTGACACATGCTTTGAAGAAACACTTGACTGCTCTGTAGTTAGGAAAAAAAAAAATCTATATATTTTTTCAGGCTTAAGGCAGAACGAACTTTTGTTTTCCCTTCCTCCTAAGCCTCCCAGAGGTCTTGGGTGAGTAGACTAACACAGAACAACTGTAAATACCTATTACCACGGATGTCTTTCTCTCACAGACACAAATGCACACAAACTCACAGACAGGGGTTGACAGAAAAAACCTGTCAAGTAGAACAATACAGAATGAGCCACCATGCACCATGGTCCAAATCCTTATGGTCTCCTATCGCTTACATGCCTCCAAAAACCTGTAGCCAGCCCCAAGGAAACACCAGACACATACTCAATGGCATTCACACAGTTGGAGTACAGTTGCATATGAGCACTTTGCTCTGCTATATTCGAAGAGCCCTATGCAAGAGCCCTATTTTACAGCCAAGGATAAAAGTGTGGTTAAAAAGAACTGCTTAGAATGAAAACTAGGAGAAACTTCAGAAAAAGACCCAGACAGGATGAGCAGCTTTGCCTCCCACTTTATTTGTCTTTCATAAATGTATTTTGTAGATTGTCATAGCATTCCCAGAGTTTTATTATCTGTTATTTACAGTGTAAGATGTTCTCAGTATGTCAAAAGATAGCAATTTAAAAATTATAGATGGGAAAAAAAATTTAAAAATCTTAGAGCAGGAATAAAGTACAAATCACAACCACACAGAGATAAGCATTTTCTTTTTAACCAAGAAATCACTGTTCTTTTCTTGACACTCCAGATCTTTTTTCAGATATAACTTTCACTGACAAAAATATACTAGAAAAAGGGAGAAAACATACATACACACACATACACTATAGACAGGATCTTTATTGACAGTTTTACCACTCCAGAACCAAGCTCTCTCTTATTCTAATAGTAATCTAGTAATTACTCTCTCAAGTAATCTAATAATTACTAGACAAAATGCTATGTCAGAAGCACTGCTACTACCTCCTGCCTGATGGGTTCCTCTAGCCACACACGTTATGCTATGGATCTATTCTTAGTATTGAGTTGTGCAAAATTCTCTGCAATTTTTGTTACACCTAGCGCTACTGAATAGAACCAGCCCCTTCTCCAGCAGCAGCATATGTAATCTCAATACATTCATTTTCCTATAACCTTTTATCTTGATAAGCTAAGGAGAAGAAAAAGGATAGTTGTAACTAACATAGAAGGGACATACCACAGCATTTTGTGCCAGTTTTAGTCTATAAACAGTGTGGATACAGCAATTCACATCCCATGAATGAGACTTGAATAGCAATTACAAAATACACGTCTGAAAAGAAAGCACGCAATGCCTAAGCAAGATGTACACAGCAAAAGCTGACTGGGTCATGTCTGAAACACAGTTGGCCAACAGTTTATAAGTATCTAAAATTACTGCTATTTGCTAAATTACAGCTTAACATACCCCTTTGGAAGGCCTCATGCTACCTCCATCATTTCCACTGCCCATTTCCCTGGTCCTAATCACCTTATCTCCTCCAGAAAGTCAGATAGCCTCTTCTTTTCTGTGCCCTGCCAATACTTGACTTGTATCCTGCAACCCAGCACAAAAGAAGATGTATGGTTAGCTACCATCAGCAAACTAACAGCATCCAGGCATGTTTTGGCCTACACAGACGCAGGCAATAACAATGTAGTGGTAAATGTTTACCTTTTACACGTAAGGTTTGGAAAGAACAAGAGATAAGTGTCTTGATGCCTCTGATCTCTCCACTACCCCTTTTAGTAAACATAAGCTTTTCTCTTGAAAAGACAGAGTTAAAGTTTCCATGTAGCAATAGAAGCTTACATAGCTAAATGCATAAAATCACACATTAAATCAAGAAATAGGACTAATTATTGTAGAAATAAAAAATGAGACTTTGCTTTTAATAGAGGCAGTGCTGGGTGTCTGAAGAGGTATGTTATCGTTCTTGTAGGTACTTGTTACTGCACACCTAATGAAGTATTTGGACTGTTTCCTGAACGCTGCTCTATAATATGCCTCATGAAAGTTCTATAAATCTAACAACTGCTGTGCATTATTTTTTCAGGTAATGTCGAATGGCAAGCACATCAGAGAGTTGTGTAACAGCCAGGTTATGTTGTTCAAAAAATTATGTAAGTGCCAGCATGTTAATTTATGAAGCGTACTGGACTTATCTGCTGGCACAGAGCCTTGCTCACTTCATTCCAGCTTTAGTCCTCTCAAATGAGCTTATCTTGTTTCCAATGCCAAAATGGGCTTTAACTTTAAACAAAAAAGGCATCAGCTTGCCAAATTTGGACATGACGTTTGACTGCAGCTATTAAAGGGAGCAGAACCACTGATGAGTGAATGAGCTGGAAAGAAAAACAACTCTCCTCAGTCAGCTTTAAGATTCTTCATCAGAACTTCCACAGGCTGTCAGAACTGAAGGGCAAACCCTTTTCCATACACAACAGGAAAACACAGCCTCTCAGAAAACATTCAACTCTCATAAAATTAATTGTGACATTTGCGAAATGCAGCAATTAAGCACAAGAACAAGAAACCAATACAGGCCGACAAATTTCTTTCCTAGTCACAACCATATCTAACCCCCTGCAAAACAGGCAAAATTGAAATAATATGCCAGAAGTGACACTTCAGAAAACCAGTGCAATAATAAGAATCTTAGTAACACAGAGAGTCAATACATGCATATATCAGTTTGCAAACAAAGGGTTTACATATGAGTTTTCAAAATTAGGGTAAGGCGTACTTCAATGTCTTAATGTGACATCAGCATCTCATTCCTTTCAATATACTCTTTAGATTTCTTTTTTAAACTCTATTTATTATTTTATAAATTTCCCTTACTCCTCCTTTACATTTTTTGAAAATTAAAAGGAAAACAAGGGAAAAAAAAATCAGTGCACAAATATCAGGTAAGATGAAAACCAAGTATATCTGTAATTAAACAACTTTTGAAAATAAAATATTTCAATTTTTACTTTTAATGTGCTTAGAAGTTTATGAAACAGCTCTTAAACATAGCATTTCACTAAAAAAACTTACTTTCCACTTATTGGCTTTTTAATTTAGAACAGATCCTTAATGTGGGCTTCTAAAGGCTCTAAGACACCTACTCCTCACTTGCTGACTAGGAAGCTTCTTGAAAAAGACTGAGGTTTAAGTCTTCAGTTCCTGCAGTATTCATGGAATAAATTTACCACTTTTGAAAGTTCAATAATTTGGAAAGGAAAAAGAAAAAAATGCCCTGGCTTCCTGAACCTGCGTACAAAAATTTAAGAAAATGCTTATCAGTTGCAGTTTTCTACTCAGAATCTAGAAAGCAAAGTACCAGAGTTATGTGAAAATTATAACCAAAAGTTCAAAATGAGAAGTCAGTTGACCTAAATCACTGCTTCAATGCATCTACAAAGCTGGGGCAGGTAGGGAGGAGTTGTAGGAATGTCCTTTTACACTTCACATGTATATCCAGCCTAGGAACTTCTAATGCCTGGGAGAGGGGTGCAGCACAAGAGCCCCACTTCTCCTTTCTTTGCCAGATGCATGAGAAGAATAACAGAGCTGCTTGCCATACCACCTAGGAAAAGGAGAGAGGATTTCTCTCTTGCCAGGAAAAAACAGGGGTACTGCTAATTTGACAGACATCCTCTAACCAAAAGCTGATAAGAAAAGTTCAGCAGCATGCAAATTATTAATCATTCCTGTTCCCTAAAAATGCAATTAGGAAAAACTACAATCTGTATATTATCAGTCTTACTGCTTTGGGAACTCTTTTAAAATAAATCATATTTATTATAAAAAGACTTCCCATATACCCATGAGTTTTGAAACAGAAAACAGGCTGTGCAGTTTGGAACACTCTGACCTTTCACCTCTGGACAGCCAGTTTCAGTACATGCTGTTCCACATGTGCAAGTGACTTTCAGGCTCCATTTAGCATCCTAGACTGTCACTGTCTAAACTTCACAAACAGTGACCTAGTCAATATAGTTTATTATGATATAGACTAAGCTCTGAAGTAAGACAGGAGTTTTACGATTTAAAATGCAGATTCTGAAGTGTTTGGGGTTTTTTGTTTGTTTCTGCCTGTATCAGGGTTTATTCTTGTTCTTCAGCCTGAAACAGAGCACTCCATAAGTTTACAGAAGGATGAATTAGTTTAAACATTTGCTCCTTAAAACTTTTTTCTTCAACGTTCAGCCTGCCAAGTTGTCAGGAAAACATTTTCCTCCATCAAGACAGGGACATACTGGGAGAAAAAATAAGAAAATGACATCCAAAAATATTCTGGTGTGAGCTAAGAAGCATGCCTTTTACTACCAACATGGAAAACAATGGCATGCCATGGGAAGAGGAGTTTGACTGTCCAAAGCTGAAGAGGTGGCATGGTGTGTGATGATGGATTTGTGCACCATGCTGCTATTCCAATACCTAACTTGTGACCCCAGCTCCCAAATCTCAAGAAGTTGAGTGACACAAAGGAATTTGACACAGCTTCCCCCTTCCTTCAATTTTGGGGGGATGAGGCAGATGGGAAAGAGTAGTTGCACTCTTTCAGATTGCACTGGATATAATAGATTTGGCACAAAAATCAAATGAAATATCAACCTGGAAAGCAAAAGTCTGCTTCAAAAATTTAGGTAGTCATACTATAAACCAAAAGACTACATTATGATTCTGAGGAGGCTGGTTTATACATCAATTCATAGCACAGCCATTAAATTCACAGGGTGTATATTTGCAGGTAAAAACAAGTTGTAATGCCAATGATCTTACAGTACAACAAAACAAGAAAATCTATGTCAAATACTTGTTTTCTTATATGCAAGCTTCAGTGGCACAAGGAAAAAAAGAGGCAATTACACAATGCTTCATATTTACAAAAATCTATTTTCATAGCTACAACTATTATGAAAGAAAATATGATGCCCTAAAACCAGAGAGAAAAAAAAAATGTTCTTTACTTTACTGAACGGAATATACCTTTGTCAAGTGCATAAAAGGCTCTGGCTTCAATCGAGCTCAGCTGGGCATTTTGGTCTAGTATGTAAAAACAGAAGTGCCAAAGAGGGGAAAAAAAAAAAAAAGCAGCTGAATCTGGGGAACATCAATAAAACAGGATCTAGCAATTGCTCTCCAGAGCAACAGCACCTTGGAGAGCAAGTCACCCTTCCAGTAAACCAGGAAGACAAACAATTATTCCTTGAGCAAGAGCTCAGCATCATATATGCATATGATTTCCACTGAAACTGAGAGCAGTCACCTGCCTAGAAAAAGGTTAAACCTACCCTGTCCTTACATATATCTAGCAAGATTTGTAGGGCCATATGAGCAAATCTCATTATAGTATAGAAACATGAACAAATTTTACAGACACTTAAGCAATCCCAAACTTGGGTTTCTTAAAAAAAAAAAACAACCAAACCAAACAACCACCAAATAAAAAACTCCACACCCAAAAAGTAAGCCTGCACATTAAGATATAAATCAATAACTTCATATTGGTAATTTGGAAGGAATCTCTCCAGTGAACTAGTTATACAAGCATAAGTTTTGACACTGGAAACTCAGAGCTTGATTACACTGTTTGACCTGACACTGAAATTTTTATATTTCAAAATCATTTTCTACTGAAGTGCATTGCAGGATTCAATATTTGAGATGGCCAGTGTTCAGAGAAAAAGAAAATGCAAACTGCATATGAAAGAACTCTTTAAATGAATACATCTAGTATTCTAACATTCCCAGCTACAAATCAAAACACACTACAGGATTCACTAGGAAAAAAGGAGCAAAAAAAAGAGTACCAAACATGCAAGGCATTTTCACTCAAAACAGATAATCCAGGAAGAGTAGAAAAGGTAAGAAACTGAAGTACTACTTGGTGATAAATTCTGACCTTGAACACACACAGTGTAATCAGGATGAACCATATAGTGGCAATACATTGAAGGCATGTACCAAATCAATCTCAAAATGTGTTAGGACATACCAGAGTATATACACAACTCATAAGAAATGAGAGGATTTTTTCCTCAACTTCAAAACATACAAAAGTATTTGAGCTGCCCCCACTAATATACCACTGACCTAAACACCTGCCTTATTTCTTTAAATGTGCCTATCTTCCTTCACATTCCTAATGTAAGCTGTGCCCCCACCAGCTGACTGTCACCCTGCAAGCTTTGTGATACAGATACCCTTTCTGATGGTTCACTTTGAAAGAGTCACTACTATATGTTTCATTCTGATCAGGATGTGAATTACACTTTAATAATAGAGGATATCTTTGAAATATTCTTGACAAGAACATAGTTACAAAATAGTAACAAAAAACCATAGTTACAAAAACCTCTGATGAACACTACTATCTACTAGCAAGCCACAAGGACAACTACCTTAAAAAAAGCCATGATTTCTACAAAGGAAAAGAGACATCATCACCTAATACCGCATTTCTCTTCCTCAGTATGAGAAATATGTATGACATCAGTCCAGATTTTTCAAGGCATTAGGACTGGTGCATGCCATGGTCTCAAGTGACTATCTAAAAAATTCAGCTGAAGGGCTGGGAGGACTTTTCAATGCAATAAACTATTACATTACAAATAAGACAAGATGTGAAACAAGACCTTGAGAGGGAAATCCCCTTATTAATATTTCTGTTTACATGAACCAGAGTCATGTACAAAGTCAAAGCACTGCATTGCATAGCTGAATCAAACACCAGCAACATAATCAGCACGATATCAAGTGAGCAACAAGGTTGCTTTAAGAAACCAGAACGACGCTGCATCCTGAAGCTTACTGATTATCGGGCTGAGGGGGACGTTAAAGCAGCAGATAAAGTTGATGCATTTGTTGTAAACTTTCCAGCATTCAAGCTTTATTTGTCCGAGTTTGATACTCCCCTCTGTGGGTGGAGAAGCTGAGGGACTGGCTGACGTCACACAAAGAGTAGGAATAAAGTGCAGTGCCCACAGCTTTGGAATGAGTAAAACTTCTTAGGAGGTATAAAAGGTCGGCTGCCCTGTCTGGCAGGTGCTCTGCTGACAGCAACCTTCCTCCTACAGCTCAACTCCTCACACAGACCCAAGGAAAAAAGAACAGTAACCAAGGAAAATCTGTCCACAATGCCACAAAACGTTATTCTGCAAGGACCATCACCCTGGGGATTCAGGCTCTCAGGAGGAATAGATTTTAACCAACCCTTAATCATAACCAGGGTATGTACTCTTTCCATTTCCTTTCTATTTATTCCATTTAATAGTTGCTGTAGATTTTTGCACTGTACTTCTCTGGAGTTCAGAGATGCAGATAAAGCTGTGAGTAGATGAAAAAGTAGCTGCTAGTTCTGAGGAGAGCCAGCTGAATACTAAGAGTTTTTACAAGTTTTGTGTGACATGTTTCTGTGATTGGTCTAAGACACTTTAACTGCACTTCTACTTATGTCTCAAAATTAAATTCAAGTGCCTTGGCAGCAGAAAAACTCTGGCATGATTTCCCAGGCTTTCAAAATTACATTTAAACCTACTAAAAGCAAAACCTCACTTTTATGCTTTCCACGACTAGCCTCTCTGATCACTGAGGGAGAAGACTGCTTGGCAGCAGCTCCTCATGTCTGGGAGTTTGTGCTTTGCAGATTAATCCAACTCTTATTTAATTAAACTGAGATCTGTTTATTGTCAGCAAAGGCAAAAATACCTGTTTTTACATATCTATTGGTTTTCACTTTCGAGAATGTTAAATGAGTGAGTTATTAGAAAGTTATCATGTCCTGCATAAGAAAGAGATAGTTATTTCGTGGGTTTTGCCATATTTAGAAACTGAAAGTTTACCTTACCCCTCTCCCCCAATAAATGGCAAGAATTTGAGCCTTCATTCTTTTTCAGGGATTTTGAGATATTAGTTGCAGTTTAAGAAACAAGTTATTCAATCAATATAGCATACAACACACTGTCAACTGCCCTGCATCTAGAGATGCGGGTCTACTCAAAAGACAGGATACATATTTCGTTAATTTCTGTGTTTTGAAAATTGTGTTCAGTGCACATCTGGCTAGAATTCATTCTCCTAACATTTCTGCTGCTTTTCAGGACCTTAGACACACCAAATGTGTGTTCCATGAGCCTCCAAATCACTATGGGGGTTTTTTTTGGTTGGGTTTTTTTACTTTTTTCTGAAAAAAAACCCCCTACACTATGACTCACTATATACACTATGCCTGGTATTGAGTAAACTTCAAAAGCCTTGAAGGATGGATACCACTAGTGATGTCTTGCAGTAAATATGCTTCCAAACAAAAATCAGCAGAAAGTTTAAGGATGCTCATTTCACATATTAACTAGTAAAAATTAACTTATTCATTCCAGATTTATAAAAGCATAAAATATTTTATGTATTTTAAATACAAGTTAATCAAAATGCTACTATTTGACTGAATGTAGTTACATAACAAATACTCAAAGAATATAGCAAAGCCTTTGGAGAAACAGGAGCCAAAAACACTGAATTAAAAAAAAAATCTCTGGATGTTTTGGGGCCTTCATTGCCTTTTATGGGCCTCTAAAAGAAAAATAGTTTCCATTATCTCTAATGAAAAATATTTTAGCAGTGTCTGGTTTGTATTTTCTTTGTGTTTAGATTAAGTGCAATGAAGTTTAACACTGCAATAACAAAGGATGTTACTATAAATATAACTTTCTAAAGAATAAATTACTTTGCAGTTGACTCATACCTACCAAATGCCTCACAAGACATAAGCCATCAGTTTCTGCCATGTTACAAAAATGCTCAAAATCACATTTCAAGTAGTACAATGAAATTACATGTATATATATGTATATATACATATATTTATGAAAAAAACAAGGTTACATTTTCTTAGCTCTGGCTTTAGGAATATGAACAATAAATTTGTTTAAAGTTAGTATTTTTGTTGCACAGCATACATTTAGTAGAGCCCCTCAATAAGTATTCATGCAATACCCCTTAAAGAACAGAGAACATTTCACATGATTCATAAGTCTTGCCTCTTGGGGCCTAGGTGTTCCTTTTGTAAAAGGTATCATAAGCAGCTTTCACACTAGGCTTAACTGTCCTGACAAGAAAAAAACTAAATAATAAAAAGAAAATATTTTTAAATATATTCTGAATAAAATAATTGAACAGGTGTTAAGAACGGTTGGCTATGTCCTTGTTCAACAAGAGACAGCTTTTATCAGGACTTACCAAGAGAGACAGACGATGTAAGAGACCATTATCCACCTGTCTAAAGAACAGATGTCACTTCAAAAGCTCAGATTGCTCTCTTGTTTTGACTGTTTCAAGCAAATGCAAGAACTACAGACCATGATCACTGGGAGAGAGGAAGAACAGGAGGGGACATATTCAAATGACATATTCAAATTCTATTATGGTCAGAAAAAATTAATTAACTACAAATACTGAAAACATTTAAATCCTTGGAACTTTGCATAGATGCAAAGAAATTGCATTAATGAAACTGATTACAGGAACCATTGAAACTTGTGCAGTTTGGAGACAATGGTAAAATATTATCAATTCTAGATTTAAGTTCTATTTTATTTTTATAGACGTTTACCAATCACAATGCAAGTATTCATATTAACTCAATTTTATGTTTAGCCACTCTGTCTGCAGACACTCATAGCTCTCCTCAGAAAACACGGAGCCTGAAATATTTATGATGCTGTAAAGTGATAAGCTTTACAAATCTATTATCAGATGCAGAGAGGTTTTCTTCAGACTTTCATTGGAGACATTGACCCTCATGTGGTTAAATACTCAGTCCATGACAACATCTGAATGATCAACCCACATTCTTGTACTTATCCAAATCCAGGATACCCAGGATACGGGAGTAACAAACACACCATGCAGACATGCATGGTGAAGAGCAAGACAAAAATTTTCCCAAAGCAACGGCAGAACCTACCTCATGAAGCCACAGTGAGCAAGCAACAAACACTACAGTCATAACACAAATCTAAGTGTTCAAAATACACACTTATTGAGTCACTAATAAGTCCTTAAGAACAGTATCACTTACATTATTGAGGTACCCACAATATCAATATCATACCCATGATAATCTTGCACTGCACAACATGGTCCCTTTCTGTAAAATGCAGTCTGCAGGGCAGGTGCCCTCTCTGCATCGTATCAGGCCTGGGCATATAGAGCTCAGCACCCCCATCAAGGTGTTAAGGCCCAGGAGACACATCTCAGAAGCTTGGCAATAATCAGTTCAGCCAAGGAATAGGAAATACAGACTCCCTTTCCGTCCTTGCTCCTACAAAATGATGGTAACCCCATCCAAACGTGTAAGTGCTATCACTGCAGCTGCTGACAACTCATAAAACCCAAGGGATTCAGCAGCAGCACAGAGCAGGGCATGTTCTTCTAGCAGTAAAGCTGCAGGGGAATGACTGTGCTAGACAGATACACTACTTTATAAGGCAGGATCACTATCTCAGTGCTTTGCTGCAGTATGTCACAGGTACAGCAGATGATTTGTTGTGACGTGTAAGAAACATATCTGCAGAGTAATCTCTATGAGGGTT
Source organism: Machaerirhynchus nigripectus (assembly GCA_013397975.1). Taxonomy (NCBI): domain Eukaryota; kingdom Metazoa; phylum Chordata; class Aves; order Passeriformes; family Dicruridae; genus Machaerirhynchus; species Machaerirhynchus nigripectus. The sequence continues at coordinate 306,412 of VZRQ01010305.1, forward strand.
ATACAAGCTAACTTACTCTTGAGAGGGAACCAAGAATGGCTGGGTTTGCCCAGTTAGGTATTAGAGCATCAACAGTCACATTGAAACACGAGGAATTCTGCTGCAGTTTGTCACTGCAGACATTCACAACACGCTGAGCCAAGTCAGGAGCAATTCCACACTGAAGGGAGAAGAATGATCATACCTCTAACCCTTGTCTTATTATAGTGGTATAAATGGTCTCAGTGTTGATCATTTACAGTTGCAGGTGTTGAAGTTTGAGAAGCAGATAATTTTTGAGATTTCAGACTTAGAATTTATGAACAACTTCCTTGATTCATATTCAAACAGACTATTCAGGCACCTTAACACTTTGTTAAGTACACAACACACTAGTCCATTCTTTTGAAGGAAGCCAGCCTGCAGCTGGCTACAAGCACCCATCTGGAAAGTTTGCCTGACTTGATAATAACACAGGTATTGTAGTTTGTTACAGTGATATCAAAAATAAGTTTATATGCTGGAATGTGGAAAAAGAGCTCACAAAACAATCTCTTTGATCATTCAGACCTACCCAATGGAGATGGAAAGAGGAGAGAACGACTCCCTTTCACTGATTTTGGCCATTATTTCAGTACTAATACAGTGCAACTCATATCAAAAATAATTTCTATTTGAAATAGAAAACTACCAACTATTTCTAGTTGATAGTAGTGTCCCCTTCAGAGACAAGTCTGCCAGCTTCACCAAAGCTGGGGGTCAGAACATGCTGGAAGTACACAGGGCAGCTTACTCTCTTCCTTTGCTGGAACACTGTGAAACACCAGAGCTGAAGAATGTCTCCATAGCATGTTCTCTGGTAGAGATAACATGTGCTTCCACTGTGGCAGAACCCCTAGTGAGAAAAATTCTCTCCAATAGCTTTTTCTTTTAATACATGCCACAGATAAAATAACTGCTTTTGGAAACAAGACTATATTGACATTTTTGGCTTCACACTGGGATTCATTTACTTAAGAATAAGCAGCTAATGTTACTTTGCATGACTCAACTTGTCTCTTCTGCTATTCAAGAGCTGAATTTCAGAAGCTTGTGTGCTACATGCATCAATTTCATGTTGCTGTCTAGGTAATCAAGAGTTGCCTAAAATGGCAATACACACATAAGGGACTGAAATCCCACTCAGTGACCTAAGACCTATTGTGTATGTGGTATGTGTAAGTGTAGTGGCAGGAAAAGTCACCTTTTGCAAATAGAGTCCTGCAATTCTAGAACAAGCTTCAGTAACATCTAAGGTCATGGCCTCTCTACAATAGTTATTTTAAAGCAAAATCATGTTGCATTTCAATTATTTTAACAACCATGAAGAAGATTTTCAACTAGACAAAAAACAACCAAAAAAATCAAGCATAGAAAGATACGCTTAGGGCTATTTCTGTGAATGTCACAGATGGTGGTACATTTACATGAGGTATGAATTCCAACACACAGACCACCATGAAGGATCAGGGCCACTGTCACTTAAATACCATGGGACTTAAAGCTATGCACTTTTAAGGAGTTCAGCAACACAATTTTTTAACAGTTTTTTAAACAATTTTTTTATTTTTCTTCTGCTGGTGTTTTTAAGGGGAAAACACAACTTTTTTCCAAGCAAATTATATAACTGCAGTAGAGAAAGAAGATTTAAAGATGAGTTACAGTAATTACAGAAATCAGAGTGGAAACTAATGCAGAAGTGTGAAGATAATTTCCATCTAATTTGGAGTTATGATGAATAAAACATTTATTTGTATACCTGACAATAGAACTACTGAGCCTCTGGCAAAGTACCTCCCCCATGCAACAGGAAATAGGGTAGTTTGGTGAAGGTTATTTTCTTTATCAATTTTCAGGCATGCATGGTGACTAAGCAGTTACATCTTGATCTTTTTCAGATTACACCTGGAAGCAAGGCTTCAGCTGCCAACCTGTGCCCCGGTGATGTTATTGTAGCTATTGATGGTCTAGGCACAGAGAACATGACACATAATGATGCCCAGGAGAGAATTAAAGCCGCTACACATCAGCTTTGTTTGAAAATAGAGAGGTATGTGTACATGTCTGCCTATTTCTGAAAGAAGATACTATTCAATCAATAGTATAACTATTACATGGTGTAACTATTTAAAATAGTTTGAAGAAGTTCACAAGATCCTTAAAATTATAAGCAACCAGACCTACCTCTTAAACTCCAGATCAAGCAACACTCTCCAGAACTCTTGTAGGCACAAAAATACAGCTTCCCTCAGGTTACTCACAAGGTAATTCTGCTGACTGCACAAGTCCTCTGTTTACTATCAGTAAGCAAGCAGTTCTTTATGTTTTGGGGAAATAATAAAATCCTCATCTAGTGTCAGTTGTTCAGTGACCTCTCTGCTCTAACACTCCCTCAGCCACAGGTGCTTATCATTGCCTCCTTCTCCCAGACACACATAAAGCTGCTACTATATCATCCCAGTCAGGGAAAACAAAATCGTGTCATATTTTCATGAGGGGTGACAAAGGAGTGAGTTTAAAGCCAATCAGTCTCTTTGGTCATGACATATTAAGCCTAATACGTAATTCTCAAAGCAATGTTCAGAACAAAACTGAGAAACTCTGTTTTACCTGAACTGCAGTAATCCAGAAGCTTTTGCATTCACTTCTCTCAACTAGAGCCAGGAAGAGAAACAACCTGCAGCTTCGTATCTCCAGCTGAGTTTGCTCAGCCTGTAATCAAAATCACTTAGCACACTCCTTCAGCTGTCTCCAAAATTGACAGGCCTAATTGACCAAGGCTCTCAAGGAGGCACAGCTCTTTACTGTAGCTGACCACAATATTCCTTTAGAAACACACAAAGTGTTTCTTTTTTTCAATAAGGAATGTTGTTGAATTACTAGACAACACATCATGATGAAAAATTCTTTCTGTTATTCAAGCTTCATTACTGTTATGCTACTTTAAAATTAACTGCCACATTTCACTTTGTCAATGAAACAGAACTGTAACTGATATTTTCATGTTTACTTCTGCCTACGTGACTGAAAGAATCATCTGTGCAACTTCAATTTCCCCTTGCACATACTTTGCATACCTAGATTGCACTTCTACATTGAAAAGCAGACTTTAAGTGGAAATTACGTCGTTAAAGAAAAAGAAGTTGATATTTAGGAGTATTGCTAATATATTCAATAATCCGTACAAAATATTCTGGGGACCCCACATTCCTTCTATGAACCATTAAAAAAATCTAAAAATGTTTGGTCAGTTCAGGTCAGAAAGCCACTAATTTCCCTTTCCTTTTGAGTTTGGTAACTATTAACAACCTATTTCCAATTGTTAATAGCATAAATAATTTTTTTTAAAAGTAGATACATTTTAGATATATTGGTCACATATCATAAAAGTATTTTTATGTCAAAACACTAAAAAAGCATAAAAAAACCTGTAGATTTCCAAGCTGCAATATATTTTATGGGGACATACACAACTCTATAGGAATTCAAATTATTTAAATTCTACCTTTCTTTCTTTCCTTCTAGGGCAGGAACTAAATTATGGTCCCCACAAGTTTCAGAAGATGGCAGAGCACATCCCTTCAAGATAAATTTGGAAGCTGAACCTCAGGTATGAACTGTAAAAAGTTACCTAACCATTTCCATTTGCCTTTTTACACTCCAAATAATCTCCCTTATGGTCATTAAAATTCTTTAACCAGAACTTTATCCATAATTGGCCAGTTTAAGCTAATATGAACCCCCATGATTATGCCATATAGGAACACCATTTTATCTGACTCCATGTTTTTGATTTTTCAGCTGTAACTGAAACAAAATATTAAGAAGCTACAACACATTCTCGTTTTTCTTTAAGAGTCTCCACATCACCATAGTTTTATTATGGAAATAAAATTTGTCCTTTTATTCTGATACATTTTACGTTGCTTTAACTCTTTTAGAGATTCTTTGTCATATGAGGAAGTTCTTCAGTCAGGAATAAATATCAAGTACCTAAGTGATGAACTCATCAGATTACAAAATTTATTTTGATGTAACAGTCAGTTAAAGAGAGAGATCCATAAATGCTGGATCTCTTTACCTCCATACATTTTTATACCATGCCACAGAACTGAAGTTCACAAATTTACACAAGACCCATATACTGCTCAATAAGCAAATCACTCACCACTTCTCACTAGGAAAGTCTTGATCATTGTATATGACCAAAGCAAATCCAATCAATCGACAGCCATTTCTCTTTTCAAACTCAAAAAAGAAAAAAAAAAAAGCTACTATGAGCCAAAGTCTTCATATTGCTAATGGTTAATTAGCTAGCTACTGCTTGCTAATAGCTAATTAGCTAGCTACTGCTTACAACTAGTCCTCTATTTCTTTGTCATTCTTCTTTAACCTACATGAACATTTGCTGTTATCTCAAGAGCGGGGAGGGAAGAATATTCTGCTGATCCTGGAAGGCCAGGTTCAAAGCAAATATGTCAAAGTATTTATTCTGTGATACCCTAGAAAAAAAAAAATCTAAGTGCAGATTCCACTTCAATAAATCCTGTGCAATAAGTGCTTCACCAATTCTGTTTTCATGGAGACTTTCCCAAACATGAATACAGCATTTCAGTGTTGCATTTCTCTATCTTCTTTCTGATCTAAAACTTGCATTAAGTGATACAGCAAACTCCATCAGAAATAATATAGCCTCTTCAGCAGCAGAAATACTATAAAGAAACAAAACTATTTTAAATGCATATTCTTTTGGAAGAGCTAGGATACATATTAAATGATTAGCAATGGAATAAATTCAGTGAAAAAGCTGTAGAGAAAACCATGCAGGCATGCATGACACAAGAGTAATCCCTCTGCATGAAAGCTGCATTCCTAAAAAGGACAGTTCCTTAAAAATAGATCACAAGATTTCACCAAGTGCTATTTGGCAGACTATTGAAAAGCAGCCTCCACTGGGCAATCAGAAAAACATTTTCTCCTAGATTAAACAGCCAGCCTTTTCATTAAGTATATCTCTTTCTTGTTCCTAGGAAATCCAGCAGTACTGCGTATATTTAATAAATAGTAGGCACCAGAAAAGTAGCAATGCTTGCAAACAAATATGCTAAACCATTCCTGGAATGTTTTACATTTTAGATTAAATTCTTCCATCCAAGTATCCATCACTCCCTGTGGAAAAAGAAATACATATAGCCTACTTTCTACAATTTCTGTAATTTAAAAGTAAATTTTACAGCGTATTTAGCCACAGCATGATATCCAGAAACATGTATACCAGTAGAGAAAGCAATACAAAGTTTCTTGAATCTCAGATGACAAATTTTTGCACAACTACAACCTGTGCTGTCCAAGTATTAAAAGAGTTTTCTGAATTCTAACAATAAATACAGGCACTGAACCCCAGATGAATGAAGAAAAATCCAAAAGCAGTAATGTGTTACTTCAAAAGAAAAATTCTTTTATCCAAAAGTACTGCATGCATTTACTGGTGTGCAGAAATGGAAAACCACTGAGTTCTATTTCTTCTGTTAATATAATAACCAAAATTACTCAAAAGATCATAGATCTTATAAATGTATCAGACTTTTTTCACGCTTGTCAAATAGACATTTTAAAATTCACTAAGAAAATGAAGTCAGTTATTTAAAATACATTATAAGCCAACTAAATAACAATAACAAATGACAACTTACACAATCTTCTTAATAAGTATCTAATTTAAGTTTGCGAGCTAATAAAAGATAGTTACAAATGAATATAAACCCTATTTTAAATGTTCAGCAATTTGGCGAAATATTTGGCCAAAGAATGCTTACTTTAGATTCAATGAATGAAAATTATTCTACAGAGGCTTGGAGATGGCTATGTGAAACCTGATAAACAATTAAATACTGTGCCTACTTACAGCTATGGAACAAGGAACCTTCACACTGTAGCAAATTTCTGTATCAGCCTGAGAATCTCCCAAGAGCCGTTCGGAGACTGATACAGGCAATTGTCAGAGCACAGTGAAAGCTCTCACTGATTTTAAATCTGGGAAGAGGAAACTGAGGCAACAATTCTAACTCACAGCAATAAGTGGCTGACTGAGAGCCACTCTTGAAAGCTACGCACAAAAGCAGCCACTCTGATTTTGTTAGTCTGGAGGAACCTATAGTGTTATGGATAAACAATAGGAAATAACAGACCACTTGGAGAATTGCTAATACAATCACATTGTATTCTGAATAAAAGCAAGTTAGAACATCAGGTTCTCAACGAATATAACCATCTAAATGGCAAAATGTATCATAAAATTATTTTTTAAATACTTTCTGCTATATCTTCAATGTAAAAGAATGCGATGACTTGTAGATGTTTTCCGTTACAATCCCTTTAACCTCATTGAAAATAATTTTGTATTCATTACCACAATTTCTTGAATTGTTTTTACTTGAACTTTTCTTTTATACTTCTATCATTGCCTTTGAACATTTTGTTCAGTGAGACTAGACTTTTGGCCATGAAGGAGATTATACATTCCTGGGAGATACACTATGCACATAGATAAGGATAAAAGTCCAAGAAAAACACAAGCCATTGTTCTAAGAAGTAAGTTTATAGTCTATTACCATTTATAATCAACTTCTGAAACAATATATTTGTGCTGGGCTAGTTTTGAGGGCCTACCCCTCTTTATAACAGCATTCAAAGATAAAGATCTTAGTCACATGACGCCTCCAAAACGTACACACTTGTGTTCTGTCACAGCAGTTAACTCAAGGAATGCCATCGTATGGGCTGTGATGGATGCATTGCTACAGACTTCTGGGGCTACATTATTTCTATTCCTGATGCCCATATCAATGCAAAAATGTAGCCAGCCCTGAAAAAAAAATCAGTCAGTTGGAAAAAAAAATTAATTAAGTACTGTAACTCTCAAATACTCCTAATCAGAAACTTCAACAACTTCCAGTCCTCATTTAGCTTTTGAACTAAAAGAGGACTTTTCGCAGATTCAATGAGATCAAATAAACACAAGAGCTGGACTATTTTTGCTGCTGTATGTTCTGTCACTGACATTTTATATGAATAGATGAGTTATAAAAAGCAGAATTTAAGTCTAACTAACTGCAAATACTTGTTTCGCAACTGTTACATTGTAAACATGCTGTTATGGTGCCACATCTGTTCATTTCTCTATGAGAAATGAAAAAGGGGGGTGAAATTACAATGTTCTCAGTTGGTTTTGTTCGTTTTGTATCATACATGGATTTGAATCAATTTTAAGTACTTTGACATTAATATTTTTCATTTAGTAGCCATGATCCTAAACACTATTAGATTATTTCCATTTACTAATACATTTTGTTAACTGCAACTCAGTTCTGTTAGAAAGAAGGAATTGCAAGTAAAACCTTTGTGCTCATTTATCTGATTGCTGCTTTCAGTAGCCTCTTAAAGTGCAATGCTGCTAAACATTTTCATTTAATAAAACTGCTTTTTACTGTTTGCATTTTCTGGTTGCATATTCTATATATCCATGACTTTTCTTTAGTCTGATCCAAAATGTATTTTGGAAACTGTTGTACAACAATCACATTCAAAAAGAAAGCCAAACTGGAAAACTGGGAAAGATTTTTATGGAAATTGAAGTATTAATGACCTGTGCTATCTTAACATTGCAAGTTCGAGTCTCAGTTCACGTTGTAGAAACCTATTTGTTAGACACAAAAGCTTTTCATTCCATACAGATGGAAGTTCAAATGCTCTCACAGCACTGTTTCCAAAGAGTGCCACATGCCATCAGGACAAGGTGATGGACTGCAGCAGTTAATGTTCTTCACCCCCTAGGGTAAAAGGAAAAAAACCCTTGGCAGATGAAAACTTTTTTTTTTTTTAAAGTCTTTATTTCTGAGGCTTAGGAGTGGACTTGAGCTGGAAGGGCCTCAAAGGACACTGTAATAAATACGCAGAATACAAATAAGTGAATTTTCATGCAGTCAGAAGTCTTTATCATTCCTGGCCAATCACTACAGAAGGACATTTTAAGGTATCTGAAAGGTCATCAGAGATTTTATTTCCAGACCTTATCCCTCTGAATTCCACAACCTGAGGAAATTATCCTGGCCAACAACAAAAAAAAGTATGGCAGAATATAGGCACATAGGTAGAACGATTTCAAATTTAGCCACTCCTGGGTTTTACTTATTTATTATCATTTCACATTAAATTATAGAGCAGTGCAATTTTTGATACACAGATATGCTTTAAAGATGAAATACATTCAGAAGAATGTCCTCAATCTCATGTATGTTCAAGAATTTATTTCAGTTAAAAGAAGCATTTAAAATGATATGTTTTCTAGGCAAGACACTTACAATAAAACCATACTTTTGGAAGTGCCTTTATCAGTATGTGATGAAAATGCAGAAGGTAGAGACTAGCACTAAAGGAAAGCAATTAAGATAAGTGTACATGAAGTGTTTTAAAAGACAAATGTAAACAGTGTCAAATCTAGTGAACAATATGAAAGGTCACTATAATATTCATCCCTCCCATTTCTTTTAAGCTGTCTGCTTGCCTGGAGGCAGGACAATAATGTGTCTCAAGTAATACATACAGAATTCATGGAAAAATATAATATGCTTGCACCAGTTAAAAATAACAGAGTTGCAAAAGTAAAAATGCAGAGATTAACAATACTGGTGTTGTCAGTTTTACTCATTGCTAGCTTTGGTGTGCATTGTAGCTCTGTGTGTTTTGTCTGCCTATCATGTACAGGAATTCAAGCCTATTGGTACAGCTCACAACAGAAGGGCCCAGCCTTTTGTTGCAGCAGCAAATATTGATGACAAAAGACAGGTAGTGAGCTCCTCCTATAATTCTCCAATTGGGCTCTATTCATCTGGCAATATTCAAGATGCACTTCATGGACAACTGAGGGGTCTCATTCCTAACTCATCGCAAAAGTGAGTATTAGTATTTACTTATAATCCATGGTCACTTGTGGTGTATCATTATCTGTTCTGTTTTCAATATAAAAGTCCAGCTCTTGCTGTTTTTTCTGAGAATGAGATTATTCATTATCCAAAAAAAAGGGCAATCAAGGAAACATTTTTTTTCCAACACCGAGAACTATCCATTTAGCTTTCTAGTAGCAATGCTGCAGGTAGCTAAAATTTGCCCTCTACATTGGGCTGGAACACTACCCTCCAACCTTCTCTCCTATAACTGCACTTTACTCTGAATGTTTCTGAACACTACAGTGATCGTAATTTGAGCACCAGGAATGAACAAACTAAACATGGTTACTTCATGGTTAAAATTTGTAAACTTTGTTGGCTGCATTTTAACTAGAAATGAGCATTTGTAGCCCAAAGAAAGCTATTTTATCTCTTTTTTCTTTACAGGATATCAACTACTTTGAACACAAGCATAATATTCGGCCTAAACCTTTCATAATCTCAGGCCGAAGCAGGTTATAAACTTTGAGTGCTGTGCTGGATTTGATGCATGGTGTTATTTTTTTAATGGATGGACATTAATTTTTTGATTGACATTTAATTGACATTAATTAAGCATTCTGATACATTTGAAATTTACTTATAGTACTAGACAGCCTAATGCTGAAATTGAAAGCAAACAAACAAAAATAATTAAATGGTTGACTTTCAGAGCTCAGGCTTGAAATTCAAATTTCTATTTCCAAAAGAGAGTAGATCTACATTCCCATCTCAGTTATACTGATCAGAGTCTGAAGTAACTGCAGGCATGATTCAGTTTGCAGCGTAGCACCAGATATTGTACACTTACAGATCTTTGACACTGTGAACTTCTTCTGTCCAAGTGCAATGTACTTTGTTAACTTGCTAAATAAAAGATAGCTACATATTACATATAAATAAAAGATAGCTAAAGATAGAGAGTTATAAGCTAGGCCATTCAGAGATTTCAAATTTGCATTTCTGCAGACCTCTTTCCAGAGGGCTGAGCTAAAAATAGGAAAACTGATGGCACAGATATGTAAAGCTCCAATGCAGAAAATCTTACATATTTACAACCACCATTTTAGTATAATAATCCTCCATCTTAACTGGTGATGAAATCCCTCACTACTGTTTTCATTATTACAGAGGGGACATAAACAATGCAAACTGTGTGGCAAAAAACACAAGGAAGTTCAAAAGGGCCTGAAGGATGAAATATATTGTGATACAATCCTTTATCCTTTCTAGCAGTAGCAGTTTTTACTAGTGGAATTAGTGTTCTACATTTAATTCTGAAAATCAAAAACCACCCGCATTTTAGTTATACTAATTTAAGTCTGTCAAACGAGAGCAGAAAGACAGGATGATAAATTATTCCATTGTACAAAGGACAGTCTCATATGGATCATCAGTTTTGAGAGATGCCTTTTATTTGTCAGTCACCTAACTGCAGAAGATGGTCCCATCCTGCAGACAAGAACTATCAATGTAGAACACCACCGCAGTGGAGAAAAGCTGCTCAATGACAAAACAGTCCCCAGAAAACATCGCTGGCCTCTAACCGCAGACAGCACTTACACACTGTACCAAAATTGGCTTTGGGACCACTAGGTACCGTTTTACAACTGCTTACTTGATCTATGAAGATTCAAATTAGTGTATCAAGAGCCTAATCTCACAATTCAGAAATGAAAATTACGCAGTATTTTTCATGAAAAGGTTGAAGTAATGGCCATTCACCAGCATATAAGACAAAGAAAATAAACTGCAAAAAATACCCCGACAACAATGCAAGAAGTTTAAGAATTTCAGTTGGGCAAGGTCTGTCCAGTGTTCTAGCACTGGGGAGGTCTGCACTTGCAAATTGCAGAACCTCAGACACAGGGTGTTACATCTACAAAACCTTGGTTTTTACAGTTTGTCTGCCATTTTTTTATCAGTGTGACTTAATCCACTGCAAAACACAGCAAAAAAAAACCCCACCACCTTGGGTCTAAATATCCCATTAGGACAGACGGCGGATGCTAAATAGGACTTTGACTAAAAGAAGACATGATTGTGGTCTGTGGGTTTGAGCTAATGGATTGGACATTGGAAGAATTTTGGACTTTACTCTGGTGAAACTAACTGGAAATTGTATTTAATATATATTTATTTATCTATAATTTATTCTGTTTTAATATTACTCTGGCTTCACATAGTGGGAGTTGTGCTGCTTCTAGTCTTTTCCTGCTACTTTTCATTTACTAACACTGTTAGCACTGACAAAATTTATTCTACTGCAGGATCTAAAGGTGGTATTGTTTCTTCTAAAAGAAAATACTGTAAATATGTATGTTGGCTGTGTGAATCTTTTGGCTGGCTCATGCTTGGTGATGATGCACAACTATATTTGCATTAAGGCTAGCCTACCATTTCTGGAATGGTTTTGTTTGACTTGTCTTTGATGAAAAGGTGTATTTTTCCCTTTAAAATTTTGAGAAAGTGGTCCTGCACAAATTCCACTCTGAATCAAAGGGAGAATTTTGGGTTGTCAACTCCACCCAAGAGTAGCTACTGGACAGAGTTCTGTACTATCAAACTGGAAAACAGAGTACTGTCACAGGTTTACACAGTTTGGAAAGAACTAACCACAACTCTGATATCAGGTTGGAGCGCAGAGATAAAGCATTTATTGTCCCACAGTTCAGAATATCACATAAATGGTAACCAATGACTATAGAAAGATTTGGTTATGTGCTGTTACACAGAAACAGCAAAGAAATATCCTGTAACAAAGAAAGCCTCTGAAGTACTACTGAGAGAAGATTGAAGTGTTCAAAATAGTGATACTGAAAATGACTTCAGGTCTAATGTTCACATTCTTTTGCTAATCTTTTTCCAGGTATGTTGAATTGGCATACAGTAACTTCAGTAACGTCAAGCAACGCTATTTTTTAAAAGTGTACATCTTATTTTTTTATCTATAAATTATATGTAAAGTTTACTTCAAAAGCAGTAAAATTAATTCTCTGAATACTTACCCATTGTTCTTGTGGAGGACCACTTTACATTCTACTGGAAACACTGTAATTTAGAAAAGCAAAAGTAACCCTGGATGTTTTAGTAAATTTTCTTCTTTCAATGATCAACAAATACTTCTTTAAAAAACTTGTTAAACTAATTTTAAAATGTTAATAAATATCTTACTCTAGAATTAAGGAAATCTAGGAAATATCAAATTCATTATATTAGACTACTTCATAGTAGTTTTTTGGCAGTGTAGTGAGATGATTGTGAGGTATAGAACTGGAACGATGAGTCTAGGATTCCAGTGCTGCAGGTGTTTATTCTGTCTCTGACATGGGCAGCTCACATAAACTTCGCTACCCTTTTGATAGATGATAAGAATTACTCAGAGCAAAGAATTTTAGGGAGGCTTAATTATTCCTCAATAAAACCTAGCATTAAAAAGGTAATATAATGTTATATTCTGAATTATTTCATCTATCAAAGAATTTTTACTATCTTTAAAGAAAATGCATGCCAGAATTTTAAGGACTGCTTTATAGCTGGCCTAGATACTTTTAACAGGAAATCTATTTTCAATGACTACACATACTTTTGCTTTTCTCTACTTTCTGTACTTTTGCTTTTTTGAGCCATTTATGCTTTTCAGCCCTGTTAACATCACCATATCCCTGTACTTTTGTCTTTGCTCTCTATAATCCAATGCACACTGCACACTTTTCCTGCACTCTGGCCATTAACACAGTGGATGCAGCACTCCTTCAGGGCTGGACTGTGGCAGCGGGCGCAGTACCCCCTCTTCCATTAGCACGGTCAGCTCGATCTGCCCCACCGAGCTGAAAGCAGTGTCTAAGATGGCCCCTAATGTTCCCCTGGAAATGGAGCTTCCCGGTGTCAAGATTGTACACGCTCAGTTTAACACACCTATGCAGTTGTACTCAGATGACAATATCATGGAAACACTGCAAGGCCAAGTTTCTACAGCTCTGGGGGAAACACCTGTCATAAGGTAATTAGAGCAGTATCCATAATATTTATGAATACACAGATTTAAAATATATCAAAAATCATGAGCTTTCATAGTATCACACTGTTTCTATGAAAAATGGGGAAAGGGTTAGAAAGTAATTTAAAACCATTCGATATTTTCACTAAAATACTAGCAATTTCTGGGTTTTAACCCAAAGTATTTAAGGAGTCCTTCGGAACTTACAAATAAATATTTCATAGGTAATAATCTTAGAATTGCAGCTAATAAAAAATGATGATACTACCTGGACTATTACCTGACTGACAACTCTAAATCAAGATTCTGATTCCCTCCAAAATTCAAAACGGTTTATTACTATAATAATTATCTAATAATTATTTAATAATCCCCTCTTATTAATAATTAATAAAATAATAATAATAAAATTTATTTCCACTGTTGAAATTCAGGTAAGGAAGATTAAGAAATTTTATAGATGGTTATAGTGTTCTAGATACTTAACTCCCATTCTAGACAACTCATCCAGTACAACTATCTCTCATCCAAAGAGAGACAGATTTTACTGTAGGCCTACAAATCCATGTCTGACTTACAGATTTTATCCACTGCACAACTAAAAGTCAGGTAGGAACCTTATGTATATGGATAACAATTATGATTATACAATAAAAAATGTTAAAGCACTATTCATTATTTTAAGGAGACAATTCACCATTCAAGTTGCTTTATCTTTACTTTTTCATAACAGTAACATATTTTCCTGTTTTACAACAGTACTTAAGTTAATAATTCATAATATGTATGGTGTAAACTAAAGCAAATTACTAATATTTTAAATAAGCAATAATCACTGGCACCAATGAGCCTTCTTCAGCACCTTGGCTGTTACTAACCAAAGAAACCAAATTTATATAAAAGTATTTAGGTTCATCCTATTTGATGAAAAGAAAACTGTAGTTCATGAAGTCTTTGCAGAGTGAAGTTACTCTAGTGCTTGAATATCTATGTTCAGTCAGAACAATTCTAGAACAATAAAAGAAAAAATTGCTGGTTCATTATTGTAAACTAGTGGATTAAGCCCAAAGTAATCAGATTTCACGTGGCCCATGACATCACCAATTTGAGAACCTACTCTCTACACAGGTTTGAAATGTCTCTTGCTGTGGGATGGTTTTCACTACCTATACATTACGAAATGTAAGATGACACATTACTGTCTGGGTTTTTTGCCTTCTGTATGTAATTGCATTATCACTTGTTTTATATTTAGAAATATTTTAGTAAAGAGGAGAGAATTCAGGGGTTTAATTAAACATTGCCAAGAATTGTAAAAACTAAGATACCTCTATTTATTAAAAGCTTCTGACGACAAGAAAATGGTAGTTTTTTCACCAGCTTAAAGATGGCTCAAAGAAACCTACTGATTGATGAAGAGCAAAAGATTCACATAAGCAGCAGTGGTCACTGTCCAACTTCTGCTCCTCTTGCTGGGCCATTTGGCAGCTTGGATGCTACCCTGGGAAACAAACCAAACCATTCAAAGCAAAACCCAGTCCAATTCTTTGTGGACAATAGGCCAACAGGAAATATAGATGGGACATTTGTGTGCGTAGCTGTAAGACAACAGACATCATCAAAGTAAATTTGGATGTTTCTAATTACACCCAGTAGATGTTCTAAATTTACAGATGCCACATAGTCTAATTCCTGTCAGTGCATATAGTCCTCTACTCTTCCTCTTGACTATTTAAGATGTCATTTATCATGAACAATTCAAAATATTCAGCACAGTTGAAAATGCCATGGAATATTCTCATTAAAATCTTTGTCTCACAGGACATTTGAGAGTCAGCCATCAACTGCTGTTTGGACAATAAATTACTTTATATTTTTAGCATAAAATTGTTTTTTTCAAAAGAAAGCCATGTAATATTTTTATTAAATTAAGAAATAGAACTTCTATATGTCAGCATTCAGCTTGCAATGTTTTGTGTTATGCAATACTTATTCCACTACTTTTTGTCATCTCCATAAGTTAAATAAATAACAATTATCTTAGCCAAATAATCACTGTATTACCTAGTGATCGAGCTAATTTAGAAGTCATATTCTCCCAAAAAATTTGACTAGTTAGGTTTTGGCTGACCTACCTTTACATAGTAAAGGCGTGAGCTGTGATTTTAACAACATTCTTGAGGGCAGCTACTGCAAAAAGGGAACTTTTCAATACCACAGCAAAAAACACCTGGTAATACAGCACATGATTACAGGAATTAAACTACTTTGAGGTTAAATGGCTTATTCTCAAATGCCAGTAGAGCCAAAACAATAATTATGGAAATACGTTACTGAGTTTCTAGATTTATTTTTGAAACAATTGCACTGATTTAATTTTTTTCAGCACTTTTTAGATCAAAAAGAGGCTATATACAGCAATGCTACCTGGAAGAAAGAGTTTTTCAGTAGTTGTACGAACACATTGTCTTTATGTTTGTTTCCTGAATCGTAGTCCATGCCTGTTAGAACTGTTGCTTTAAAGTCATGTTTGATAAACTGTTTTATCTGCTCTTCCTCCCTTTAATACAGTGACCCATCTCCCAACTCAGTGTCTCAGTCTGACGTGTACAAGATGCTGCACGCCAACCAGGAGGAGCCCAGTCAGCCGCGCCAGTCTGGCTCCTTTAAGGTGCTCCAGAATTTAGTCTCCGAGGAAGGTGGTTAATAACAACATATTCTACCTGTTCAAATCCTTTTAAAATGTTTGTGGGAGGGGGGAATCTGAGAAGAAAATAAGAGAGATTAGAGATATAAGAATTTCTGAAAGCCCAAATCGTTCTGGACCTTATAGCTACCAGACCAGTCTCCTGCCGTTTCCCCTCCTTTCTTGTATAGCCAGCAGTCCCCTCTGTGAACACGATGCAGGTGTTGATCACATTTTCCAGAATCTCTTCTCAGATTTTAAGATCTTTAGTACACGAAGTTGACTCTAACTGAACAACAAAAAGTTTTGAGAGAATTTTTGGGACAAGCTGCTTATACTCATGACACCAAGAAAGAAAACGCTCTCTTCCACATCCAGGAAAAAAAGAGATTTAGACCAACTCCTGAAATCCCCTTGAAACCTATTCCCTCTTCATTCTAAATAAAAAACTGATGAGGGCAGTATAATTTACATCTGTATTTCCTTCAAATGAAGAAGTTTTGAAAATAAAATTATTAAAGGCTGCAAGTTTGTTATATTTACAGTAAGCATAAGAGTAAGGTACAACCAAAATAAAACTAAAAAGTAAATATTTTAAATTTTAATGTTTATATGTCAGTATTTACTAGAGAAGGAATAAACACATCTAATTGTCTACATATATATCATTGTGGGACTTAGCATTTTCTCAGCATTTTGCTTAGCATTTTGCTATTATTTTGTATTCATATCATGTTACTAATCTTTCCAATTTGTTGTAAGGCTAGTTATATAAATAAGAAGCTTTCTGACAATAGGTTTTGATTATGTTATGTTTCCGTGTTTAAGTACAATCCTCCTCCCTCTCTGCTATATCCAAGATCTACTATCAGACGATTTGGTGATGTCCATGAGTCAGATAGCACTGCATATACAATCTTTTTTGTACTTGCTTTTTGGCTACAGCTACACAATGTTTCTCCTGATTCCATAAATGTGGAATCTGGCCCACGAAACTTTTCTATTGAGACTGCATTGTTTGTTCATGTAAGTGAAAGCCTGTAAATACATCCAGAAGTGTATGCACAGTACAGAAAGTATGGAAAAGAGTAAAAAAACATTTAACTGCATTAGATGCTTTTATATTAGCCTGTACATAACAGGATTGCTTTGTTTCTCAGATGGGCGCCCTGTGGGAACAAGAAGTGTGAAAGCACCTGTAACAAAACTACCTACTGCCATGCCTGGTGTCCAGAAAGTGCCACTGTGTGACAAATGTGGGAGTGGGATTCTGTAAGTTGTTTCTTTTTAGTTTTAGAAATCCCCGGCTCAAGCATGTCATTCTCAAACACCACTGCAAACTACAGAAATGCGTTCCCATAATGCTTCTAGAGAGCAGAGATATAAAAATATGTTGTTCTAAATGTCAAAATGGTTCCTGTACCTTCAACAATTTCAATACAGATTATGTAAGTTTTGACAAAGTACCATCGAGGTTTTAATTGAGATTTCTCGGGATCTTTTGCAAGTCAACCATTAACACATATGTAATGAAACCAATATCTCTGCTATGCTGTCAGGCTGTGAATTCTCAAAAATTTCTTTTGAATGCAAAGCATCCTTCTCCCAACCCTGTGGGAGTATCATGAAAGCTCTGTAGACCTGTTTTAAAACTATCAGATTTCTACCTGACTGACATCACTAACTTCAGCAAAGAACACAGATAATGAACTGGGAGAATACAGACACAAAGAAAAAGCAATGTGGTTTTGAAACTCATTTTGTCACCCTTTTGATAGGTTAGGCTATACTTTCTGTCTTGTAACCAAACCAACGTGTTTCTTCAAACTCTCAATTTTCCAATGCTCGTGAACTATGTGATCAACTTTACAGCATTTTATGTCGCCTACTCAAACTCAGCATCCAACCTTAAATTATATAGTAGTTTCTAAAACCACAAAATTAAATCTGTAAAGCCTTAAAATAAATACCTAGAACATACTTTGTATCATAGAATCATAGAATGGTTTAAGTTGGAAGGGACATCACAGATCACCTAGTTCCAAACCCCCTGCCACGGGCAGGGACACGTTCTAATAGACCAGGTCGCTGCAGTTTCTTTTCTCATTTTAAATTCATATGAATTAACTGGGGTTTTTTCTTTTCATTGTTTCCATGTAGAGGGACAGTGGTGAAGGCACGTGATAAATACCGGCATCCAGAATGCTTTGTGTGCTCCGACTGCGATCTCAACCTGAAACAAAAAGGCTACTTCTTTGTGGAGGGCCAGCTGTACTGTGAAGCTCACGCACGCGCCCGCATGAGGCCACCAGAGGGATATGAAACAGTTACGGTTTACCCAAAATGCTAGTCTTAGCTTAACACACAAATATATGCATGCACACAAAAAGCCTTTACCAGCTTAGAACTGCAGTACAAGTGTCAGGACTTCTGCCTAAATCCAAAGTAGCAGCTTTTAAACCTTTCCCTGTGGGATTCTGAGAGAGGTGGAAGTCCTTATTAGCCAGCAATAGCATATTAAACCAGCAAAATTCTGCTAAAATATTGGTTTTGAAACTGTCAGCATAACTCATGAAGTATAAATTTAAACAGCTCTCCTGGAATACAAAAATGAGACAGCTGAGGTATTACATGAATGCTACAGCATATACGTAAGTGCTGTAATCAAGACACAATTTTTAAGATAAATTAAGTATTTGTGCAAACACCAACGCCATCAAAGTCTTACAGGCTGGGCCGCTACAAATGTAGCAACTTGACAGATCATTAGAAAAGCAGCTATTTTACATGGATAGTACAAAACAAGCAGTTGTTCATGTCTGCTATTATTCAACTAGCATTAATGTACACCCCAAACATGTTTTGCTTACTTTGCTCTGAATTTGGGGTTATATTGCCTTAATTTTCTGATGCAGCAACTGTGATAAAGAATAAATGTCAAGTCACACACTAAAATGGTTAGTATAATAAAGACTGGTTAGCATGAAGCAAAGCAAAAGTTCTATGTTGTCTTAATGATTTTGCAATGATATCAACTTTCATATCACTTTGCAGAAAATTGTTCTGACGCATGCACACACATAAACTGTTGTTTTGGAAAAAGAACTTCACACTCTAATAGGAATTCATTGTGAATTGAGAATGAAAGCAAATTTTAAAACCTTTCTGCAGAAAATCATACTGGATTTTTGCATCTCCATCTTTCAATTTCCGTAATAGAAACAATGGGGAAATACGATCACAATATCTTTATTGCGGGTAAATTAAAGCTTGGACAACTTTAAAAATAAACTGTAATTAAAATATGCAAAGGCGAGGTCTTTTATTTAAAAAAACCTGATGAAGTCCTAAGGAATAAAAACCCAAAAAGCTGAAAGAATATGGGTTTGAAATCAATTTCTGAAACTTGTCAAGGCCTACATTGCATTCTCGTAGGTGCCAGCTACATAAACACACCTAAAGGGCAAACCAAACTTAGCATTTTTAGAAAATATCAAAACAAGTCATAAATTCTTTATGGGGGTATTTTGAACCCACTTTAAAGCAGAAAAATAAACTAAATTTTTATATCAAGTCCACAAGACTAGCAAAAAAATAACAACCCAGTGACTAACAATCTTATATACTTTTCCCATTCTATAATGTAAGAAGCCTATAATGCAAGTAGAATATGGAATCAAAAGAAGTTATACATACTTCAAATTTATTTTTTAAATTCCTGAGTCCCAAAGAGTGAAATACAATGTCCACATATTCAAAGACTTTTCAAAATGTCTTAAAGTTATTATTTCAGAATTCAAAAGTTTAAAAAATGTGTGTGTCACTGCATTTACTACCTACATTTCTATATCAAAAGCAGAGATTAAAAAAGTGTTGCACCCTTTTCAAGGTTAGTTCCTGAATTATTTTTGGGCACAAAACCAATTCTGCTCCTCAGGTATCATGGAGGCTATGTGTAGTATTAATATTTTTCCATTGATAAAGCCCATAAATCTGAAAATCCTTTTGAAAACAAGAGTGCACATAATGTCTATTTTTACAACTTAAAATGTCATTGGTCTTCTTAAATGTTTGTTTAATGTTCATGTCTTTGTGGAGTAACTAAAGGTAAAAATAAATCTACTACATATGATAAATACTCTGTGTTTCTTTTCATCTGGTATGGAAAATGAGAAAGTGTGAGTGTCAAGCGACTTGACAAAAACAGAGGTTTGGATTTCAGTCTGACAGAGCAGTATGCTCCTGACTGATCAAATCCCTGGCAAGAATGAAAGACAATTTTTGTATTAGGCATTTGAGTATGCATCCGGGGCTTTCTAAAACAGAATGCGATCATGTGCTTTCAAAACTAAAGACTCAAAACTGCTCTCTCTAACACACCAAACATACTGATTGCAAATGTGGGGAAACTCTTGGAAATGCAGATACAAGAACTGTTAGGTTGCAAGGAAGTCATAGAACATGACCTGATGCTAAAACTTTGGGGTAAGTCCAGTGGTATTCCATCATCATGTAGTGCTATTTTGGGAGGTTTGAACTTGGATGGGGCTTTGACAGAATTAGAAGGTATGCCTATCTATTTGCAAATACTGACCTTTATGAAAACCAATGCAACAATATAACATCAAGGAAACCATGACTTTCAGTTAATGCAGATTCTGAAATCCCTTATCCTGATAGAGAAGAAAAATAGGAACTCTCATCCCACAGTCACTTCAGTCTGGGAGAACTGAATACAGTTTTAAATGTGAGAGAAAGATACACCAATTCTCTCTATTGTGTGCTCAAGGTCGAATTCTTTGTCTCAGTTGGGTGTCATTGGTTCCTGGCACAAAAGACGCCCAGCTAAAGATCTACCCACTTTATCTTCTGGCTTCAGAATAGTGTAGCTATTCAATGATAGTAGCTTAATGCTACTATGCCTCTTAGCTGTATCTAAACTCTTACATATATTACAAGCCAAAGGCAGGCATGGAATTTATTTTTAGATGGAGAAAAACGTAGGAAGTGTGACCTTGCATGCTTTTTGTCTCAACTCTTCCAATGCTGATCAACAAGTGTGAAAAGTGTTCCCCAGCTGTGCTACTGCTGCATAAACAGCAGGGCTGTTCTGGGAGATGTTAAAAACTTATATGAAACTGCAATACTCCAAATGAGGAAGCCAAGAATTGCTTCTGAAAATACATAGATTAATTTATATGGTACTTCTGAATCAGTTCTTCCAAGACAAATGCTTTTGGTCTTTTAAGTAATGCAGTTTTGCCAACAATATAAAATCTGAAAAAGTACTCTAAAGTAGTTAAAAGAAACTGTGTTGTTTCTATCAACTAAACAGCTTCCTTCATTTTTTCAACTACATTTCATCACCTAAAAAATTAGACTAGCATTTTTTTTTCAGATCAGAAGTGGGCTATTGAAAGTAAACTCTCCCCCGCCCCGTTCCCACTGACTGCATTTTGGTTCACATTACACAACTTCAGAGTGCACAAAGTGGTTTCCTTTAGGATGAAATTCAACCAGAAGTTGTTCTCTGGGAGCACTGCACACCAACCACTAATAGGAACTCAATCCATAGAATCAAAGTAGAGCTGAATAGACCATGCCTAAAACATGTGTTAAGGTAGATGCCAAGTCCTCAATACCAATTGATCTGCTCCTACTGCATCTCACTGCCTTTTAAAGCACACATAGCTTTAAAAATTGCTTGCAAGTTCCACAGAGGAAAGGTTTCTTAGCAGAAATTAAATTGCTGACTGCTCATGCAGTCTCAGAAACTGGACCTGATTTGAGATGTTTTAAAGCTCAGAGCTGTTTGATCAAGACTTCTGGTTCAAATTTCTATAAATTATATCAAGAGAATAACTGTGCAGCTGGGTATAGATTTGACTTACTTGTAAAAGACATGCACTTGATTTAAACTCCATTTTAGGGGTTTTTTCACAAGAACAAGATCATCATTTCCCTAGTGGGTTCGTACATTTATAAATAAAATGGTGGAAAATAAAATGTGTTTGCTGGCATGTGTCCAGCAAATTTTATCTCTGAAGGCAACCATACTCTGCAGATTTACCCATTTCTGTTTTGTTGAGCTGTGACGGGACACCCTCCCTTTTCGGCCGAGGGTGAAAGAGCAGAGGAGGCTGCTGCTTTGCTAAAGTCCTTTATTTTGCAGTTCCATAGTTTCTGAAGGTAGAGTTCGAAGGGGATACACGATAAGGCAAAGCAGCAGCGACAGCGACAGCAGGCTAAGCTTGATGGTATTGGAGATGTTCAAGTTGCAGTTGCAGTCCCAACTAACTTACAGTTAGAGGATTATATTTGTTAATTAACCAATAAAATTAATACACAATTCTAGTTTTCTCTTCTTAACCTATCCCAGTCTAATTCTAATGATCGTAAGTCTTACACAAGTCTTACATAGGTATTACACGAATTTGCGTATATAGTTTTTATCAGCTCTTATTGTTTATGTGAACACTATCTAAAAAATGTGAACAATATAGTTCTATCTATGTTTTGTCTAGAGTAAGGAAATTCTGTGAAAAGGTAAAAACTGCTGCAGTACAAACTGTGTTTAAGATCTCTTTGCTGCAGCTTTTCAATGTTTAAGGCACTTAGCATATTTTTCTACTAAGAGTTAAAAATCTATATTTCTATTTCACTTTGGTGTGATTTCATGTATCTCAGCTTATCCAAAGGTTTTAATTCAATCCCTGTGCTTACGTTTTCCTCTGAGCCTGGGTCCAGAGGAGCTCTCATTCCAACATGTTTCTCTTTTTTCCTCCTGTCAACCAAGCAAGCTATTCAGATAGCTTCTTTTGAAACTGTTAAGAAGAAATCTCCACAAGCAAATTAATTCTATTTTCCTAAGTGTGTGAAGTTTTGAAATAAAATGCAAGTCTTCAGTTTATGGTCAGTGCCACCAACTAAAATCTTCACCTCCACAGCGTACGCTGGATAAAAATGTTATCTTCACAACGAGTTCACAAAGAATTTTGTTTCTATATATGGTAAAGCACACTTTTGTTTTAGCATTCTCAGTGAGTGTTTTTAGTTACATGCACCCTACCTAATCCTCCCTCTCCGCACACCAGAGCATGATCCAAAGAGCAGTAAGGCTTTTAGGAGAGTCTTGAAAGACTGTATATTATATTACCATGAAAAAAATGCTCTCTTCGGCACAGGAGAGGACAGTTGTCCAAAATAAAACTTTAAAGAAATACAGTTTTATGCAGAGCTGGTAAAA
This sequence comes from Machaerirhynchus nigripectus, assembly GCA_013397975.1. NCBI lineage: Eukaryota > Metazoa > Chordata > Aves > Passeriformes > Dicruridae > Machaerirhynchus > Machaerirhynchus nigripectus. The sequence continues at coordinate 329,346 of VZRQ01010305.1, forward strand.
TTACAGCTATGCTAGAGTGACAAATCACAAAACACAGAAACTGTAGAATAGTTAAAGATTATTATTTTCACTCAGAAAACAAAATATTCCCTAAATACCAACAAAATTCTGAGAGGAAAAATCTCTGGCAAGGTTTTCACAGTTTTTCTTTTCATGCTACTGTTCAAAACCAGATTTACATAGATTACTCATTCTCTGTATAATGATTTTAAAAAATATTCTTGATTTGAGAAGTTTTTAATTAACCTGTGAAAACATGAGTTTATAAAAGTTAAATATTAATTAGACCAGATATACCAAGGAGATATGACTGGAACAATATGTTCAATAGCAACTCAAAAAAAAAAAAAGAGAAAAACAGCAGTTAATACATGCAGCCAAATTGCCTCCACACATTCAGGCCAAAACCAAGTTTCTGTACTACAACAAAGAGCAATGTTCTGATTTTATGCAAAACCTGTAGGGTGTCAGCAGCAACACTTTACACTCCTGGCACAAAGCACAGAAATATCCAGTTCATTTGCATAGAGAAAGGAATCCAAGTTTTCCAGCACCAACTTTGCAGGGTAATACAAGATGCTCACAGGCTGTGCAAATACAGAAAGCACAGGAATAGGTAATTTTCTGTGAGGAAGAGTAAATCCCAGAGAGAATCTATGATTGCATAAATGACAATCAGTCTTTCACTCTACTTACGAGCAGGATATCCTTTTCATATATTGACTATTCCATTTGTGTAGAACTCATTCAATGCATTAATAATAAATGAATATTATCTATTTAATAATCATGTTTCTGAATGATATTTCTCTATTATAATTGGCACAGTCACAACAAATTCTCACCACTGTTTTACTTTGTGCAGTTTGGACTTCTAACGTTTTTACTTCTGTATCTTGCACATTTAAGAAGGTTGGGAGTGGGATAAAAGTGAAAAATATGAGACACTGAACTAAGACACTTTTATTCTGGCTTTCTAGTACTTTCCAAGAATTGCATTCCTTTCTGCTGTTTTACTGTTGCAAATTCCCTCAATTTCATTTTAATTTCACTGCAAGAATATCCCTAGTTCCAAATCATGGTCATGTTTATAGAGAGCTTCTGTTCACTGCTCCAGATCTCCTGCAGTTCTGTCAGCAAGCCAGTTCAAAACTAAATGCAGGTAGGACGTAGGAGGTTAAAACTTTAATTGTTTCAAAATTAAATTCTTCCACTGTCTACCTTACCTCATCCTACAAGAAAAGCATATATTACAAGATCACTCAGAAGCAGAGATGGTCCAACTGTATCAGCCACTGTATTAAGAATTAAAAATAATTGGTAGCCCACAGTTCAAAATTCAGACTAAGCAGACAAGGTAGTATGCTTGTATGGAAGGGAAAATGGCATGATGACTTATAAGCATTTTTTCACACAAGGTTGGTGGAATGAAGTTTAAATAAAAAAGCTGTAAGAACTGCCAAGTGAGAAAAAATGCACAAATAATCACTCGGCACAAAGAAAGAACACACAGAGTGTGAAAACTAGTCATACAACAAGACACCATCAAGATCTTTTATCAGCTGATCCAATTACTGGCTGGCTCATGACTATTTCTCTCTTCCCTAAATAAAAATGAATTGGAAGAAAGAAAAGCCAGGTAAGGATCCTGCACTGTGTTAACAGGACTAGTTCTTTAAACTTCTGCTGAGTATAAATTAATGTATGACTACACAATCTCAGGAACTTCAGAAGATTCCTTAATCCTAATACCAGAGTATAATTCTAAAAATGTTTACATGTTACTTCTCCGACTCACCATTCATCTCACCTTTTCCATTCTCACTCTGGTTTGTTACGAGATTCTTCTCTGTGAGCACCTGCACCACCCTGCTCTGGTAACAGCCTTTCCTACATATTTCCTCTTCATTGCTTATTAACAATTGGCCTTTTTTAACCCAGAGCTACTCTCACCCTTGACAGAACATGAAAGTGTAGTGCTTCAGAAATTATGCACTGACACACAGTGCTGTTTTTCCTTACAAGTCCACAGAAATGCCATAGAGGTAAGTTCCCTTATTAAGTGTGAAGTTCTAATGACCCTGCAATGTTTTTCTTTGAAAAACATGGCTAAACACAGATGGGGCTTTTGATGTCTGTTAGCAAAAATTCTAGCAATTACTGTCCTGCTCTAGGCAGAAGTAAGGACTGAGTAAAATATGCTTTACGCTGGTAACATCTGGGCAAATAACAAGCTTCAAATCAATCATGGCCCTACTGCGGCATGTAAGGAAAAAAAGGCAAAACCTTTGAGGCATTCAGAACACAGTGTTGCACTGGATCTCACTGCTGTTTGCCAAAAGGCTTTCCATGGCAATTAAATTTCCTGGAAACAAGGCCTCCTCCTGAATGCTGAAAGGGCTCAAATTCATGTTCTGACCACAATACAAGATACAATACAGTAATCTGAAAGTAGGACAATCTCTTTTTTCCCAAAATTCCAAGGTCAGACAAATATGTTGTGTCTAATTTTATATTTAACTTACCAATAGAAGAGGATGCTGGATACATACTACAAAATAATTAGTAGAGCAGAACAGTATGAATAGTTATATTCATACAGATTCCTACATGAAAGTGGGCAAGTTTGCCAACAGTGGTGATACCAAAATCCTCTTTTGAACTTATCTCTTAAATGACTCTGCCCTTGATACTTCAGACATCCCTGGAGAGGTCAATTTACACAAACTGACAGCAGCTCTGACACATACATTGCCTCTCAAGCTAGAGAACCAAACTGACATTTCCAAGTATTTAATGGATTTTGTCTCTATGATCCCCCAGTCAGATCCTAATGCTTCACATACTTGTATATTCTCTCCTATCATGTTTCAATAAACCTGTCAAGCTTGCACCTGTTCAAAGGTTGGTGGAACATGTCTACTCATCACCTCACAATAGTCAACAAGTGACAGCTGTGCCTGTAGCCGATTCTAACTTTTCTGTCATAATGAGGGACATAAACAAATTTCTTTAGCTGTTCATATTTAGCCCATATTTCCCTAAGAAGATCCATGAGGCTATAAAGACCTGAGTCATGCACTCTTAAGACAGATTGGCATCTGACACCGCAAGCTATGAGAACAATGGACTGCTTCCGTATATTTCTCTCTTCTTTTCTTTCTTTTTCCTTTTTTTATTAAAACCAGTTAGGTTTCATACTAACCTGCTGCAGCAATTCCCAGCTTGAAAGTGATCCAGTCATCTGCTCTCAGCTCTTAAGGCCAGTCGTGAGGAATGAGATGAGTGGGCCACTCTCGTTACCACATGAGCACAATAGCATCCACATGGTCCCATTCAGAAACTGATGTCAAAACCATCTTCTGGGGCACACAGGAGATCTCCACCACTTGTACACAAAGCCTGGGACTGTGCCACCAGGGTTCTACAGAGAGATTTCTTCCCTGTTCCTGCCTTGGTAGCCAGAGAAGTCCTGGTCTGGCAAGCTCTCTGAAGAGCCTGAATGCCTCCAGTCAGAAGAGAACGAAGGCAACTGGGAGGTCTTGAAAATTACTCTCAAAATACTCTTCATCACACAAGGTGCTGGACATCATCTCTTCACAGGTTTTACTGTCCCTGATAGCTGGCCTTGTTAAGGTATTTTTTGCTCTTGTACATAGCAACTGGTCACTGCATTTTTTTCTTGACTTCCATTTAGTGCATGCCTAGCTCTTCCTTACAATGTAAATGCTGGCATCTTATCATATCCTCCCTATAATTTTTAAGTTTGATTTGCCCCTGCATATTCCAGGAGCTTTTTTCTTCTTTTTTTTCTAATAAATTACTGATAAACTTAATTTATGAAGCCTAGGATATTCCACAATAGCATCTCTGAAGTGAACTTTAGGCTTATTCTTCTTGATTTTTCTCCATTTTTTACTCACTGATCACCATTAAAATCTGAGGCTGAATTATGGTGTGTATAACATCTTCCAAGCTTGCTCAACAGCCCAAAAATTGTTTAGAATGCTTCAAAAATTTTTTACAGTTTAAAGCTGCTATATAACTTTGACACCTTCTGGAAGTGGGCTTTTCGGGGGTTGGGGTTTTTTCCCCAAGCACCATGTTATTCCTCAAAATTAGTAATACAATCTCATAACTAATTACCTTGTCTTTACTCAAATAACTGCATGCCACTAAACAAATCCTGTATTTCAGAATCCTTACTATGCCTTTCCTCATTTTACTTGCCAATACTTCTGACTTGTGTTCACTTATGGCTAAATTTCTGGCAATTTCCTGATGTTGCTCTATTTCATCTACTCCTGTGCTTGGTTTTCAGTTTCTTTTCCCTCAAAACCTCTTATGAATATTTTTGGGTGGTTTTTAATAAGAAGCATGTTGTAATGACAATGCAAATTAGGTAAGTCCTTATGTTAACAACCGATAGCTATGATGTTATGGGAAAGAGCTCACGAGAGAAGGAAGGACAGCTACATAAATCATCACTGACTGCTAACACAGAACAAACTAAAACTGGCTAAATCAATTCTTCATTTTCAGACAAGTAACTAACAGCCCCACTGTTGTTTTCGGTGATTTTGTGCAGTGTCTAATTTCCTGGAATGTCTTTCTGCACTAGACAGTTTTCCTTTACTTTGCCTAAGAAATCCAAAAAGAATATTCTGTTATGTTTCATTGTTTTTCCTGTTGGAGAAATACAGAGGGTCTCTCATGGGTCAATATCGGGATGTGTGTTTATAGAAAATGAAGTGCACAGTGTAGTTTATTTCTAAAACAAAGCAATGTACTGGTCTTGTTTCAGATAAACATGTACATCTGAATTTTACAATGATCCTATTGTTTTCAAGCCAAGATTTCCATTATGTTTTCAGGTCAAGACCTCCGTACCCATTCTCTGTTTGTCTCAAATTTGGAACTAAACACTTTTCTCTATTTAGGAAGCTGTCGTATTTCCAAAGAGCTCATCTTGTTTATTTACAGCAAAAAGGAGCTGACAACCCCAGAAGGCTTTTCTTGTTGTCTCTCCTGGTGACTTTTCAGGAATCCAGGAAGATCACAACACAGATAAGCTAAGAACAGTTTCCATTGCACACAAACACCATGAGGGCACAAACAGGCAGCAAAATATCATGAAGAAATTTACAAGTACATTTTCTTCAGGCTAGTTCTATAGCCTGAACTTCTCTTTCAGGCTAGATCTATAATTTCATTATTTAGAATCCTCATTTGGTCTGTAAACTGATAGTATACCACAGGATTAACTCTCTCCCTGGCTGAGATTCACACACATACTTCTGGTAATACTAACTTGATGTGTTTTCAATTCCTGCCACGTGTAGTGGCAGAACTCACTGTTCTTAATGGTTGTATCTTCATTAATAAAGCAAATGCAATATTCTGAGAAATTTCCACAATTTGGATGGCTTATATCAGGTGTTGATAAATTAATTTAACATTTATTCAATTCAAATGGTGAATTATGCTTGCATCACTAGTTCATCCTTTTTGCTCTTGCATTCCTTGGAAACAATGCTTTCTGCTGTCTCTCAAACATTTCATGGTATAGTATGTTTTTTTACAACTTGACAAACATTTTGTAAATTACCCTTGACAAAAGAGCCCAAAATAAGAACAAAAAAAATCCTACTTGATTTGCTAACATAGCTTAAGGAGAAGCTGAAATGCCTGATTCGAATATCAAGACCAGTAACTGTTAAAAGCCATTTCTGAAACTTTAAGGGCAAATTTCTCCATCAATGACTCCCAGTAAAAGCTTCTAATTCTATTGAACAGAAGAGCATTGAAGAAACACCTCTGGAGATAACATTGTCACTAATCTTCGAACATCATCTATAAAACTCTCCAAAGCTGTACGTAAGAGACAGATTTTAGCAACAGATTTTATGCTGTATTAATTATGGATTGCACACATAAACCAAAATTTGTTTTTCCCCTTGTGATGCCACAAAACTGAAAAACAAAAATAAATTATTTCTCAGTTGGTAAGTAGCTAAATATAAGATTTATGTTTGTTGGTGTTGTGTAATACTGCTGGCCTAATTCCAGTCACTAAACTCTTCAGCTGTCCCTCAACAGGTGTAAAGTGGTTTCACTAACTTTGTACTTCTGCAAAAACACATTAGAACTATTCAGAGACCCTGAAAACCTTGAGTACTACAGCTATGCCATTCTTAATGACTGAAAGTCATGACCCCACCTTGACTCTCTTGCCTACATAACCTGCAAACTACCCATCCAAAATGATGGTCAAATGGAGAATTATCAATGTCTCTGTCAGTCTGCAGAACTATGATCTTCGGGTGCTATAAACATGTGTAAACCTTTAGCATCAACACTGAATGACAAGTCCCATGACTGAATATTAAAAAGCCCAAATTTCTTGAGCATCTCCCACCAGTTAACTAGTCAATCAATTATATTTTAAAAGCTCGGGACTGTGCCACCAGCGTTCTGTTGAGAGATTTCTTCCCTGTTCCTGCCTTGTAGCCAGAGCAGTCCTGGTCCGGCAAACGCTCTGGAGAGTCTCCAAGTCCTAAATCATTATATTACAGATTTTTTAAAATTTGAACGTGAAATTAAGGGGTCGTGTTTGAACTTGTTCTTTCACCAACAAAAGCTTTTATGCACTATGCTGAGGGCCGGGCGGGCCGTACGAAGAGGCTGCCGCCGCCACTGAGGGCGGCCAGCCAGCGAAGGCTTCACTGCCCTCCCTTCCCAGCCTTCCTCCGCCACCCTGCGGGCGGGCTCCCGGGCTGGTGATCCACAGCAGCCTAAGGAGGGGAAGGAAGGCGGGGCGGAGGAGAGCCTGTGCTGGCGCGAAGGGCTGTCCCACCTGCCCCTGACCCGTGGTGCCCCAAGTCCCCCGAGGTTCGCGTTTTGCCACGTTTGTTTCGCCTCTTTCCAAGCCACTCATTCTTGGCGGGAGCCCCGGCTGCTCCCCCAGGGACCTTCCCAGCACTAATGCTCCTGGAGATGATCCTGTCCCGTGCCAGGAACGGCAGCAGGGCTCAGACAATCCAGGGCAGGAAAAAGGAGCAATTATGTCCTTCCTCAGGCTGAACAGCAAGGCTGAATAGCTTAGTAAGGCAAAAAAGAAAAAAATTACGTGCATATCCACCTCTATACATGCACTGTGTACTACAAATCTCTTCTAGCATTGCACTGTTTCTAGTTCAGAATTCATTTTGAGTGCCATTGTCCAAAAGCTTCAGAGGCTTAAATTACCTAATGTTACGTCTGCCAGCAGAGGGAGCCAATTTTATTCCATAAACATAGGGGGGAAACCTTTTTGAACAGGAACATTCCTGGTCTTTTTACATTTATCAAGTCAGAAAAGAATAAGATACAATAATTTTTTCAGTAACATCTGTATAGCATGAGTTTGAAGATCTCTGTGACCCATACAGCTTTATAAAGTATTTTGAATTTCACACGAGAGTAGGAATAAACTTTGAAATCCAAGTCTTGTGGCATCACTTGTACATTTCTTTCCCTTTTTTAAATAATTAATTTCTTCATTTATTAAAATTATTTTAGACAGTACTAAACAACTGTGGTAATCACTTTTGATAGCATATACAAAACAAGAACTCAGAGCAGCATACTTTATCACATTTAAAGTTATTATGCTTGTAACAGGTATGCTTTTTGGTCCAGGAGGATGATGGAAAATCAGTCCTTCTTTATTATTTGTGACATCTTCAGATTTTTTTAATTACACTTTCTTTACACAAAGGTCAGCAGAATGCCTTGAGTAAGGATCAAATGTGCCTCCTTTCATACCATCTGACTGAAAAAAAAGACCTTCTCCAAGTGCAAATTTACTGACTAAATTAAAATATTTTCATGCAGAACCAAGTAATAATATTGAATAGCAGACTGCACCACATTACAGATATATATATCTAGATCCATATCTATATATAAATATATATATATATATAACCCCCAAATATTCCTTCAATTTCCAACAAAAATGTTAAGGAAAATGTTAGTCATTATTTTGAGGAATTCTGTGTTTTAAATGCTCTTTCATAAGTCTGGATTTTGAGGAAATTATCTAAAAAATGTGACAGAAAAAGTAAAAACATAACACTAAAATGAGCTGCGTTGTGGCAAAAAAAAAAAAAGGAAATTCCTATGTCACTTGCAGTGTATAGTGGTAAACTCCAAGTCCACTGCTGGTGTAGGGATTGTTACAGACTGCAGAGGTTGGGCATTATTGCCAATAAGCTTTCTAGCATACAGGACTGAATGCAGCATTGGCTTTTCCTGAAATATTATGTCCACCAGTACTGCAAGAGGGGCAAATTTTAGTTAAAAAACATGCAGGGATCTGATTGAGTCTTTGCAGTCTCAAAGTACAGCTAAACCCCAGTCTGCTGAGGCTGCATTCCTAGGAAGTGCAGCTGTAAGCATTTTAATCAAAAATAAAGCAATTTTCCCCATAATAATTTGCATAGCAGAGAGGGAAAGTGTGCAGTGGCTTAGGAAGTACATGTCATTTAAATCTTCAGGCAAAGCATTTATAAGTGTGAAGGATAGGGAGCCTGGAGATCCCCATGGGAGCCCTGGCATCACCAGTACTGTCAGCCTGACAAGCCTGACTTTCTAGCAGCTAACTTTTCTGAATAGATTTCCCTGCTGAAAGATCTCAGGTGCTTCATCTATGAGGCCAACCACCCAACACAGTTGTGTGTAAGCATTTTTGCTTTCTCTTTCGGAATAGTTACATCTTCCTTGCTCCCGTCATCTTCCTCAGATGAATCAATGTCAGTCAAATAAGTCAAGGGTAAAGAACATAATAAAAGGAAAATAGTGGTTATCAGAGCACAGTACTAAACAACTGATGACAGAGCTCCAAACTGAAGAGCTGGAAAGTGACAGTTACTGTATTAGTTATCTGGAGTCACTGAATAGATATTTATGCATCATAAATCCATTTAAAAGTTAAATTAAAGTTTAGTCTAAAGGGAATGGCATAAATTTAGCATCTCAAGAAAAAAAACTGTACCAAGATGAAATGCTCTGTGGAATGGAATATTAGCCATTTAGTTTTTCAGAAATAATTACACTAATCAACAAATTGTGTTCTTGTATATTCCTCATACTAGCTCCAGGCTTTATTTCTTATGCCCTCTAAACCTTCACAGATATTTATTCCTGTTTCATCCTTTTCCTCCATTTTTCTGGGGTTTTTTTTCCCAGTGGAAACTATCCCACCTCCTTTTCTCTGTTTCCATTTTCTGCACTGAATGCTTAGGTTTGACTCTGAATTTGTCTCAACTGCAGGCAGCTGAATTATTTCTTCTGAACTGTTTTTACCCTAGAGCAAAAATGTTCTCTGGCTGACATTTTTCACCACATAGAATGAAAATATACAGGATAAACAAAACCAGTGCAAGCAAATTTACAAGTTTGCTTAGATTTATGAACTTGCATGAGAAAAGGAACAATGGGGTTTTTCTATAGCATCAAGGATAACGTGGTCCCATTCTTCTGACAACATAAAAGTATTACTGTGCTTTCAACTGGTGCTGTTTGGTCGCCATAGCATTCTTGCTTAAGGTCTCCAAATAAAAAATGAAGGTCAAATCCTGAGTGGTAGAACTTGTGTGGGATACTGCCAGATGTCTCAAAAAAAAACCAACCAAAAAAACAACCCAGTAGATGAACAATATCTAAACCCTTTTTAAACAGAATGGTCATTAATTTGTTTTCCTTCCTCCACTTTGTAAATAAATATTAGTGATTTCAAGCTAAAGGGAATACCATGGGGAGCAAAAAGTTCATGTAAATTATAATAAATAAATAATATACCAGTAATACATAATAAAGACATATTTTTACCTTTACATTTATTCTTTCTACTTCACCAGGTTTATGCAGATATTGTTCACCTATGGTAAGATTTCCATAACTGTAAAAACAAAATTAATTATTTAGGTATTGAAAACTCAAGAAATATTTAATAAAATACTCTGCAAGATTGCAAAGTTACCCATATCCAGTTCCTTTCTTTCCTGTATTAGTACAAAACTTCTTTCCAGGAGAAATGTATCTTTCATTGTGTTTCGATTGTGGACAGAAGCACACATATAAGACTCCTCCTGTTTCATAAGAGCTGACAAATCCACATCTAAAATAATAAATGAATACATTTATAAAATAATAAATGAACACATTAAATAATGTTTTGCAAATATTTTAGGCTTTCCATATTTAGTGTGCTAAAACAGCAGTAAGCAGAAGACCCAAATAATACTTACAGCTCAGGAGTTAAATATAAAAGCAATCAGATCCATTGTCCACGGATATTACAACAATTCCGTGCACAGTGTTATGGACAAAAAATAAATAAGATGGTGGCAGAGATAAAGTTTTAGGATATCTCAATAATACATATGTGTTCGATAGAAGTTGCTTTGATTTTGTGCCAGCAAGGTGAAGCACATACATATCTGTGCTGATTTTGGCTGGGGTAGAGTTATCTTTCCTCCCAGTGGCTGGTATGGGGTTGTGTTTTGGATTTGTGCTGAACAAAAGGTTGATAACAAAGAGGTGCTTCCATAATTGCTGGGCAGGGTTTACACAGAGCCAAGGCCTTTTCTGCTTTTTGTATTGCCACACTGAAGAAGAGACTGGGGGTGAGGCTGGGAGGAGACACTGCCAGGACAGGTGATCCCAGCTGACCAAAGGGATATTCCAGACCATATGACATCACATTCAGTGTGTGAAGTGGGGGACATTTGGAGTGATGGTGTTTGTCTTCCCAAGTCACTGTTATGTGTGATGGGGCCCTGCTCTCCTGGAGATTGCTGAACACCTGCCTGCTCATGGGAAGCAGTGAATTCATTCCTTGTTTCACTTTTGTGTGTGTGTGTGTGTGGCTTTTGCTTTCCCTATTAAACTGTCTTCATCTCAACCCATGAGTTTTCTGCCTTTTACCCCTCTGATTCTCTCCCCAGTCCTGCTGGTGGGGGAGTGAGCAAGCAGCTGCGTGGGACTTGCCTGCTGCCTGGGTGAAACCACCACAATTTCCAGCAGAAAGTTTTGAGAGATGAGTATCACACATTAGCCCTGTCTGGCATGTGGATGCAGAGTAGAAAAGCTGCAGCAGCACAGCAGTGGAAACACATCTAATTAAATAGATTTTACACATTTTATTATAAAAAGCAGTATGCTGGAACACTGTGTACAATGGGTAGGGTGAGCCATATTATATTTGTGCTCAGCATGTGGAACAGACAGTATGCCTGAGTTTTAAAAAGCTCAAAATTTTTTGGTCTGGAGAGGTTTTTTGCAATGTGTGGAAGTTCACATTGTGTGAAATGCACCATCACTTTATCAGGCAACCTCAGTGCTGTTCTTCGACTGCTGGGAGATCCTGCCATCAGGTAAGGAACCAAAGGGCAGGTGACAAGAAACAACCAGAGGTGACAGAAAACTGACCCTTGGAAACCACTTTACTGGTTCGCTGTTACAAAGCGAGTTAGCATTATTTGTGAGGAGGACAGCAATAATTTATCGGAAATAAACAGACCTGGAGGTAAATTCTACATCTTAATGCACAGAGCATTGGTCAAGGGATTAAGGGGGACGACTTTGGACCTCAGCATCTAAATGTTCCTGAGGAGGGTGGACGTGGACGAGCCTGGCCTGGAAGGAGCAGTAACGCGAGGCAGCAGCCGGGCAAGCGTGATTCCAGAGCGTCTCCCGGTGAATCTGTAGGAACGATGAGAAAATAATACCACCGTTTGGCTGGGCTGAGCGCAGCCATGGCTGCCCAAGGAGAGAACGCTCAGCCCCACGCACTCCCCGCAGCGCGCCGGCCGCCGGCAAGCGCGGTAGCACCGCAGGGCAGGGAAGGCGGGTGAGTCCGGGGGTAACCTCCTCCCGCCCGGCCGAACGGGAAGCACTCGGGCCCGGGCCCGTGGCACAGCGGCCGCAGGGGTGCGCGGCCGGAGGAGGCGGGGCCCGGCCGCACCACGGGCCGCGCCCCTCGCCC
>VZRQ01010305.1:341448-359357 GCA_013397975.1 Machaerirhynchus nigripectus
GGCCGGGCCCGGCCCCCGCGGCGGCGCTGACGGACGTGGTGAGTCCGCCCCTCCCCTGCCCGGCCCCCCTCTTCCCGTTCCCGGGGAATGGATGGATGGATGGGTGGAAGCCTAGGTAGGTGGGTGGGTGTCCTGCCTTAGCGGGGAGGGGAGTGCTCCCGCTCGGGCTGAGCTAGCGGCGGGGCCGGCCGGGGCCGGGCCGGGCGGGCTGGGGGCTGGTGTTTCTGCTGGCGGCTGGGCGCTCGGCGGTCGCGTTTGGGCCTCCGGCTCAAGGGGTACCTCGTGGGGGGGAGGTGCGGAGGCCCCTCGGTCCCCTCTCTGCAGGGCCCAGGTTGTGTCACACGGGGGGCAGTGGCCCCTCCCGCACTGACGCCTTCCTACACCCCCTGCCGTTCTCCTTCGCCCTTGGGGGACTGAGCTTGCCTGGCTTTAGTCAAAGATTTGTTGGCAGAGGTCATCGTGGTGGTGCGAGGCGCTTCTCGGTGGTGCCAAGCAATAGGACAAGAGGCAATGGGCAGAACCTGCTGCCCAGGAAGTTTCACCTGAACACGAGAAAGAGCTTCTTTACTGTGCAGTGACTGAGCACTGGAACAGATTGTCCAGAGAGGTTCAGGAGTCTCCCTCACTGGAGATACTCAGGAACTGTCTGGACACAATCCTGTGCCATCTACTGTAGGATGACCCTGCTTGAGCAGGGAACTTGGAACAGATGACCCTAACACCAAGGTTGTGTGTTTGATCCCCATTATGGGCCATTCACTTAAGAGTTGGATTCATTGTCCTTGTGGTTCCGTTCCAACTCAGAAGATTCTGTGATTCTGTGACCCACTGTGGTCCCTTTCAACTTCACCCATTCTGTCATTCTGTGATGTCCATGATGAGCCACTATCAAAAGTGGCTCATTTTGCAGAGCTCTTCTTCTTATTGATGAACATTTTTCTTGTGTAGTAATAACTAAAATAAAAAACATCTTTCACATCAACCCAGGCAAACATTTTTTCACGTTCTGGCTGGCACTTTTGTGGGTCCCACACTCCAAGACCCTATTAATGTGGATAACCTGGTTATCTAAAATACTTCAGGATTATGCTTTAGAAACCAAACTGTTTCTTGGCACTCCAGAATCGCTGAAAACTGAAAATCCTTCACCAGCAGATATAGTAGATGATTATATTTTCAAGGCATGCATATTTTGCATATTTATATTTTCAAGGCATGCATATTTTGCATATTTCTCTTTAGAACGCTTTAAATAGAAAATTAGTGCTATGTTTTGGGTTTTTTATTTCATGAGTAGCAATAGCATTGCACTTGCAAGTGTCTCGTACTTTGTAAGCAAACAGTTGTGCAATAAGTCTTTCCAAAGGGTCCTAGTATAATTGTTTTTACAGGTGCTTGGTGATGTTTTGGAGCAGATGAAGCTGTTAAACATTCTTTCTGTGGACTGTTAGACTGAGCAACGCTCACTCATCTGTCACCTTCTGTTTCTCTCTGCACTGCCACAGCCATTTTTGTCTGGTACATTGAGCTTTACTAGGGATTGATCTGTCTGAAAAAGCCCTCTCTAAATAGAAGGATGTTTTTCCATCTGCTTGAGTTCTCTGGTGAAGTTGAAATGCCTGCTCTGAGCAGTTACGACGACGCAGAGCAGGGACTTTGGAAGGGGGAAGAAGCAGCTGGGTGGTCTCTGTGGTGGCATAAGTATGTCTCCTGTCAAATGTGAAACTCAGCCTTAGTTCTAGAGGTTGTGTATGTCACCCCTCCCCTGCCCTTTTTTTTCTTATTGCCCTGAAACTCTGATTTCCTAACTAATGAATGCATACTTACAGATGTGCCTAATTACCTTTCTTCTCAGTTCTATCCTCGCTTTACTTGAACTGGAAGAATGTATATATATATATGTATATGTATGTATGTGTAAGAACTTATATTATGGGAAACATGCCATTTGGATTGAAACAATGACATTTAAAGTATTTCTGTGTGGTAGAAGTAAAGAATTCTGGCTTTTTTGTCTAGGTAGGAAATGTGTTCAAAGGTGTAATTGAGGTGCTGGTTGCAGTGACTGTGCACTGCTGCGCCACTCACTTCCCTGTTTATTCACTGGCCTTCTGTAACCTGAGCAGCTGCAGAAATTGCTGGTGTGCTTGCACACTGTGGTATAACAGCAGTCAGTTGTGGCTTGAGAGAAAGCGTGTTGAAATGGCTGGTCATTTTCATTGCTTCTTTTTTCTCCTTAGGTAATTCTAGAGGCTATGGATATACTCTTCAGAATAAGAGGAGGCTTGGATCTTGCATTTCAGCTTGCAACTACTGATGGTGTGTCTATAAGACTAATAGATTTCTTAATACTTATATAGTCTTTTATTAAGAAACTACTTATTATATTTATTTTCTTAGCATTCCACTAGGTGTTAAGTGCTTCTTCACAAATGTGTAATGATTAAGTACAAAAAATGTTATTCTTTATCTCCATAAATTTTCTGAGTTTTTTCCATCTTACGTTTTTTGTTTTAATTTGAAATAAACTTTACATTGACTTTTTAAACTAATTTGATTTGCATATACTTCTTGCTTATGGATATGTTATTGGGACCGCTTTTCAGCTTGAAGCCAAAGGTGACCCTGAAATTCTAAGCAAACTTAAAACTTAAAGGCAATAAAATTGGTTATAACAGGACTGTATTAATAATACAATTTTGAGACTGTGGTCCAATCTTGCTAGAGAAATAGAGGAGGGGAACAAGCTAACTAGTCACTTTACTGAATTTAGACAGGATTGGCTACTTCAGTTCCATGTGATAGCAAGGGACTAGTCCATATGGCATTAAGGGGCTCCTCTGGTCCCACATTGTTACAGTAAAGTGACGTTCTCTTCAGAAGGCCTGCTCAGGGCTGTCAGTGGCCATTGAGCTGTCATAGGGCAGAATGGAGAAGGAGGCTGTTTTTAGCTCAACCTTTGGTCATTCTGCATTTTAAAAGGACTTGTCTCCAGTAGAAACTCTGAATTCCATCTAGTGAACCTTGATAAGGAACTTGGGCTTATTTGAGTTCATGATGTGGAGCAGAAGTGTTGAATAGATTGACCTAATCCAAAGCAGCATTTTGTGAGTTGCATCCTCAGAGAAGGGTTATTTATTTGACATTGTCTACAGTGTAGTGATTTGTAACCACAGTGAAGTGGAGTGGTGTTTGAATTGTCCAAGTGCATGGTATTCACACCTGTTAGTGTGTAAATGTGGCACACTGTTCCTTTTGAAGGGCAGTGAGGTTTTTCTTTCGGAGAAATTTTCCTTTGACTTTTCTGATAATGTAGTTTTTACAGACTTCTAGTACAAAAGTTACCTAATAGTGACCAAATTTAAGTTAATGCATCAGAGAGATACAGCATAGTCTTTGATAGCTTGTTAGGCTTTTTAAACTGACTGTATTCAAACTAACGGTTTTTAACCTTCCCAAGGAGGAAAAAAATGTGGCTAATGTGCCAAAGTTACTCTGTCATATCCAATAGTGTCATATCCCGTATTGGTTCAGGTTGTAAGGTATGGGTTAAACACCTTACAAGCATTGAAAGACAACTGTATAATGCTGGTAATACAGTGTCAGGCAAACCAGACTGTGGCTCACAGGTTTATGTTGGCCAAAATTTGGTCCTCAGCTGGAATGTAGGCCCTGCTTGCTTTTCCACAGATTTCGTCAGGTTCTGGATTGTATTTCTGAACAGTGATATGAAGTCAGAAACGTGGGACTGAGATTGAATCTTTCCAGAATTTTTTCAAAAGCCTAAATATATGTAAAAGTTTGTCTGTACGTAGAAATTTGTTTGTAGCTGTGGGCTTGGTTAAAGAGTTATTAGATGTGGTAAGTGACTGCAGAGTAGGTTATTCTGTAAATTTGACAGCATCTGAGAAACAGTACACTTTTGTTCAGGGAGGTGTGAATGCGTGTTTGAGACAGACCTGCTAAGTGAAATCTTATCTCAGTTTTTGTTTACCCAGTCATTTTTCTGATCATAACCGCACTTGCATCTTTATTCCAAGTCAAAACAATTTCAATAACTGTATGTCCAGCAGCTAAAAAAAATGGTGAGGGAATTTTCCAGGCTAATTATATCCTTACTGTGTTTCAGAGGCATCAACAAAAAAGGCATTAGGATATGTTTTCAGTGATCTTGAAAACAAACTGTCCTCAGAGGTTCTTGTATTCAGAATCTGCCACAGTCCAGTCTATGTGTGGCCTAACAATGGTATGACCACAGTTCCAGAGCTGACTGATGAGTCTGCATGTAAGGAGATAAGACGATTTATACAGTGAGTATATTTAAAAACTGGGGGGGAGGGTTAACAGATTAATTTCATAATATAGAAATTTCTCTTTCTGTTGATAATCCAGATTTGATCAAGATGATGAGACCAAACGAAAGCTTGGCAAAAAAAAGGATAAAAAGTTACAGGAAACGGTATGTTTCTCAGCCACTAATAAATTATATAATACAAATTGCCATTTAAACATTTTTAAGGTTGCCCTCCCTAGTTTTTTTTGTACACAAATAGGCATTGACATGACTTAAAAGAATGCTTTTAAAGTCATTGAGGCTCAACATGAATGCAGAAATCCACCTATGGTAGATCAGCACATAGAAGTTTGTCTTTAACATTAGCAGCTTTTTTTTTAACCTAAGTATTTAATTACTGAGTTTGATATCAAATATCTGCAATCTTACTTTTCCCTTCTTGGTGCATGTGTAGTTGGAGATGTACTATTGGTGTCTTTATTCTCTGCAGCAGCAGATAATCAATGTAGACCTCATGTTGGAAATGACGTCTTCGTTAGCTGCTTTGGCTCCAGTCATTGAAAGAGAAAAGAGGGAACACCACTACATAAATATGACATTACCAGTTGATGTTGTTGCATCCGTTTCTCCAGAAGAACCATGGGGAAAGTAAGTGTTAATCCTGAACTTGCAATTTTTCAGCTTCATTTCTGCTTTTTCTTGAAATAATGAAGTAAAACTACATCAATCATCAGTTTAATGAAAAGTATGTAGTATTTTTGTGATGTACTTTTAACTGTGTAAATAATAAAAGCTCACGTAGACAGCTGTTAACTTTAATAACTTGAGACATGATCCTTTTGCTGTCCATAAAAATTCAGTTTATCAGTGTCTGGCAGATTTGATAACTCATAAACATTCCTTAGCAAGGAATTGAGAAAGCCAGGAAAATGTTCTAGAGATTCTTGTAGGTGAGGTGTATAAAAGTGAGAGTTGGGGTGTATTTGATGAGTCTTTGTAATCTAGCCCTACATTAGGGGCTGCAGCTGGGTAGGTACAGATAGAAAACATTTGAATCTGCCTCTGTACATTTTTTCCTTGCATTTTCTCCATAGGATTTGACTCTGAGCGGCACTAAATGGAGTGGATAAAATGCAAAAAAAAAATATATTTAGTCATATATGTGATTTATATTTTGGCAAATGCTCATACTGATTGTGTTTCTGATATGAGAGCAGGGTAGCTGCATTCTGGAGGATTAAATCACTAGGGATTCGTTTCTGTGTGCAGACAAGCTTTGAGTAAGGCACGGCTGGGCTCTGCCTTTCCCTGTGGGAGCAGAAGCATTGAAGTAGTGCAGTCATCTGCACTACCAGGTCAGACATGCATTTAGGCATTGTATAACACACAGCTGTGAGAAAAAATGATTCACCATCACTGCTCTACTTTTTAAATATTCTCCCTTACACTTTGCAGGGTACAAAATCTCCTAGTGAAAGCAATTCATGAGCAATTAACTGACATGGAAAGATGTATCATGAAATATGTGAAGGGAACATCAATTGTGGTACCAGAACAATTTCATTTCATGTTACCAGGAAAAAATCACCTTGTAACAATCTCATATCCTACGGGTATTTCAGATGATCAGCTGGAAAGTTACAGAAAGGTAAAGCCAACAAACCATAACAGAACCTGATCTTTTATTTTTATTTTTAATTACTATAATTGAAGGAGTGGTAAAGCTTTCCATTTAGTCAATGTAAAATAAATACTAGGAGATACTGCTATTTTTTAAAATTTATTTTTATTATAACCAAAGCAGTATACTGAATGTGGAAACTTGATTTATTAGAAGTTATTTTATAGAATGTGCCAGATCTCTTTTTTGTAAGGGACCAATAGAAACTTTAAAAGTACATAAAATTTCATCGATAAAGATTTTATCTAAATTATACTTCCAGTACAGTATTCTTTGAATTTCTCCACTTCTATGGTAGAACATCAGTTTACTTTTGGTGTGTTACTACATTCAGGTTTTAGCACACGTCCTGAAAGGGTTAGTATTGGGGGTTTTGTTTGTTTTGGTTCTTTCTTGTGGTTTTGTGGGGTTTTTGTCTTTTTGTTTGGAGGGGGCTGCTTTTTGTAGCTCACAGCTGACCAGGCTTAGCTAGTTTTTGGCTTGTTTTTGCCTTCTGGGTTGGCACATCTAGGAAAGAGAATATGGATGAGGTGGAAAAATGTTGAGATGCGGCAATCCTTTCAGACCGAGACTGACACCAGTTCAGGTCACGCAGTTTCACGTACTGAGAGCAGGGAAAAGTATTCTGCAGCTTAAAGGTGTAGAAGCTGTGGGGACTTAACCATTTTCTTTTTCTGTGTGAAGCATTACTCGGTGTATAAAACCCAAATCTAGCCTTGTATTTGCAGAGGCCTCAGGCACTGGTGGCACTGTCTGTGTTTCCTGCTCTCTGTCTGTCTGTTTCTGTTCACTCTTACCCACTGATGGGAAGTGTCACTGCAGCTCCTGTAGCTGGGTTCAGTGCTGGGTCGTCTGCCTAAAATGTATCACCCGTGTTACACATATTATCCTAGATGATCTCATCATTCCTTTCACTTTTAAGCTCTGTGAAAGAAGACAATATATCTCTTTAAATGTGGCTGCTGTGTGGCAAACAGCTTAAGAAATTTAAAAATAGACTGAATCTGCTTGAACTATAAGCCCACTATCCTTACTTTGTCTCGGTAGATGTTATTTGTATGTTCCAATATGAGTTAAGATTGTAAATCGATGTGTGTATCTACATTACTGTGTAGATAAAACTAATAATTTTCTATGATGGTGTATTTTATCATACTTTCATAACAAACCTGTCACTCATGGTATCTTCAGTGGGGCCCCGGCAGCATATGTTATGTAACAGGACTGCATGAAATAGTGGGCCCTTTAGGTGGGAGGTAAGCCTGCATGAGCTTCCTTGGAGAGGTGAGGTCTAGCAGTAAACATACCTGCTGAATGTTTAATTAAGCATATTTTAACAATTTGCTAAGCTATGCTGTTAAAATTATGTCTTTATTGCTACTTACAATGCGATCTTTCTTTTAATCCAAAATTTGAATTGTGTTTCTTATTTTTATTTGAACTTGCATGTAGGAATTGCATGGGTTATACAACCTGCCTTGTGACAGACCATATTTCAAGAGAGCAAATGCTTATCATTTTCCAGATGAACCATATAAAGATGGATATCTCAGAAATCCACATTTACATCTTAGTTCACCTGGCATGGAGTCTGGAATGGTAAGTTTAAATTGAAACATTTTGCAGAAAGTACCTTTCTGTTTTAATTGAGAAATTTTTTTTTTATTGAAAGAAGTAATTTAGATAGTCAATGATGTGTAGATGAGAAAGTGAAATAATTGGTTTGACCTTTTAAGCAAAAGGGCTCCTCTGCACAAAACGATATTGCTTTAATTTGCTGTATTTGTCCCGAAGAAATTGGATTTTCTTGGGAAAATAGTGTACATGTTTTTAGCATATATTCTAAAAAGTTTCTCAGAACGAGGGCAAGAAACTAAAACTATCAACAGAGAAGTTTAGGAGACAAAAACAGGCGGAGTAATCATGTGTGAATAATGACCCTTCAAATCTTCCAAAGATTTGCGGTCCCCAACTGAAAACTTTACAGTGCAAGTGACAGGTCATGTGACTTCTCTGAAAACTGATGCAAGTGTGATCAGATGCTTCTGTGTTCTCTACCCTGTGCAGGTTTATTTAGTTCAAGGTGTATACAGTTACCACCACTATATGCAGGATCGCATCGATGACAGTGGCTGGGGCTGTGCCTATCGGTCTTTGCAGACAATCTGTTCTTGGTTCAAGCACCAAGGCTACATGGATAGACCTATACCCACACACAAGGAAATTCAACAGGTACAGAACATTTAAGATTATTTTATGCATATTTTTCTAGAAAGGTTTGTGTAGATTATTTTTTAAACGTCAAATTCGTATATTTAAGAGTTTGGATTTGTGGGATTATTTTGTCCCTTAAATTGAACTGGTGGTTCTGAATTGTTTATCTGTGTTGGGTGACATTATCTGTACAAATAAGATATATTAAAATAGTCTTTTAAATGTTTCCTTGGATTACTATTCTATTAGAAGCTGTGATATGACATTTTCAGTGTTTTTGTCAAAGGAAAAGAGAACAAAGAACCCAATGTGTCATGCTAAAACAGTTTTAAAACTGGCTGTCATATTAAGTGACAGCTGGATTAGTTCCCAGATGCTACACATGAATTTACTGACACCTTTTGCAGCTTTGCCATTGACAGTAGTGCACTTTTCCTGATTTTTGAGCTCTCCTTCACTTCTTTTTCTGTTTTGAATTAAAATGCATACTTGAATATGTTCATTTCTGTTAACAGCACTGAAGTAAAACTGTAGGCTTGTAGCTAATACCCATACTTGGGTATGCCTATCAAAGAATACTGCAGTTACCTTCAGTCTTCTAAACATAATTCTTCGTGTTACATTTATTTACTAAACATTTTTAGTAAAGTTTAATTCATTCCATAAAAAACTTTTATCATACATAGCAGGGATGTGAACACTAAAGGTGAAACTGCAATTCCTGAACATTTCTCAATCCGCACCTGAATGCTGTTGAAGTCTGTGCACTCCTGTATTATTTTTAGGCATCTAAAAGAGGGCAGTAGCCTGCAGAGGACCATGTGGGCTTTGTGTCCTGAGCAGAAAAGGCCCCTCTCAAGTGCTGCATGTAACGTATAAGCCTCAGAATGAAAAAGCGTTTAAAGTAAACCATAACCTTTGCAAGTATCAGTGGCCTCTTCCTCACAGTACTATTTTATGGATCCTTTCCTGGGTACTTCGAATAGAAATCCAGGCCTTTCAGTCTGTGAAGTGGCTTCTGCAGTGTACAAATGACACTCTCCATTATTAAACAGGTCACTGGTCACCCTCCCAGCCTGAAGTCTGCCTGTGGACCTGGGGTCGTAGTCTCTGCTCATGGACACAGTTCTGCATTACTGCTCAAAGGGGCATTTCCAAAACACAACTGCAGTGAATGAATTCAACATTCATTGGTCTACTTTTGACCATCTAGGTTCAAAACACATATAAACCGAAATTTTTGTTCACAAAAAGTGGTGGAGTTCCCTACTATACGTTGTTGATATTTGGGTTTCTTCCTCATTATGATGTTGCAAAGGCACTGGTTGATGCTGGAGACAAACCTGCGGCATTTGTTGGGTCACGGCAATGGATTGGTTCGATTGAGGTACAGCTTGTTTTGAACCAGCTTTTTGGAATAACATCCAAAATATTATTTGTCAGGTAAGAATCACTACCTGTTTAGTAGCTTGGTAATTGCTAAATAGACTGAATGCCTTAAAATGCAAATTGTGATTACAGTACATGAGAGAAGATGGATAATTAAAGAGATAATAAATCTCTTAAGGGTTCCTGTATTCCCAACTTCAGTTGTGCTAAGTGTTTACAGATGAAGGTGGTATTAAATTTTTTGGGAGCTTAGGGTTCCAGTTTCCAGTTGCTACAAATTGCTTAATAATATGCAAATTGCCCAGTTTTATAAAGTTGTGGTCTAATGCTTCCACAAGAAATGTGGCTCCCACTGGGTGTGCCTAATCTATAAATTGCTTAATGATATGCAAACTGATCTGGAATTCAGCCTTTTCCTTTGCACCACAAACATAATTTTTGATGCAGGCACACAGTCTGATGGCCACAGAGAACTGAATGCACACTGACAAATAACTTATTACTGCAGCCACAGACCTAACTTGTGAGTTTAGGATTGAGGCAAATTGTTGAGAAGTCTGGAAAATAATGTTCTCCTTTTTGCATTTGTGTGGCAAATACAGCAAGGAATTTGTTTCCATTCTGACAATCTGATGCTCTCATACACAATGAAGGACCCTACGAAGATATTTGGGACAAAAAGAATAATCTTTAGCATTTATCAGAAGAAAAATTACCATACTTTTATAATTTAGGCAGCACTAAGCCAGTACTAAGCAGACTAACAAATCCCTGAACACGTGATGAATACAGTCATGAAATTAATTACATATACTAGCTTAGTGTGTATGAAAATACAAGTCAAAATACTTCTCATCTGTTATGTGTATTTAGAGTAAATTCACACTGTAGGTATTCTAGAAGAGCATGGTGATGGGGATTCTTAATGTAGGAAAATAGTTCAGGTCTTCAGTACTTCAATCTTTTTTTTGTTCCAGAGCTTGTACTTGCAGATGATCCACCTATTATTTACAGCAGCTCTGACAGGCCCTGGCAGTAGGAAGATTTTTATTCCTGCATATGAGAATGTAGAATACTCCTCTTTCTGAACTTTCTGTACAATTGTTCTTAGTGCTGCTACAAGGGAGCACCAGTTTTTTTCAGTGTTATGAAAAACCAACCAGTATCAGTACCATGCTGGGAAGAAGAAACAATCATGCAGCTTTTTCAGGTGGTCACTGGCAGTGGATGGCATTTTTGCCTTGGGCTTATTTCCAGCTAGCATCTCTAATTCTTTATGGAAATAAGACTTCACAGCTGCTCTAGCAACACTGGTATTGGATCCATTATCATAAATGCACCATTTCCCAGAGTTCCAGTTTTGTATTCTGTCTGCATTCAATCCATTCTCTCTACTTGGGAAGCAGGCACACAGACTTTCATTGGGTTTTAAAAAGATTAGCCACTATATAAAGAAATATAAAGACACAATATTAAAAATGTGTGTATTAATTTCCTTGCCTAGCCACTAGACCTTGTGTAAGAAAACATTTTTCAGATTGTCTCAGGAAGTTTACAGAGGAATAATCCAGGTGACTTTCTAACTGGTTATCTATGCAGTGAATGAGTATAATGGATAATTAGAGAAGTAAGCCTAGTGACAATGACAAATCTATTACTGTTCTTCTTACCTAGCCAGGGTTCTGAATTAGCGCTGCAGGGAAGAGAGCTTGCTAATCATTTCAAGACTGAGGGAACTCCGATTATGATTGGTAAGTGCTTGAGTGTTGAAGAATGCTAATGAAAGTGCATGGCCTCACTGTGCTGAACTTCATTTCAATTAGAACCCATTTAATTTACTGTGCAAGAGTTATTTGAAACTGTAGATTAATTTAAAGTTAAAGTTTTCCCAAGGTAGCCTTGAAAATTATACAATTTAGTCTGGCTGGTATCTTTTTATTCAGTATTTCTTTCAAGCTCAGTATTAAACATGGTAACAAAAGTCAGTCTAAATGGTGTTTTTATAAATTGCTGTTAATTCAGAACTTGAGCTGACTTCCATTCTCTGCAGGAGCAAAAGTTCATAGAGTTCCCAAAAACTTCCCCTCAGACAAGAGTACTGTTTAGCTGGCTTGGAAGAGAAGGGTATTATCCAAATGGACTTTAGACTAGTTTTAATAATCTGAAATACTGGTAAAAAAGAAGTGCCATTTGTAAGAATACTGTGACATTAATTGAACTATTTCCATGCTGTGTTTTAGGAAATTAGTAATATTGACATTATTATTTTCAACTTTAATAACATTAATTTAAGCAATTTTTGCAATCTGTATTTTGCATTACATAATACAGTGTAAGTTTCTCAAAATAAGGGTGCCAGAAGTCCAGACTTTGGTATGGTGATGGTTTAGGTCAGATATTAAGAAGAAATGCTTCTCTGTGAGGGTGACGAGACACCAGAACAGGCTGCCCAGAGAAGCTCTGGATGCCCCAAGGCCAGGGGGATGGTCCAAGGCTAAAGGCCAGGTTGAATGGGGCTTTGAGCAGCCTGGTCTAGTGGGAGGTTGGATGGTAGGGTTGTTGGAAGTAGGTGGTACTTAAGGTCCCTTACAACCCAAACCATTCTATGATTCTATTAAATATTCTTGGCCTTTCAGCAGTCTTTTTGTCTGAATTTCAAGAATGTAGAATCCTATATTGAAAAATCTTTTCGTCTGTAACTTACCCATCCCTGTAATGCTCTCCTGTAGGTTGGTTTAATTTTGTTGTTGTTGCAGGGTTGGAGATTGGCTTTTTGAGGGTGCATTTTGGGGATTGTTTTTGCTTGTATTCTTCCAGGGATTTTGCAATCCCTACCTGCTGTGTGGAGCTATTACTACAGTATTGCAGGGACGTAAAGTATTGCATCTGAAAGAAACATGCAAGAGTTGACCTGTGCCCATCTCATCAAAATATCCCCTTTTCCTGTTTGCTGGCTGGAAATCAGAATTTTCTATTCTGCCCCTGATATTCATTGATGTAACTTCGTAGAAAACAGCAGATAAACCTCATCCAGAAATTCTGGTTTCTGTTCTAATTTTAGTCCTTTTACCACCGGGAAATTTTGCAGATTTCTTTTCTACAGTTAGGTTTCTTAAAAAGAAAAAGTGCAAAAGGGATGTAATAAATATTCTTGACTTCATCTGGTGGAAGTGTTGAGGATTTAACCTGCCTTGCTTGGAACAAATTTGCAATATAAATTCTCTACTCATTTTAGTTACTACGACTAATCTTTCTTAGATATAGTAAAGATATGTTGTTTAATAATGTGAAGAATCTTATGTCAGACATTTTCAGAATTATCTTGATAACCAAGTTATTCTGTTAATAGAAGGTTTTGATGTACTTTTATTTAACCTTTGACATTAAGTCAATTTCAGTGAAAAAAATTTAGCAATCTGTGTTTCTCCTATTTTAGGTGGAGGTGTTTTGGCTCACACAATATTAGGAGTGGCTTGGAATGAGACTACAGGGCATATAAAATACTTGATTCTAGACCCACATTACACTGGAGGAGAAGATCTGCATGTTATTTTGGAAAAGGTGAGGCTTGATACACATATATACACACACATTTATGTATATACATGTATTTGGGCATTAAACAGGTAATGTCCAGCCAAATACAAATTGACCATTCTATGGCTTCTCCATTCCTTATGGAAGCAGTGCTGACCCCAGTTAACCTGCATACTACAACATGCTAAGTATTGTCAGTTTCTGAAACTTAGTGTCTTTGGAGGAGATGTATCAGATCAGCAACTACATCAACTTACTATACTATAAAGCAGTGTTCTTTGTTTCATCTGAATTCACCCATCTCCCCTTTTACCCAGGAGTATATAGGATAAATGTGTTCTGTATTTTGAATAAAATGGAAAATTCTGTTCAGGCTGTAAGATGCTGTAAATGAAGCAGCAAAGATAATTTATTTTAAATTTTAAAAGTTATTTTAAAAATCCAACTTTAAGCATTCTCAGATCAGACCTTGAACAATGTTCAGAGGGGAGGTACTGAACTGTTTTGAAAATGTGGAAAAACTCTAAAGAGCTCAAGGGTATGTAATGTCATTTCCACATTTAAAGCCACCAAAAGGGGTGATGCAGCACATTAGAAACCAGTAAACATAGTGTCAGAAATATAAACTCTGAAAGCAGCTAAATCATCCTGTGATAGGTAATGAATGTCTTTCCTGGTTTTCATATTAAGTTGCAAATAGTAACCTCTATTTATAATCTTTGATACCCTTGTATAGGCCCAACAAAAAAAAACAAAAAACCAAAATAAAACAAAAACGACAACAACAACAAAAAACAAACAAAACAAAAACAAACAAACAAAAAAAAACAAACACCACAAGAAAAAAGGTGTCTAAGAAACATTTTGCTGGCCTATAATGATCAAAGCTTGAAATGAATACAAGAAGAAACAATTTCCAAAGAACATGTAGGACCAAAGGCTGTTTACAGCTACCAGCTGCTACGAATGGTCCAGTGGTCCAGGAGGATAAAATACATGCAGAACCCACTTTCCTCATCAGAAGTTTCTGGGGAGGAACTGAGGTGGACTGTGTGTAGCTCTTTTCTTCAAAAACACCTCCAATAATTACGTGGTACTCTGCAAACTTAAAAGCTTTTGTTAGACTGTTTGTTGCTGCTGAATCAGGTTGAACAGCACAATTTCTGATATTAGGAGCTCTATTTGGGGCTGAAATGTCAACTATAACCAAAGAAGGCATGGATTCAGGATGAGAAAAGGAAACTGAGAATGGTTGTGTCAGAATAACTTTAATCTCTCAGTAGCAGCAGAAGGTAGTGGGGAGGTGGGGATGGGGAGGAGATGATACTTTCTAAGAACTAAGATGGGGACGGAGGAAGGGAGAGAGTGTCTTTGTAATGTGTTTTCCATTCATGTGTTTCCAGGCATGTAGAGAACTTTCTGGAAATTGTCATTGCATTCTGTAGACACTTGAAAATAATTCATACAACTTAGATTAGTATGATTAGTAAAATAAGAGTAGATCCAATAGTAGTACACAGGAAAACCAGAATTCATTTAAAAGCTATCTTGCTTTTCCTTGGACAGGGCTGGTGTGGATGGAAGGGCCCGGACTTTTGGAACAAGGACGCCTATTACAATCTGTGCCTACCTCAGCGACCAAAGGCTATTTAAATTCACTCTTATGCTGAACGTGCTGAGACAAGAGTAGCCGATCTAGATAAAACTGTCCTGTTATTTATCAAAATAATGCTTTAAGTCAATCAAAACCCAGTTGAAATAGGAATGTTGGTTGAATAACTTAAATTAAGAAACTATTTTTTTTAAATGAAACCTCTAGAAATAAGTTACCTGCTTTGAACTGTATTCCTTACAAATGCATTTATTAGGCAATGAATACTCTATACTTTCCTATAAAACAACTTTATGTTTATATAGCATTTTCTCTTCTGCTAAAATCTTTATAGAATAAATGCCAGATCCTTTTATTTTATAGAATTCTTTCATGACTAAAACGATTAACTGTCCTCTGCCTTTCAGGTTCCACTTAGCCAGCTGTATTGTCCATTATGAATCTGTTCAAAAGCCTTGTTTGCTGCTGGTACTCTTGATGATGCATTTTAGGAGTAGGAGAAGAATGGCTATATGTACTGAGTTGTATTAATTTTGCTGTCATATTTACCCAGAAAAAAAGTGCAGGAGAATTTTTACATGCTCATTTATTTATAGCTGTATGAATACAAGTCTTCTAGGGGGAAAAAAAAACCTCACAACATTCTTCTGTAAGAAGTAACAATAAACAAGCTTTCCTCCTTCTCAGAAGGAGACAATGTCCCAGCACACACATCTGACTGCTCAGTGTATCCTCCAGTCATGGATCTTCAGACTTCGGATTCCCCTTATTTCATGTTGGGATTACAAGCTGTTTCTTCTGGCAGCTAGGAGACAAGATCTGTCATAGAAACAAACAAAATAAGTCTGTAGCTACTTCATCAGTACATCAGTAAGAGTACCTATGATTTTTACTTTTTCTGTGTTAAAGTAGCCTCTTAAGTGTCATTCCACATGTATTGTCCATTTCCAAGAAGACCCTAACCTTAACTACCTATGCAAGTTCATCCTTACTAGCAGGCTTCTAAATCTCACTGCTCTGCGTCTAACACACATTTATTTTACTTAGATACTAAAAACATTTTAAAAAATATTCTGAATTGTATTAAACCAACACTATTACACACCATCTGATCTTCTCCTCTTCCTGTTTATAGATCTGCTGGTTTCACTTTCTTGTTTCTGTGCAGCTGGATCCTCTCTCCGCAAGCTGTGTTTGTCACTTAGCAGGTATCCGGACTGTCCTCTCAGTT
Source organism: Machaerirhynchus nigripectus (assembly GCA_013397975.1). NCBI lineage: Eukaryota > Metazoa > Chordata > Aves > Passeriformes > Dicruridae > Machaerirhynchus > Machaerirhynchus nigripectus. The sequence goes on from VZRQ01010305.1 coordinate 357,407, forward strand.
TCATTGTCTGGGTGTGCTGAATTGTCCTGAGGAACTTGGCACATTCCAGAAAGCCATAATCCAGTGCGAGGTCTGCTGCCGTCTGTCCACTGTTGTTGCACAAGCTGAAACACAGAATTAACAATAACCAAATAAACTGGAATAATGAGCAAGCACTGATTAAGTGGTAATTTAGGCAGATGTATAAAAGTGAGTACAGAGAATCAATCAGTCCAAAATGTTTGTCAAGGATAGCATAGGGCTCATAGAGGGGGCTGGTCTTAAATACAAAAAGGAATAATTACTTTAAAATAAATTAAAATACTGGCTTAGCATATCAGAAAGGCAAGAAGAAGGTGAGATTATGATCAGCAATATTCTCTCAGCAGTTGTTACAGAGGTATAAAGCTAAACAACAGCATGTTAGCATGTGATCTGTGCTCCTTTGGTGTTTATGTCAGTTTTTAATACTCTTAGGGCTATAGTCATGCTATATTTGCAGCCTTAGCATGCGTGTTCTGAGCAAGTTAAATGTACTGTGTAAAACGCACATGCTTTCACACTCTTACTGAAGTTACTAAATGTAGCTCAACTTACTCAATTTTAGCATCACCAGCAACAAGGAGAGCAAGACATTCCAAACTCCCAACTTTTGCTGCTTTATGTATCGGGGCTTCTCCAAGGCAATCCTAAAACCACAATTTAACAGTCATTTGAAAGAAGAGGAATAGGATAAAGCCATCTTGTTCTGCAAAGTGACTGTTTATATACACCAGTCAGTTGTGAGCTGAGAGAGAGATTAAAGGAATAGAGCTAGTAAAGTGTACTTGGCAACTGCCATTAAATGCCTAGTGTATTCATCATCACAAAGTAGAAGCACTGTCCCCTGCAGTACTCATTGTTTAACCTTTGCCTTCTAAAAGGTAATTTACACAAAATACTCTCTGCATGGATTAACAGCGTCTCTTGGGACCATTCAGGGATTGCTGTGACCAATAGCTTGCTACCAGCTCAGAGGTTTAAGGAATTAAACTAAGCAACTAAAGTAAGAATTCTTACATTTACTGGAAGTAGGGACAAAATTTTGGAGGAAAAATACTCAATTGTGTAAAAGAATTAAGTTGTTTGGACATCTGCATGCAGCATTTTAAGTGTGAAAATAGAATTACGCATTGCAAGTGAAATTGCTAATGCAATACAGACAGGATTTCTGGTTCATGCTAGAAGTTACTCTACAATAAGCAACCCCAGATACCTCATGCAATACAACTGAGTATAAAAAAACCTTTCTTAGATAAAAATTATGTAAATAATATCAAATGGATTTGCTGACATGCCAGATTAGAAGTGGAAGGAATAAAATGTATGTTTGTACCTGTTGGTTCAAATTTGCTCCTGTCTGCAGTTGCCAAAGTAGAAAAAAAGCTTCACCACCACAAGCAGCCAAGTGAGCTGGAGACTGACCAAAGGCATCTGCAGGTGCATTCACACCGGTTCCCGTCTCAAATAGGTTGCTGAAACCACCAGACTGAAACAAGATATCAAAAGAAAAAAAGAAATGTTACTGCCAGTGTAAGCCACGGCAGGTCTCAGAACACCGCATCACAAGCAAAAAACATTCCCCTTGCAAATCATTGGACCTTCATGTTCCTTGAGACTGCCTTTTAAATTTTTTTTTTTATTATTTTATTAAGAGCAGTGCAAGAAAGACTTTTTTAGCTTCTAATCTCCTAACCAGAAATACCGATCGACAGCGGCAGTGCCCCAACATTAACAGCAGCAGCTCCAGGCAAAACTACACCTCATTCACTTCCGCAGCCGTGCTCCCGGTAAGACAAAACCACAGCCAGACCCTCCCAGAGCTCACCTCTGAAGTGCAGTCCAGCATCAGCATCGCTCCCCGTTGCTGGGCGCGGGGCCGTCGGGGCTCGGGGCTGGGGGGCCGAGGCGCGGGTCCGTCCGTGCCCGCCTC
>VZRQ01010305.1:359400-458885 GCA_013397975.1 Machaerirhynchus nigripectus
CTGCTGCACCGGCCGGGAGCGGGCGGCGCTGGAAGCCCCGGTGCCGCCGGCAGCCGCCGAGCCCTGAGCGCGGCCTGGTGTTCGCGTGGTTGTGCTGCTGCCAGGCGCAGCCTCCAAAGCAGTTCTGCCAGCGTACCTTAACGCTGGTGTGGGACTGGTGTGGGACCGAGGCTGACTTGGATCTAGGAAAGAAAACAACAGAGAAATAATTTAGATTTTGCCCCCCAAAAAAGCTTAAGTTGGTGGAAGGAAATCCGTACTGTCGTCCTGCCCAAGCTCTGCCACCATGCCGGGGAGACTGGCCAGACGTGCCACGCTGTAAAACCCAGGTCCCCCCTTCAGCACTGACATTACAGCAAGTTCATCGCCAGTCTGAGTGGGACTAGAACTGCCAATGGTGGATCTCGGCACAGCCACCTGTTGTTACATCTCTGCTCAAAACACATCTGCAAATACAGAACTTTGATTGTCACTTAGACAAGCTTGAACTATCCTAGAGAGGATGAGTGTCCAAGGTGCACAATTCTGTTCCCTTAGCAGTATGGTATTTCCTTCTGTGTCAAATGCCTACATGTTTGTTACGGAAGTTCCTCATAATCACTTCCATCACTTAAAAAAAAATAAGTCACGTATTTAAAAAACAAATAATAATGGCATGGTTTTGATAAATAGAGTTAGGGAAAAAGAAGCGTAACAGAAAGAAGTGTCCCTTTAGGGTATACATCGTTCCGAAATGAATTCACAAACACGATGAAATTACCTTCTGCTTCTCCTTTGGGAAAGCTAATAGAAATTCTTTTAGAGGAACATGAGCATATACAGTACAGTTTTTTAAGGTGAAGAAATCCAGGTAGATAGGCAGTGAATCAATTCAGCAGAACTATTTCAGTAAGTGACAGTTTTCACTTCTCTTTTATATGGAAAGATATATACTTGCGTAATTACAAAATGTTGTGTTGGGGTTTTTCCCTGAATAGCTAGCCAAGCAAATTAGTTAACAAACAAATAAAATTCCTACACTTCTAACTATGCATTGTTAGGGATGAAACATCTCTGCACAGATGCCAGAAATCCACAGTCATTGTTTATGCAATGATAAAGACTGTTTTGAAAACACACATATCCAGAATTAGTTTAAGACTAAATAGTTTTGCATTGCCCACGACGCTGTGTTTTGGTTTGTTTGTTTTGTTTTTGTTTTAAAGATCTCCCCTCCCTACATTACCTCAGTAATTCAGAGGTTTCAAGCTGCACCCCAGGAATCCCATCTTTCCAGCCTAGCCACCTACATACAACATTTGCATCCTGCCAGCCAAACCTCTCTTCAAATTCCTGCTATTAATTAGTTCTTGAGCTTCAGGTCACATTTTGCACACCTCATTAGTGCCTGCAAAACTCTTCTGCCTCAGAATAACCTGTACTTTTACTGGTATAAACACAAACGCAACAATTCTCATTTTGTATGGGGCAGCCCCAAGTGCCAGTTAAGGACAAGGTTTCCTGGCTACAGCTGTTCTGGAACATAATGTAGCGAAAATTCCTCTGTGCTTTGTGTCTCAGATCATACATCTTGCATCGGTATCAACAAAATTAAATTGGGAAAATGGTTCTAAGAAATGTGTGTAAGCAGCCAGATAAACCAAGGTGTGCTGCTGAATCTCACACCCTTCTGCCTCAAAAGCAGCCTGCAGGCCAGTGTTAATTGTCTTTGCTGAAGGGCACTGCTGCTTTGACAGACTGTTCTTCACTCTGTTAAGTAATTAATTCATGCTTTAAAAAGCATGTATCACCTGTATCATCTGCACAAAATGAATCAAGATTAATTTTAGGAGTTTCTTGGTACTTAAAGTCACTTGGGACTGCTGGAAAACATCATGTTGAGCCCACAGGTTTAACCACACAAATCTGCAAGCATCACTCTCCCATTTTGATTGTTGCCTCTGTCCCTGTTGCTATAGAAACAGATCACACTGCCAAAAATGGAAGGATGATAATCATCTGGAAAAAAAGAAAAAGCTGGGAACACAGCTAAAGATTATTTTGAAAGCACTCTCACACATTTTGGTATTATTCCCTTTTTATTGCTTACAGCCAGAAGCAATCGGGAAGTGGAAGCAATGCTTTACATTTGAGGAGAAACCTCGAACAGCATTTTCTCTCAATTATCCTTTTAAGTTTTGTAATATCTTTATGGGGAAAACAAACTACATTACAACAAACAGTTTCTGATCACTGAAGTGGTGAAGTCCCGCCTGCGGGACTGAAGCGTCATGGCCCGGTGCCTTTTTCTCTGAATTGCATTCAGAGTTTCTGCTCCTTTTGTTTATAGTCGCGTTCTGCAGAGCATTTTGGGCTTCTGCTTTTAATTTCCGACAGGACCGGGGGTATCAGGGAAGATCCAGTGGGTGCCCAGCCCGCAGCCTGTCCTGTCACCTGGTCACAGTTTGGCACCGGACAACGGCCGGAGGCGGAGCAAAGCCCAAACGGAAAGTGCCGGCATTACATTCCCCGTCTTCCACCTTCTGCCTTGCCAAAGGCCGTGGGACCCCAGGCCTTTGCAGCGGCGCTGGATGCCGGCGCAGGCCGGGCAGGGCCGCGGCGGGCCCCGGCACACCACCAGGGGTCGATGCAGGGCCGGCGGCGCGGGGCGCNGGAGAGCTGCCGGGGGAGCTCGGGCGGCGCTGCTGGATGGCGCTGAGCAGCGAGCGGCTGCCGCCGGACCCTGCCGCGCCAGGTACCGCTCCCTACCCGCCCGCAGCCGCCCCCCCGCCCGGCTCCGGCCGGCAGCGCCGCGCTTTGGCGAGGTGCGGGGCTCAGCTCTTCCACGGCGGACTTCACGCACACAAGGGTCAGGCTGTATTTACTGAACCTTTCCTTCAGCCTGTCTTCACTCAGCTTCTCCGTTTCATAACAGAGCCTTCTCTTTCATCTAAGTCTTTTGAAGAATGTATTAAAAAGGGGAGCCGGCCAGCTTCAGACCTTCACTGTATTTATAAAGGTGCTTGTTCCACCATTCAGGGGACAAACCCAAAAGTGTGTCTGTTTTTAAGCAGAGAACCACTCCCATGATACACCGTTGGCAAAAGAGAAGGAGTCGCTGGTGGGGATAGAGGCAGGTGAAGATCCTCCAGCACGTTTCCTGGATGGACAACGATACTATGAACAGGTTGTGTTCTCCCTCTCTTAAATAAATACTATAAAGCAGACATTTTTCATCACCTTTGCAGTGGAAAAAAGAGACACCTTAAAAAAACCTACAAGAGGTGCCCTATGCCTGTTTTTATGCCATTAAAATCACCAGGTGTTCCCCCTAAATAAGCTTTTCCTACATTTTCCCCAAGCATCTGCTGAGGTCTTCCAGTTCCCTCCCAGGCCTCCTGAGGACCAGATAAGTAAGCAGCAGCCTATCCACATAGCTAGCTTCCAAGCCAGGTTGGGGTTTTGAGCAGCTGACTCGCCAAATACAACAGTTTATTTTCAGTTACAGTGATAGTGAGCACTGACCAAGACACAGCTTTCTGTCTTTGTTCCCCACCTAGGAACTGGAACTTGTTGAAACATATTACCTTCAAGATTTCTGTCCCTGCCCACTTTGGCTAAAATTGGTCATCCAAGTCTTTGGAAGTAAATGCTCAGGGAACAGTGCAAGACTGGCTGGCAGGTGAACTTAAACCTCAGCTTCCTGTAAAAATTAGAACTTCGTTCAGGAAGATCAAAAAGAATGTAGTACAAACACTAAGTCAGGTATTTTCCACTGTGACGTGCATGGACTCAGTACTGTTTACAGTGCAGCAGTGGTACAGTGTAAATCAGTCTCCAGGTTTGCAGCAGGAACAGAATTAACTCACTCAGGCTTTCTGGGCCCTGTCCTTAATGTTTTCATTAATGAATGACCTGAGACTAACTCCATGGAGCAGAATGAACAGACTCCTGTCTGTTTCTTGACAAGCTGGCTTGGATGTCCATTATAGATATTGCTGTACATCCCTAAATTTATTCTTTGAGCAGGTTTTGATTTTCAGATTTTTTTATGTATGTCTGTAGTGCCTAAAAATGCACGTGCTCATAGCACTACACTTTCAGATACTAGAAAAAAACCCAACACTTCCTAATCACAGCTCTGTGTCTCCTTCCTATAGCACTAAATTCTCAGGAAAGGTGAGATTAAATGTGCCTCCTGTACTTCTTTTTCTAACATTCATGACAGCTAGTTGTAAAAAGAAAATGGCTTTTTTTCCCCAGAAATCTTTAAAAATACAAAGCCCACACAGTCATAATGGATAAGCTTCCAAGACAATTAGTAGTTTAGATAATAGCTTGGACAGTATAACAGGGGATGATTGGTCATTGTGAGGACATTTGACTGTTGAACTGTTACTCCGTTCTAAGCTTTTGCAGTCTTTTTTTTAAATCAAAACACATAGAAAATTTGAAGCAAAAATGTAGAGAAGAACACTTTAATTTTAAAATTGTTTTTACTTAGGGTTTATGTATAAAAATATTTTAGTTAGGACACCAGGCTCAGTTAACTGTTACATTACAGTTGTTCGTCTGTATTTTTAAATATAGTTTCTTCTTTGACCGAATGGAGAAGCAAGTACTCTCTCAGATCCATTCTTGGGAGTGAAAGTATCTCTGTTGTTGCTGGTGATTCCTCCATAAGAAATGTGGGGCAGACAGCTGGGTCCATTCAAGTCTTCAGGCATCTGTTTTACTGGTTTTATGAAACCAGCCCTTAGCTGAGATGTAAAAGCAGACTGGTAAACCCTCAAGGTGTAAGAACAGCTGACCTAAGTTACAGGATGCCAGATGGATGGGGCAGGGACTCTGAATTAGTCTTTATCTCCTCAAACTAAAAAGGTGGTGGTTTGAGGGAGGGGAGAAAGTTTGTCAGAATGGCTTTTGGTTACCCAGCTTTCTTGTGGTTGTTAACTTACTCCATCTCTGTTTTCTGCCAGTTCTATGGCTGTAATTTTTTGATTTTTGTTCATGAGAGAAATACTCCAGGTTGAAAAATTTTAAGGGTGTACATATCATAGAGTCATTGTTTGTTTTCTCTTTCCCAGGGCTTGTATGAAGAAGCATTAAAGCAATTTGAAAAAATCAAAGATAGAGATTTTCGAGCAATGTATCAGCTTGGTGTAATGTATTATGATGGACTTGGCACTAAAAAAGACCCTGTGAGTAATTCAGCTGCACTCTTTTTTTTTTTCCTTCTACTATTAGTTGATAATGACTAAGAGCTTCTTTGTAAACACGATTATTTAGTTTAAAATTAACAGCCTTTTTGTTTAGAATTAGTTTCATAAAGTGCAGCTGTTTACAGAGCATGATTAAAGAGTGAAGGCTCTGGGTTGAGGAAGTTCTCAAAAATAGCTATAATAAAATAGGTGTATCTGAAAAATACAGTAATTTTTATTTTAAAATTAACTTCCAAAGGCTTGGTTGGACTTTGTGTGGAAGCTATGTTTAAAAATTGCTTTAAATTTTTTACTTTCTCATAAGCAGTTCATGTAGATGAAAATAAAGTGAGTGAAAATGGTAATCAAACAATTATATTTCAAAGCATAAGATCTCTGGAATAAAGATTTTTCAAGGTACTTTCTATTCTTTTAGCATGGATGCCAGAGATGATTGTGCTTCTGCCAGTGGTTGACGGTAATGTCTTTAAATTAGACAAATGAGGTAGTAATATTTTTAAATTAGACACATGAAAAATTACATTTGCAAGAATTTGAAGAATTCAAACGGAACAATTATATTACAAAAAAGGAAGACGAATGATTTGCTACAATAAGAATTAATTTGTTGATGAAGATGATTTTAAGAAGTGGCATGAAGAAAGAATACAAGCATTAGGAATTAAAGGTTAGATTATAAGACAGAAGGCCAAAAAAATGAACTGAAGAGTATATTAACAAATGGGACTCCTGTCTGGTGTTTACAGAATTGTCAGCAGAACTGAAAATATTCTGATGGGGTTTAGAAGTGGTTTATTTTTTCTGTATGCCTGTGTAATTACCACAAGTAAACCTTGCAAATAAACGTTTTAGCAAAGTTTCTTTCTTTCTTGTGTATTAAAATATGAACGCTGAGTAAAAGAAAAACCTTTTATAAAGGACTGTTTCTTGTGTATTTAAACAGGATGTCCATGCTAAATCCCAACACCATAAATCTTATTTTTAAAGTACTTCTCAGGCCGTTGCTCATATGCAATGTTCTCCATCTGCTTATTCAACATTATCAGGTTTTGTCCTTTATGAATCTAAGATATTTTAAATGCAGGGACTTGAAAGTGTACTATGTATCACTTTGCCTTCTTTTTAAGGTTGCTTTATGATTTCACATACATTATGCAATATTAAAAAGTTCTCAGGATTCTGAAATTGAAAATGTTACAAGTGTAGGATGTGACCTTGATTTATGTAAGCACAATAATAATTTTGAGAAAAATTTTAACAGTGAAGAAGAGTAATATACTATTAGATGAACATTTACGAGGAAATATTTCACACTAAAAATATGGTGGGGTCAAAAATTTAGGGGCTGTCTAGTAAGCAAAGATCAGTTCTGCTTTGGTATGACACTGTTTTCCAGGCTGTCCTGCCAGTATGCCTCAGCCTTTCTTCCAAGGGTAGAAAGACTTCGTCTTGCAGAAGTTAATGCATTTGCAGGTTATATATTTCGTCCTCTTCACAGTCTGAACATAATAACTTAAATGGCTCAATTTTAGGAAAGGGGAGTGGAATACATGAATAAAATACTCAACTCTGATTCCCCAGAAGCAAGTCACTTGAAGTTTGCAGCTGCATACAATCTTGGCAGGGCCTATTATGAAGGATGTGGTGTTAAACATTCGACCGAAGAGGCTGAAAGGTAAGGGCGGTCAGTGGTTTTCCTGAAAAACTGTAAGATTGTGTGTTATTTAAACTTCGTTGTCCCCATTTTCTTAGGTTGTGGCTTACTGCTGCAGACCATGGAAATCCAAAAGCAAGTGTAAAGGCCCAGAGTACTTTAGGAATGCTTTATTCTATGCCAATTCTAAAAGATCTGAAGAAGGTAAAGCCCACTTGTACCTTTTGAAATAAAAATGAATCACGATTAATTTTTAATTCCACAGAAATAGTACAGTGGTATATTTGACTCTGAAAGTTGTATTTTGAGTAGTTAGACATTATCATCCATTTAAGCCTATGGGAACAGATGGCCAGAATCCCTCATTTTGACTCACCTGACACTGCTAGCCAAAATTTTTCTTTTTTTTTCAAGTGAGAGTATCAGAAAGAATGATAGAATGGATTAAAATTTTGTCAGCTTTGGTAACCTTCAGAAATCAAGCAGGTAACACTGACAGCTCTGACATTAAATGCAGCAGGTTTAAAAGCCTTACAAGGGTTCTTCTTTTATGTAGAAGCACTTCTTACAGGATGGTTGGGGTAAAAGCTTTTATGGAAACAGTATACAAGAAAATAATCTAAGGAAATACATACTCCAACTTTGTGCCTCTTGTTTAGGCCTTTTTCTGGCATTCAGAAGCATGTGACAATGGAAATCTGGAATCACAGGGAGCACTTGGCATTATGTATCTCTATGGACAAGGTATACATCAAAACACTAAAGCTGCTTTGGGGCATTTGAGAAAAGCAACAAGGCTTGGAAACGTCTATGCTCAAGGCCATCTTGTGGAATATTATTACACTAGAAAATTTTACTCAAAAGCTGCTGCACTAGCCAAAAGGTAATTTTTATTTTATTTTTCATTAGGGTTCTTCATGCAAGACCACATAAAACAGATTTAAATGATTAATAAGATAATGATCTTGTCTTTCAAACTCAAGAATTGTTTGAATAATGAATTGCAAAACTCATCTTTAACAACAGGATAGCCAGTGACAAAATTAATACTGTAAGGTTCTCAATTACTCAGTATGATTGAACTTTTCCTTCTGATCCTATAAAGCAAAATAGCCTTGAACTAGAATCCAAAGCAGATGTCCACATGCAATCCTGCCTTCCTTGTCCACTATCCTTGTCCACTAGGCTCCTGACTTCACCATTCCCTTTAACCCCATGTTATCATGGTATCAAAGAACCCTCAGTTTAAAGGGATCTCAGTGATCATCTGGTCCAACCTTTCTTGGCAAAAGCACAGTCTAGATACGATGGCCCAGCACCCTGTCCAGCTGAAGCTTAAAAAGCATACAAGGTCAGTGAATCCACGACTTCCCTTTACCTACTTTTCCATCTTTGGTATGCTTCTCTTTTGGTTTTGAGCAGGCTCAGAAACTTGCAGTTAAGCCAAGGGGATCTCTTGCTCCACCTACTTTCCTTACTTTTAAAGGGGATGAACAAACAGTTCATTGTGCTTCCAGGAGAGCATTCTTGAAAAATTCCCAGCACTCACTAGCTCCTTTATTCTCCATGGAAGCTTCCTATGGAGACCCTCCCAGCTGTGCTGTGAGCTGAAGTTTACTATTCTCAAGTCTAAAACCTTTGTCTTAATACTAACCCTCGGAGTGCTCAGCAGGATCCCAAATCTTCAATGTTGTGATCACTGCTCCCAAGGCTGTCACTCACTGAGGTACTACAAAGCAGATTTTCTTGGTTTGCAAGTAGCAAGTCAAGCAGTGCCTCATTCCTGATTGGCACATCTGACATTTGGTTGAGGCAGCAGTACTCTACTGCTCCATTCCAGGAACTTCATGGATGTCCTGGGAGTTGCTGTATTGTTCTTGCATCTAATGCCTGGGTAGTTCAAGTCACCCGTAAGAGCCAGATTCTGTACCCAAAGCTTACCTAAGTGACCCAAATATTGTCTCATTCGTCTTACTGTCTTGGTTTGGAGGTCAGTAACAGATGCTTAGTGTAAGATCCCTCTTGAAATGATCCCTCTGATCCTGGCCTAGAGGCATTCATTAAGGCTTCCAAAATTACCTTAAGTTAATTGCCATTAACTTCTACATGTGCAAGATTCTCCCTAACTCAAACGCATGACTCTTCCTCTTTTTCTGTCTTTACAAAACAGCCTATCCACCCATCACAATCCTCCTGTCACGTGAGTTGTTCCACCATGCTTCAGTTGTTCCTATGATTGTGTGACTTTGTGTGGGTGCAGAGCTCCAGTTCCTCCTGTTTGGTCCCCAGGCTGTGTGCACTGTACACGTTCACTTGAGGTGGTTGTCTTCTGGTCCCCACCCCAGGAAGCAGCTAAGGAACATTTGTTGCTGCTCTGGTTGGCCTGGCTTATTCACCAGCTGGTTCAATGGCACAAGTGCAACCACTTTGGTTCCAGAGTGCCCTCAAATCCTTCAGTTTAAAGCTCACCTCAGCAGGTTGGCCAGCCTGCTGCTGAAGACTCCATTGCCTCTTCTACACAGGTGGATCCTATCCCTCCTTAACAGGCTATAGTCATCAAATAATGTCCCATCATCATAAAAGCCAAAATGGTTGTGACAGCACCAACCACAAAGCCAGAAGTTGATTTGTATTATATGTTTGGTTTTGGTTGCATGCCTTCCTTTCACTGGTAAAAGGTAACTGGAAGGAAAGGTAACTTGGCACCAATATTTGCCTCCCCCCCAGGGCTTTGTACTCTCTTTGACTGGGTGGTGTCATTCGTGCCCACATGAAAGAGTAGCTAAGGATCCGTGCTCTGGACAAGTTGTGGCACCCTCTGAGCAACATCTCAGACCTCAGATCCTGGACAGCCACACACCCCTCACGAGTCCCCCTCGGGCTGACAGATGGTGCCTCAGTGCCCCTTCACAGAAAGTTACTCACTCTTGAGTCCTCACTTCTTTTTGTGGTTTGTGCTGCTGGTAGTTTCTCTCCTTGCAGACCTTGCTGCTGGGTGTCTACAGCGATTAAAGCTTCATGTATGCTTTAGGTTGTAGTGCAGGAGGGTGGGGGGGAAAGCAGAGTCCTGCTTTTGCAAGTCACTGGGGTCCAAGGTGCGTAATTCCCTGTGGTGTCCGCCACAGGAATATGATTTTGAAGCCACTTTACCTATCTCCGTCTTCATCTCAGCACCTCTAATACTGCAAACAGTCTTCCACTCTCTACCTCCTCCATCTTAATGTCATTTCTACTCACTGTCCCCCACCCCGTAATTCCCTTGCTCTGCAGTTTGGTCCTGTTCCTGTGTCCTTTACAGGAAATGCAAGCATTGATACTGGGTGGGATCCTGCAGTCAGCACTGTGAGCAGCAGCACCTGGGACTTAGAAGCAGCTGCTGCACACAGTGCCAAGTTATCACCCTTGAGCTTTCCATGAGCTGCTGCTTACAAGGATGTATACTGCATCCTGGACCACAAACCAGGCATCTGCATGCAACTGATTTCTGGTGATTATCTGCTATCTCAGAGAGGTACTGGTCTGAGCCCCAGTTAGTCAGCACTGACTGGCCTTTTCACAGGCAGGCACTGTGGGACTCACTGCTCCACCTATACACTCTGGAGTGGTTTGTGTATTGCAGAAATAGCTCCTGTTACAGACTGCAGTAGTTAAAGTACGTCTGCATCGAGTTTCTGTACTTGATCTGGTCAAGCGGGACAAGAGCACTGTTGGTGCAATGTTCTATGGCTGATAAACAGCACACTTCTGTGACAAACCTCCGGAGTTCTCCAGTGTATGTTACAAGTTCAGTCTGTCAATCAGATTGATTTGCTGGAAATAAGATGCAGCTAGGTTGACTACCTGCACAAGTGGCACACAGTAACATTCATGCTTTTTGGGGTGTGTTTACATAGCTGCTGCTGCACAGCAGTAAACATGTCACAACTTACCATCTTACAGAAGCTGCACTCGATGTATGCCAGAAGCTCTGGTAATTCAGTAGTTCAGCTATGGATGCTGTTTGCTCTACTCCATGCTGAGAAGGATTGTTTCTCCCTGAACTGCTGCTTTTCTTTCTTTTGCACTGTCCATCGAGTGATAGCTGTTCAGTGTGGTGTAGCCTGTCTCACTCGGGATGAATCCCCTCCAGTCAATGCTGCATGGAAGATTATCCAGACAAGAGTGCACTTCATCGGCTGCAATTGTGATTGCAGAAAATAGCAATGAAATCCCACAGTACAGTCAGAGGTCACCATTTCTGAAACAAAGCACTGCAACGATACTTGAAACAGTTCCGCTTAATTAGAATTGAAATTAACCTTGAGGCAAAAATTTCAGCATCTCAGCCAGTAGTATCAAGCACCAATACCTTTTCTGCTAAAATTTGTCCTGTGTTCATACCCACTACATAGTTACATTACGTACATGCATAAAAACATTATATGACTATGTAGAGTATAACCTTGCGTAATATTTGGTGTCTACATTACCTACTGATACTTCAAATAATTTAGTTATCCCACACAGTTCTACTTACCAGTTGCTGTGGTATGTTCTTGAAGTCAGCTGTGCTGAAATAGAATTTTGCCTGACTTTACTGGCTATCATTATTTGCATCAGCATCCTTGAGAGTGTCTTTCAGAAAGGAAGGCAAAAATGTTATGTATCAGGAATAATAGGAGAGGTGATACATTACTGTTGTCTTACTTGAATTTTGTTCTTGCTGAATAAGAACAGTTGTGTTACTCTATTTGTTAATGGGACCGAATTAGGAAGAACATAATTCTCAACACATCCAAGTGATCTAGCAGGCGCTGACGTGAAGAGGGTCGCTGAGAACAATCTTTCATAAACCCTGATTTATAGGAAGTACCTATACACTGAAATTACTTACACTTTTCCTTCTTCTGTCAAGTCTGCGACTTTGACACAGCTAAAATGATGTGTAAAGAAGCATATAATTACTGTTTGGTGTCTGGAAAGGATATGGGGCTTGGGGGTGTCTGTTATAAGGCAACAGAAAAAGATCAATTCCCACTTAGGTATAGCATTTTCTAATATTACAGGGATGATACTAGATAATTATAGCTTGATAGTTAAAACAACATTGACTTTGTCCCTCTGATTCTTAACATGGTTCTTAGTAAAAACATGCTGAAATTAAGATGACAGCAAACATGCAGAAGAAAGGAAATAATTCAGCTGAGACAGTGATAAGTGGTTTTCCGGGAAGAGTTTTATAATCAGGGGCTCTCAAATATGTCCAGGATTTTCAGATTTTTACTGTGATTTGCCAGTATCTATGTAAGAACTGGAAATTTTAGAATCACAGAATCAGAGAATCATGGAATGGTTTGAGTTGGCCCTTTAAAGATCATCTAGTTCCAGCCCCATTGCTGTGGGCAGGGACATCTTCCACTACATGAGGTTGCTCAAATACATGAAATAAGAGCTTTGCCTTTCTTCCACATATAATTTCCATAAAACAATTTAATGGGAACAATTAGTGTAAAATATGTTGCCTTTTATAACTTGTATAATTATAGTGAAGGTGAATTCAGAAGCTCTATACTTGTTTGCTGTTTAATATTCAAATAAGACTAACTTAAAATCAAATACAAAATGTAAGAATCCTCATAAGATGCTGAATACTTGTAAATTTTAGCTTAATTTGGATAATAATGTAAATGGTAAGGAGGCATTGTCAAAGTCACATATGGTCAACTTTAATTATTGCTTTAACTAGCATTATCTAGTGTAATGCTCTAAATTCCACAACAGGGCTACAAAAAATGATAACATCAACAAGCAAGCCAAGATAACTGATTGTCATCCAACATATATAGCCAAGGGGGCTGCCATAGCTGCCTTCTACTTGGCTAGATGCCTCCAGCTTGGCCGAGGCACAGAGAAAGACCAGAATGCTGCTGAGAAATACTATTCTAAAGTAAGTTGAGAAGGTCTTACAGTCTGGTTTATATCTCATGAAATGAGGTGATACCTTGGATCTGACTCTCTAAACTTGCTATTTCATTAAAGACTCCAACACTGTTTAAAAAAAATCTTTGCAAGAAAATGTAGAGTGATAGAAGTGTATTGAAAACTACGAAAAATAGCCTTGAAAGGATGCTATCTGCCCACTTGCTTAAGCAAGCAATATAACCAACAACAACAACAAAAAATCTATGGTAATGATCACAGCAAAGAGCTTGGTGACTTTGCAAGATAAATTAGCTAAACAATTTGAATAATTTTATCCCAAATTAATTTGCTTTCTGTCATTCTCTTACAACTGAAAAATCATAACTTTTCCATATACTTTAGATTCTTTAACGATTGCAACCTTTATTAGCGATACTTAAATTGGCCATAACTGGTTCTCATGCTTATTTTTATATTTACATTTTCAGTGATAGCTGAGGAGCTACTGCTTTCTCTGTTCAATATACACAGGGAAAAAAAATCAGTCACACTTTTTTCAAAGTTCTAAATTTGGAGTAAGATCAAGGAAAAATAAGCTTGAGGAAAAGTATTCATAATGGCCTCTAGAAGATTAATCTGTTGAGTAGTATCAGTGATGCCTAAAGGCATCAAGGCAAGGTGATTATACCAGCTGAAGGAAACGTAGCAAGTTGGCATCTGTGCTTTGGAGAGACTCTATGGCTTCTGTGCACGTAGTGACCATTTGTTTCTGCAAGTAGAATACTTTGCTGTCCATCTTGGTGCACTCTAAATGAATGGAGAGTTATGTAAATGATAAATTATCAAACAATTTTTGTGGCTGCTTACTCAGGGAAGTCACTGATAGAAAAGGCTTAGCAGAGTGTGTGATCTGAATACAGACATTTTAAATATTTTGTTCTCCCACTGTGAAAAATATTATAGAGAATAGGATGAGAAGGAGGTGAGGAAAGGAACATAAGCTGAGGTATTATGACCACTGTAGCCAGTATTCCTAGTTAAGGCATCAAAGAGGTCCAGCAGGATTAAACTGCTGCATGGCTTTGTGGGAGTGTAGCCCTTACCATTGTCTTCTAAAGTCTAAGTAAAACTGCCACAACTGAAAGAAGACTACAACTTTCACTCATTATTCACTTGCTGTACATCTGAGACTGATCTAGGAATGTCACTAATGTCTCAGTATAAAGAGAATTCCTACTGACTGGTGTCATGCATCTCTGAATCAATAGCAAAAGAGAAGCAACATAAAATAAACAAGGAAGCTCCCTGAAAAGAGTAACTTTAAAAGAATTGTTGGGGTGTCCAGGTTTTTTTTCTGCCTGGAAAATTCTCATGTTAACTGTACAATTACACTTACTTAAAATCATATTTGTTTCAATTAACTGCTCAGCTGTGTTAATGGCCATAAGAATGGCCTACCATTAACAGCCACTGTCAGTTTTGTAAGAAATGAGAACGAGAATATGGGCATCCGTAAGGGTCCTGAAATAGATGATGGAAGTGAATGAAACTCATCCAGTCTGTAAGCAGATTTATTTTTCCGACTGTGGTGCTGCACATGCCCTGCCAACACACAGAATTAAAAAAAATAAACCCAAGACTAAGACTATAGTCAAGTATGCTAATTTAAAGTACTAATTTTTTTTATTATGTGGCATCAGAAAAAGGCTCCAAAGCCAAATATGTTAACTCTTCAATATTTTAGCAAGTTGACTGTCTCAGATAGCTTTGTTGACACTTAAAGACTTATTAATGTCATATTGATAACATACAATTTTATTGTAGCTATAAACTAGAACTCTGATATTCTTTCTTTTCAAAGGCATGCCATCTGGATCCTGCTGTTGCTTCTCACCTTCAATTGGCAGCTAATCTTGGGGCAATTTAATGTTTCCTTTAACTGTGACTGGTATATATTTCCTACAATAAACCATTATTGATCTCCAGCAATTATAGACTGTTCATCACTTACCGCTTGCTTTTCAACTGTCTATAAAGTATTATTTAAAGCAATTCACTGATTCATTTTATCTAAAATAAGGAGACAGTAAAAAGCTCACACTCTAACTCAGATGAAGCCAAGACAGATTTTTTTAAAAACTGTATTGAAGACTTAAAAGTTTATTAATGAACTTTTCACTGGGACGGATGTATTTTCTTCATGTCATACTGCTACACTGTACATGAATCAAATCAAAACCAAATAAAAATGGTTGTTTCCTTTCTGCATATATAATGTTTAAATTTTAATATTCTGAAAAGCTTGGACCCAAACTTGTCTCATTTTCACATACAGCCCACTCACAAGCCATGGCCATTTTTAAAGCTTAACTTGTTAGTGGTGCTTATACTTTCTTCCACCTACTTCCTAAAGCATCTAGATCTACTTAAGTATCTTTATATATTTTACTTTTGGATTGCAGAGACTCGGAGTTGGAAACTGTCTGGTAGAACACCAGGCTTTACAATTCAAACCATACCAGCTTCTAAAACTAGAAAACAGTCCTTACAGAACTCTGGAAAAAAAGCCCCAAACGTTAGCACGAAAGTATTGAATATGCGTCCTCAATATGAGGCCTGTTTTCCTCAGTTGTTATTTCATATCCTTCACATTTCCTTCATATCACTGCCTCTGTTTGTGTTAGAAGTAGTTGGAAACCTTCTGGCTAGGAGTATGTATGTCTGAGCAATGTCATGCTGAATCTTTTTATCGAAAGATACTTTGATTAACCACTAGGAAAAATTACTGATTGCCATGGTAACCTTGCACATTTCTAAATGCCTGTTTACTTACAAAACTTTGTAAGTGGAGAATTTGGCTTGCTTCTTAGGACTGTGCCACGACCTGAAAACTTTTCTGAAACTGTTGGAACAGAAGGCTAGATGTTACTAAAAATGTTGATTTAAGTACAGCATACAGACTGTATGGACCTTACAATACAGCCAGTCGTAACTGCAAATAGTTTTTCTAAGAGCACAACTGTACTGAAGTGAGAAGACAGTAATGAGTGTCACCTAGGGATTTTTGATGATGTTTAATTATTTAGATGTGCATTAACACAATATTTACATATTTTTACATAATTAAAAAAAAAAAAACAGCCACTGAAGACAGTTTTCTTTCCTTGTATAAAATAAGGGAAAGATTTGAAGGTTATTTGAAATTGGGGCATTTGAATTAAACAGCCCTGAATAATATCAGGGAAGTTATCAGAATGGTTTAAGTAAACGTCTACTTGATCATTCATAGAAGCAATTCATAAGCACTAATCTCTGAACTAACATTTAACACAGGCATTCTGTTAGGACATACCAGTTTACAATACATAATTTTGACACAGACTTCAAAGCAATGTAGATATTTCTTATTAAACTAGTGCTGTCAAACTCATTGATCAGTTGTCAGTACAGCCTCATTATCAAGTACTGCAATCCAGTTGTGATATTTATTGCTTACAAATGCTTCAAACTACAGGAAATCTTTGGTAAAACCAAAATTGATAAAATTTTCACAATAGCTTTACATGTAGTATTGCACGACAAGGCTTTTTCAATACACAAGAAAAAAAAAGGAATGCTCAGATCCTCAGTGAGGAGATTAGAACTGTACAACATTCATTAGTTTACCACTATAAGCAAAATTTCTTTCCATAAATGTTTAAAATATCTTCTGGTTTCTTTTCAGCATATATGAACATCTATTTTTCAATCTATATTTGAAACAGAGGAGTAGTCAAATAGAACAATTTAAATAAAAATTGGCAGCTATACAGCATTTTTTGTCTACCCTACGACAGCATCAGATCTTTTCAAGTCTGTTTACTTCACAAAAAAATCAAGAGGAAAGAAAAATGCTAAAAATAATCATAGTCCTCAGCCCTCTATGGAAAAGAGGAAAATAAGTTTCATGTCTATTCTTGAACATAGACATTTCTCTAGTGGTCCAATTGTGCAGATTCAAACCTAAGTGGCATTAAGCTGCTCTAAATGAGCTCTCAGTTCAGGACACAGTTCAGTTAGCAGCAGTTCCAGCAAAACCTGAAAAACAAAAGACTTAAGATGATGCAGGTGCCAACCAAATGAGAATTTCTTCCTTTCTGTCATTTTTAGAAAATCACAGATAACAGGAGCACATAGGTTTGATTATATTCATCATTCATGCAACTACTTTTTTTTTCATTCGAAAGTTAGTACATGCCCTACAGATAACATGGGAAATGTCTTAAGGCTGAAAGGAGGCAAGTGTTAAGGGCAGCTGCTTTTAGATGGGATTTCCCACCCAGTATAAACTGGTGCTGTTCTGTCAAAGACTCTGCAGCATCACAAGCAAGCACCAGGGCATGCACCTTCTCTCTGGTGCTGGGGCAGCACTGTGTGACAGGCTGCTGTCTGGAACGTGCTAGAAGAGACTGACTGTGAGGGTGCTGTACTTAGATCCAGCTGCATATTCCAACTAGTCCCAACAGGTGAGGAGTGAAACTTTTGGAGGGCTATCATGTCCTAACTACGAGCCAGTCCTGGAGCTCTCCTTCTCTAAGATTCTCCAAGGTACGTTTATTTTTCTAAGCTGTATGAAGAAATTAGTTTGTACCTTATGAAGTCAGGCACATTCAATGTGGTAGAGGATCTCTTTTAGGCAAAAACAATGCTGCTGTTAAACAGCCTTTTGTTATTCAAACTTAATCAAGTGATCAAACCTAGAACATCTGACTTATTTTAATAATAAATAAATCTCTGCAAAAACACGCCCCTAGGCTTTAACATGGAGTGAGTAGAGCTCAGTAACTAACAGGATTATGAAGTTAAACAGTACTTTTCTGGTTACTCACATAAAGTAGATGCTTATTAGCCTTCCTCTCTTGCAATGCATTGAACACTTTCACTACACCATGACGGGCATTTTGTTGTCCAACAAGATTCTGCAGAGTATCTGCAACAAACATTACTTCAGTTTATATTGTTTCACTCATGCTAGGCAAAACCTCCAGCCAGAATCACAGAATCATCATTCTACTACACAAAAATCCCAATCATCAAGGTTGGAAGAGACCTTCAAGATCATCTAGTTCAACCATAAAGACCCATAAAGGAGGGGAAACAAAGTCCCTGCACTTCATTGGCCCTTGGCTACAAGATACGCAGTCCCTACTCACCGACCTTTTAAAAACGCAGCTTGAAAAGATACTCGTATTCTCAAGTTACCCAACAGATAATAGCGTGTGCATCTCAGTGACATAATTTTAAGTGTTTCAACGTGATATATCAAATGCCTTTTCAGCAGTTCACCTCACTGAGTCAAGTCTCATCTCACACATCATTAAACCATTCACTTAAATACACCTTCAGCCACAAAGACACAATTTTTACATTTAAAACTAATTTAGCACTTGAATTGCCTCTCAAATCTTCACAGAGAACACTTCCCACAAGTAGGCAGTTAGGAGAATTCTAAGTCAATTATTTACATTTTGGATTAGAGAATAAACAGTGATTCAGTGCTCCATCATTAATCTAAGGTGCATTCAGCTATGTCGTGACATATGGCTCCAAGCTCAGAAACAAACAAAAAATCAAGCAAAACCACAAACCAACTATGGAAGGCTGTTTAGGTAAGTAGGTGAGTATATAACACAGGGAATAAATGGATGGTTGTTTACACATCAAGTGACAAATATTTTGCATGCATACCTACTCCTTTTTTACGGTAAAAGTTGATTAAACTACCTAATGCATGGGGTTATATGAGATATCTTAGTGAAGCCATAAAATAGTGCACTCTCCTCAGATGGAGCAGAGAAAAAGCATTCAAGCTATGTTTAAGTGCATTTCCAAGTGCTAAGGTAATGATTTTGGATCTTCTCGGTTAGGCGCCTTTGGGTTTACATGATCTCTGAAGGGTCAGAAATATGTGACTGGACTTCCTGTCCTGGGAGTGGGACAGGATGGAGCATCTCAGAATGGTGCCCCAGAAATGTGCTGGCTGAAGAGGAAGCTGCCTAAGCTTGGGAGATAAGGGTAGGCAAAGGAAGGTATAGAAAAACCCATTCCATCTAGGATCTTCTTCTGCCCAGGCTGCAGGTCACTCTAACGTTCAGTGCCCTGAGACCTCTTAGCAGAAACAGACACCACCACACAACACTGACAGCATGGGTAGATCCCTCTCTCTCCAACTTTGAAACATAAGAGGAAGAAGTAATTGGGGTGGTGGCACTCTCCCTTTTTGGCAAGTAGTTCCAAGTGGCAGAGCCACATATTTGCTCACAGAGAACCAGCAGAGAGAGAATCAACTGAGGTTCCTTGATGAATATTGTGCACGGACATAGAGCAACTTTAATTTTGCATCCACCAATAATATCTGAATCCATGCCTTTTACCAGACAGGCAGGAGAGGCAAAGACTAAGGCCAAAATCATCCTTATTTATGCAAATAACCATAATTTAGACCTCTATTATTTATTATAGGAAAATAATATTTAGGAAAATATTTAGGAAAATAATTTGATTAACCAGTTTCCTTACTAGTTATTAAATCTGTCTTTAAGCAGAATCAAAGTGATCTCACCTGGAATGTTTTCAAGTAGTTTTTGCTGTGCTCTCTGTTTTGTCTCCTGCTTTTGTTCATCGCTCTTGGCTCTCGGTGGTGGAGCTAACTTTCCGTTTGGCCAAAAAGCATCTCGAAACACACCAATGTAGTAAACAAGCATTGGTTCACTGAACATCCAGTGTACAGTGTCACGGATTTGCCTGTAAAGAAGTGTAGAAGGGAGCCCATCGGAGCTAGTCTTTCATGTTCTATGTAGATTTACTCTTTTTACTCCTCAAAGTGGTGGAAGAGATGTTGTTTTTCACGTAATTATGCCAATATACCTGAATTGATTTCATTGGCATCACAGCAGGTCATATTCAGCTCTGGGTGCTCTAGGATCTAGGCCACTCCAGATACCTGACTTAGACCTGGAGAAGGCTGCTTTTCAATGTAAGCCACAAACACATTACAAATTACAAGTACTGCATTGAAATGTACGTCAAAACTACATTTCAAGGATGGGTACTATAAAGACTCCACCAGGAAAAGACATGAAAATCAAAACTACATTTCAAGGATGGGTACTATAAAGACTCCACCAGGAAAAGACATGAAAATCAGGTTAACTAATTGTAGCAAACTCCAAACTAGTTGCCTGCAAAGATGTGCCTGCTAGAATAAAAATAGACAGTTTTGATAGAAGCACAGTAAGTTCCTTGATAAATAGCAAAGCACACTACTGAAGGGATTACAAACGGAGATAGCAGCCTCCTCCTGTGGCTGCACCACTCACTGTAGCCTTCAGCACCGAAAGTCTGAAGTAGAGAGCAGGCTCCAGTCAGAACTTAAAATCAACAAATATAAAGTCAACCTACATGTAAAAAGCTACATAGGAACTTTGCATGCAAGCTATGCTCACACATTCTCTCCCTCTCTGTCCTCCTTCAGGCATTTTCCAGTTATCAGCAGGGTATGAACAAATAAACCAATCAATTTAAAACCCAGTGAGTGGATACTGTCTGAGACCAGTCCAATTTACTGCTACATAACATACATAAGAGGCTTTAAAAACCGTGCTGGCATGTGCAAATTTAGTCACTGACTGGACGAAGAAGAGACTGTTACAATGGTAGAATACTTCTAAAAATTGTTTCTGAGCAGTGATACAGCTTTCCACATGAAGGGGTGTACAGACAGGTATGCTGACCTCATAGCCTCATGCAGGCTTCACTTGGCAACATGAAGATAATTCACATATCTGTGTTTTCTCTAATAAACTTAACATATTTATATTAGCTGTGGAAAACAAATGCAGATGATCATGTCCAACAAGATGTCCAGATTATTTTTTAACAGTTCTGCCCTCAGCTTTTTTTTCATAGAATGATGATGAAGGTTCAGTTAAAGCAACAGCTACTTACTTGTTGATAGTTCTTCCAAAAGTGACTTGTACTAGTGCAATTAATGTTTTTCTGACCCACTTGAACACTAGAACAATGAAAAATTATAAAAAATAATGACCAAGAAGTTAGTAACATTACAGAACCCATGATTACGTGCAAAACCCTCTACCTCCCACCAAACCAAACCCAAACAACCCACCCCTACAGTAAACACATTCATTGTTACAACCCTTTCTAAGATTCCATTAATTGTACAGAGGTTTCATTTTTCTTGATTACATTCCTTGTACTGTTTGCTGTACGGTTTTTAAGTCTTGCAGATTACATAAACATACATATAATATGCATTCTAGGTTATACTGTAAATTTTTATATGTAAGAATATTTCAAGTTTATTGAGCCATACAACTACTCGAAACCCTTTTTCTACTATTAAAAAAAAAGTCCTCAAACTTCCCGTCCTTTTGATACCTATTAGTATAAAGTACACACACAGCAGCACCATTAAAATTCTGAAAACACTTTCACTCAAACCAAGCAGTCAGCTTTCCATTACAAATAACGGAAACAAATGTGAGTGCTTCCTAATAATTACTGATTAATCTTTCTTTCATGCTGTTCACCATCACAATAAAGTCTATATTTGGAAAATACATCTGCCATTTTTGGAAGGTGCCACATTTTGTAATAGTTACCCTGTAAATAATTTTATAGAGAATCATGTGTGGCTGCATATTCAAATAGAAACAAAAATAGTTTTCTTTATTACCATCATTCAGATCTGTAAAGGGAGGGGGAAAAAATCCAGTATTTAAAAGATACCACAATTCTAGCATCATTTTCATCATACAAATTGCAGGACTTAAATGCATATATAATTAACTTAAAATGGATATTAAAATTAGATTTCTTTGTCAGAGACATGGTCTATAATAAAGCCATCTTTCCTTCCTCAGAATTCATACAATCTAACAAACAGCCTATT
This sequence comes from Machaerirhynchus nigripectus, assembly GCA_013397975.1. NCBI lineage: Eukaryota > Metazoa > Chordata > Aves > Passeriformes > Dicruridae > Machaerirhynchus > Machaerirhynchus nigripectus. The sequence continues at coordinate 381,110 of VZRQ01010305.1, forward strand.
TACAAAAAGCATATTGCTGTCCTTTTCTCCTTTTTTCCAATTTTTTCATGAAAAATTTAAAAATATTAAATGCAAATGATCTCCCCTACCAGTTACATTTTTATTGCCATTTCATATTGGAATTTCACTTTTGAATGAAAGCTCCAAAGTTATGAACTACTGAAGAATAGCTTGCTTCCAAACAAACTGGCCATGTGGATTGCAAGAATGTTGCCACTTATTGAAACAGCAAAAAGTCTCAATTAAGAAGTGCCCCCACAGAGCCAAGAGATCCCAACAGCAATTCAGCGGGTTTGCAGCTTACTTCCTCGCAGTTCAAAAATCTCTCCAATCAGCATGAAACACGGTTCAGCAAGAGAGTCCTTCTTCCCATCCACCTCCTCTCCGTAGTCCGACAGGTCACTGTCCTCTTCTGTTTCTTCCTAGGAAGAGAAGGACAACATGGGTATGCACTGCAGTTCCCTATCCTTCTTCCAGAATGGATTTAGTTACTGCCGTGCTCTGGGAAAGGAGCACAGCCAGTCCTCTCAAAGAACAGCCTCAGAGCCAACAACTGCTGCTGGCAGGATCTGGCAAACAGGAACATCACTAGGGAGTTTGAAAAGGGATTGCACTTCCCTTTGGACCAGAGTGATGAGGACACTCTGCACTGCTGGGATCATCATCACTGTTGTATCTTCTGCTTGCAGCCTTTGCCCCAGTAAGCACCTCAATGCTGTCCAGATTTTCAGGATCTACTGCCTATATCGCCCCACCAACACCAGCTGGATAAAAGAAAGCAGGTGATGTGGGAGTTGTGTACTGCTAGGAAACGGGTGAGAGCTGTAAACTGGAGATGGCACTCAGAGGTGTTTGTGATTGCAAAGCCTCCTCTGACACGACACCCACAAAAAACATCCAGGATGGGGAGCTAGCCAGCTGGAGCTGTTTGCATCGCCAACAGCTAGGAAGAAAAGCATTAATGCACAGGGAGAAGCAGGTAGCTGGCTCCCCAGGAGAACAGACTGTGCCTTCACAGCTGAAGACTTTCAGTGAGATCAGGCACTAACCAGCTGTCCTAGCAGTAAACTGGGAACCAAACCCAGCAGTGGAAAGGGAACTGGGCACTGCAGAGACAAGCAACATTAACGAGAGCCAGTCCCAGGCAGAAACAATAGTGTGATACTTAGTGACCTGAGCCTGAGGATACCCAAGCTCAGGGCACCAAAGGAGAAGAGTTATTCAGATAGACTCTCAGAAGGTGACTGGGTTGAACCACCTCAGTTCTGGCAATACCATCTATTCAAGAGTGAAGGGCAGACAGCAAGTCATTTCTCAATGTCATGAAGATTGCTTCAGGATCAGGACTATACCACCTATCATTACTCATGGCAGCTGACACATCCCTTTGCTTTCCTGGATCTTCCCCTGACTGCCTATGCTTAAAGCAAAGCTGAAGAGAGGCAGAGCTGACCTCCACTAAGGCTGGTGCAACGCCCCTGTCTCTGGATCACTAATGGTCAGAATGACGTGCCAATTTTCTTCTCCCGCCTGGTTTTCAGAGATATCAATCATCTCTTCCTGTCGTCCTCATCATTCAAGCATCTAATATTGGTTTATTTTTCTGCTATTCAGTGAATCTCCTGTCATTTAGAAAATGCAACAAAAAGCGTAAATTCTTACACTACAGTGCATTTTCTATCCAGTAAGTTTATAAACTGAAAAGCCCTTCTTTCTACATGGAATCAACTACATTTTTCCTTTGATTTGATTTTGGTCTAGAGAACTAAGAAATACGTTCTAAAGCTAACCCTGTGCAAGGAGTTGTATATATAAAGAAATTGCTGCAGTATCTAATCCTGAAAGCAACACTCAAGAGGTAATACTATTGCTCTGACATATATTTGGAAAATGTGAGATGAGATGTAAAGGCGAAGAGAGAGCTGAATGAGAGCATTCTCTACTACAAGGTCCAAAATACAAACTAAACCAGGAATTCTCAGTTACAAAAAGAACAAAATTTTAACAGGTTCATGTGTGGTTTAACACAACTAACTTCATTTATGACCTTGGACCAAACGATTTAACCCTAGTTTAAATGCTTTAGAAAAGTATCCAAGATGCTGTCAACTGGGCAAGACCAAGCTGATCCAAAGCTCTTACTGAAAGACATGGGAGTCCAGGAAATAGCAGAGCTAATCCCAGACTGCCTCACCATCCCTCTCCCTCCATTTTATTTTATTATTTTCACATTAGGACAATCATTTGACATACTCATTCAGAGGGTCTAACAGTTCCCACCATCTGTATTCTGTTGTCTTCTCTTATGTGTAAGCTTAAGGAAAAGAAGAGAGAAGAGAGGGAAGACAAATATGAAGCAGGATGGTCTTTATCTGCATTTGCACAGTGCCTGGCATAATACACTCTAGCCAGAATAAAGCTCCTAGTCCCACAAGGAATAAATAGTATTAAATTTAAACTCAGTACGAAGTTATGTTCCAATTCCTCTGTTGCCACACTCTGTGGGCATTTTTTGCTCTACTTCCTTTAGTTTCTCAGAATCAGTTGCATCATTTCTGCTTTGTTTATTTGTTCTTTCTCCTCTCACACACCATTATTAAAAATTCTCTTTCCTTCCCCTGTATTTCCTAACTATTTCCTCCTACACACTCACATAATACAATATCTATGCAGTCTAGCTTTGTCTTGAGGATGTTTTTCAATTAAACAGCAAAATACAAATAGCTTCACACTTCAATGCTTTTATGCTACTTCTACCTAAATGTCATTTCAGTGAAAGTACTTTGGATTTTAGAACACCAGTACTTCTATCAAAGTGTAAAACTAGTTTCTCAGACTTTCTTTGTATTTATTACTCTGAAATGAGGCACATGCATTCAGCATCTACATGCAAGTACAGTATAATTCTGGAAGATATATATAGGCTTTTATTTCTGAGATGCAAGACCACCTTTCTCCCTATTAAAAGGCTAGAACTGCACATGTTCCCCAAACTCCAATTATCCTGCAGAAGACCCATCTACTCCAGACAACTGCAGCGTGTAAGAAATTAACTATTTCATATGAATTTTGTATAACCATTAACTAAAAGGGGGAGTAGAAACAGCTCCTTGAATGTTGCATTATCTGAATATGAACAACACAGAATAGAGTGCCATGGAATTATGGTCAATTCAGTCAATGAGCTATTTTAGTCACTAATCTATTATTCACTGCACTTTGATAGACAATGAGTTTTTATGGCTTAATAACAAACTCTCCAACCAGTTTGCCCACACAGGCTCTTGTCTGCATTTTTAAATTCCCTCAGTGAGCCTGTACTATTTGCCAACAGTTTTTTGTCAAAACTAGCTCTGCTTCAGAAGTTGTCCTGAAATTATTAAGGATACACAACTGTTCCTCCCAAGAGAATATTCCCAAGTGAAAATTACTGTTACCTGCCAAAACCCCTCTGAAATATGCATGTCCAGAACTCAAAAAGTGGAAAATTCTGTTTTAAAAAATAAACCAATCCCACATGAACTGCATTTTATTTGCAATAGCTTACACATTTGCCTATATGCGTTTACCAAAAGGCAGGAGACCTATTTTATTAATAAGCACCTTTCAAATTCATAGGCAGCTCTTACTTCTGATTCTTTCCTCACTTACAGTAAATTACAAATGACCTTTGGAAATATTGCCTGCCATTCAAATACTAATGATTGTCCCTGCTTATTTTGGGTAAGTAATTAAATCTGGGAAGATTAATTTTCTACCACTTACCTCCTGATGAGAAAACAAATCACCAGGAAGTCGTTCTAGAAATGAGGAGAGTGAAAACGATGACTTCTTTCCTTGCACATCAATAACTTTGAGGTGCTCTGGGGAAGGGCTCAAGAAGGCGTAAAGTGCTTCACTCTGGCACAGTCTTTCATCAGAGAGTAATTTCTATGAAATAAAAATAATGACACATCACAACACAGCAACACATCAATTAAATATTTCTTGTTAAGGAACAAGATGTGTTGAGGCATCCAATAAAACTGATTAAGTCACAGCTCAGAGGTAGGGTGATAAAAAAATCCCTATCTCACAAAGATACTTTAAGAAGCTAGTTCTAAAGTACTGGAACTAGTAAGAATAAAGCTTTTAATCTTAAAACTTTCTTTTTTATAAAAATTTCTCATTTATAAGGAACTTGTTGTGAAGCATTGTAGCTGAAAGTGGCAATTACAGGATTCATTATTTATGATTTCTTAATAATTCAAAGTTTAAATTAACTTACCACTAAAGAAATAGTTACTATCAGTCAAACTCATCCCAACTTCAAGCATTTTGGACAACTTTGACATTTATAGTGTCAAACCTTACATTTGACCTATTTGTTCTGGGCTCTCTCTTTAGGCAACAGAGAGACACCATCCTCTCAATTCTCCTGTTTGGATATCTGTTGGTTTTGTCTTTTTTTTCTTACCTGCAGAAAGTTATTAAGCTGGTTCTTGGATTTCTCCATGAACTTCTGGTCTATGGATTTAAAGGGCAGCTTGCTGAGAGAAGGCAACTGAACTTTCTTTAATGACGGAAAACACTGTGTAGGAGAAAGGAGAGCTCAATTAATGTGCATGCAGAGAAAAAGACAGGTGGTTCAGAATGGAAATGGAGAGACTCCCTGTGTTCTCATCTCCCTTCCACACCCCTCTCAAGAAAACACCTTCCCTTTCCCACCACAGGCTGACACATCTACACCCTTTCCCTTTACACCACCATTATCTATCCCTTATCAGATAGAAAGGTTAAACCACTGTAAAAAAACCCCCAACCTTCTCTGTTCCCAAAAGCTGTCATTTCTAGTACTTCCCTAGAAGCCAGACACAAAATCTAGTTCTTATAGCAGGCTCTTATATGACAGTGCAGAGCATATACCATTTTGAAATGGCATTAGTCCAGTAGAACATTATTAAGGGGAAAATCTAATTGTAAACAAGTTTTATAGGCATCTGTCAGAGACTAGAAATATGCAGACAGAAATCTAGGTCTAAAGGGCCACAAGCCAAAGGGCTGGCTTAAAAATTTAATGCTGGCAGTTTTAATCATTCTGACACATTTTAGCAATTTGTATCTTTTCCCTCCCATAGCCAGGATTCGTACCTCACTGAGTTTCCGGTGTAGGTTCTGAAACTCACTGAGCTTCCTGGGAACAGTCCAGTTCTTAGTTTCAGCTCCACCAACTTCTTGTAAACTCACCATGACAGAGTAACAGGGCACTTGTTCTCCATTCTCTTCTAAAACCTTGTGGGGGAAAAAAAAAACAGATAAGGTAATCTCTGTTGAAAGTAAACAGTGGAACATTTGAGCTGCCAGATGACTGGGTTGCAAACTCAGTCATCAGTCCCAAACTTCTCTTGAGATTTGAAAGCTACATATGGAGCAATTCCCCTAATGAACTAAGCTTCACCCAAAAATGCTGTGCCAGTCCTGAATCAGTCCTCCAGCTAACCACTATTACACCTCACATACAGTTTTGCAGCACCATCCACCAGCAATCGTATCTCCCTAACATCTTCTTCAAACAGCTGAGTGTATTATTTCGGTTTTCAAGGTACCTTCCACGAAGCTTTCTGACTGCTCATCAATACTCCATCTCTCCTATCTGCATTAACCTGAGTGTTCTCCCTTTATTCCCACCCTCCCTTCCCAGTGCTCCTGCTGAGGCTTACCCACACACCTGGCACAGCAGCTCCCCAGCTGGGCCCTGCGACAGCTGGTGCTGTCACAGAGCGAAATCTCTGGTCACTTGAGCTGTTCTGCTTGCACAGTTTGTAGTATCCATGCAGTGTCTATTTCTGAAGGACTCACAACTTTACAAAAATACTAATGAATCAAACTACAATCCTCAGCCAGAGGAAGGAGAAGCAATTTACCACATTGTGCAAATGAGAAAACTACAGCGAAGTTAAACAATTTTTCTTCAGGCAACAGCAGCAGTGTGACCACATGATTTCTTAATTTGATATAAGGATTGACATAAGAATTTCATCCTTATGTCCTATTGGGAGCAAATTTTTGTTTACTTATTTTGAGGAGACACACAAATTGATTATGAAAGGCAAATAAGGGAAATGCAAAAAATACTTGACCCTTGTCAAGACTAGAATGCTTGTCTTTATATACATTCAAATAACAAAAAAGTAATTATAAAATACCGCTCCCAGTCTTTTTTTGAGCAAAGTTGTAACTTTAAAGCTTTTTTTAAAGAATATTTAACTAATCTAATTGGGCTAAGAATAAACTTTAAAGTTCATATAATTATGCTACCTTTCCTGAGAAGCCTGTAGAGATCTGACAACCCAATGCTATTGATGAATAATCTGACAAGCAACTACATCACCATTGTGAAAGTCATGAGGCTGAAATGTACCTTCATACTTTTAAGCTATTCAGAGCTGTACACTGATAATATTCCCTGTGATGCATTCCTCACAAAGCTGCACATGGACCACTGGGAAGCCAAGTCTGAGGCCCAGATTTCACGTATCTCTGTCAAAAAGCTGCAGCAGCACTCACACAGAATACAAAGCACCAGCCTCAATGCCTGAAAATGTGCCTGGTTTTCAGCACAGCTATTTGGAGAAGTGCCTATCTCCTGCCAGACTACTGCAGAAATAGATGCTTGAACAGCCTCCAAGATGCAGGTCAGAGAGACATGGCACAGAAGAATGGGGATCATCTGGGACAGTCCCTGCCCTGTCTACCCTGAGCTAGATTGGTTCTGTGCTTGTAGGTGACTCACAAACACCTCCTGGCTGTCATTTTTGAATACTGAGAGATCAGTGCTGAAATTGCTGATTTGAGTCATGCCTATGATTCTCCATGCCAAATTTGTTCCAAGGGCAGGTATTTGCATGTGTAGGGTCATCTGAACTGTAATTGTCAGGAGAGAGTCATCCCTCTGAAAGCACATTCTCAAAGTGGGAGGATTTAGTACTCCTGCTTCAAGTTAGGGTCTACGTGCAAAATCATCTAAATTCCAATTACAAGATATAGACACATTACAGCTTTTTTTCAAGTACCCTCAAATACTCTCATATAAATACTGAAAAGTGTTCAGGATGTTTTTAAGAGTGCAACATTTTTTATCAACTTACATACTTGTGAAGTTGTTTTTCCAAATTAATGAGTCAACTGGAAAACGGAAAAATGGAATATCAGGAGGTCTTCTAAACCAGGAGATCTCGTCCTCTGCTGTTAGCAGGCACCACCTCATACAACTGCTATCATCAACAAATTCAACCTAGAGAGCTCTATTCCTCTGATTCTCCCTGTCGCTAAGTTAAGCAAACCAAAGTGCTTTCAGAACCACTTCTCATGGGAGAAGTTCCTCATTCAAATCCACCCTTCTCAAGGGACACGGCCCAGCACCTGCAAAGCGACTGTAACACTTCCTCATCTTGAATGGAGACTCCCCTCTGAAAGTATTCAAGGGTTGCATTTACCCTTGACAGACCTGCAGCCCACTCAGGATGCCCTGCACATCTGACAAGCCACCAGCATACCTACTGCTTCCAGCCAAAAGGTGCTCCAAGGGTCACAGCCAAAGCCCAGAGTTCCTGCTGAACACCAAACCTCGCATGCCCCACTGTGGGACTGCACTGAGCTTCTAATACTCCGACCTGAAAAATCATCCAGCTTTTTCCCAACCCTCCTAACCCTTTTCTAGCCCTGATTTCAGGTGCTGCCTGTACAGTGCTGAGTACAAGGGGAAAATCACTTCCCGTTCCTGCTGGCCACACTACTTTGATACAGGCCAGGATGCCACTGGCCTCCTTGGCCACCTGGGCACACTCCTGGCTCATGTTCAGACGGCTGTCAACCAGCACCTCCAAGTCCTTGTCCACTGGGCAGCTTTTCAGCCACCTCTTGCCCAGGTGTGTAGTGTGGTAACAATAAGAAACATGCAATTTTTTTCACCTTATTCAGATCTACAAACTCAACTTCTTATGAAAGCAATAGCTTTTTTAAAAGATATTATGCTCTGAAACAGTCTTTCTTTGGACAAGGGAGACAGAATGTCTGCTACAATAGATGAGGCCAAAACCATTACAGCAAGCAGAACAAGTTAGATTATTTAGCTCTATGTTATACACTTTTAATGGGGAAGAGAGTCACAGAATTACACAAGTTATCACAGGCCCCCTCATTCTGCATATTCCTACTGTATTTTTCAACCTCTGCTAGTCACCCAAAACACTGAGTCTTCAAACTAAGTTCTATCAGAAATATCAGCTACCAAAAGGCACTGAAGATTATACCATTTACACTGATTTTTAAAAATATATATATAGTCTACACACACAGACCTAGTATATTTAAATGACTCAAAACTATAAAGACTGAAAGATTCAAGATAGGACATTACAAACAAGAGTCTGGACATGTTTTTTTTCAAGACTTAAGTTACTATTTTTATGCATTCTCTGTTAACTGATGTAGTAGATCAGTTTAAAAGGTCAATGACTGGCTATTACACTTTCAGCTCAAGACCTATAGCAAAATCTACTTTTACTAAGCTTTTCTGCAAAACAATAGGGCCAAGTTTTTCTCTCTCTAAAATCACAGAGCTATATACTGGGATTAGCAACAACATATTTTGCAGATAGAAAGACAATGTCACCTACTCATGCCCCCTGAAATCATCAACTGCAGCTAGAATATTTCCAAGCAATTAATTAACATAGATAACTACAACATCCCTGTTTTCTTCAGCCTACCCTTTGAAGCATAGAGCTGCAAACAGCACAATTAATGCAAGCCTACATTTAATTACTTAATCCAGTACTACTTATAAGTTATAGCTGAGGCAGAAAGTAATTAAAAGCCTCTTCCAACCTCCCTCTAATTTAGCCAAACCACCTTCTCCTCTGGTAATGACAGAGATGCTGAGCAGTTGTATATGGTTACATATGTGCAGAAAGCTGCCATTCTGCAGTTTTTCTGCACACAGCATCTACCAGATTTTAAAACGAGGTTTCAAAAGCTACAACTAACTCTCAGAAGACAAGAACTTTTCAGTTCTCAACCGTGTCACCTACAAACAGCACTAAAACAAAACCAAATCCAGATGTTACCACATGGAGAATTTGGTTTTAAAAATGGCACCTTACACTTTTTGACCTGTTGGGTTTATTTCTTCTTTTACAATGACTTTAACTGTAGACAGAACTATCACTGGCTTGCAAGAGCTTAAGACATAACCAAATAAACTCCACAGCACATACGTTTTTCCTTCAACAAAGTTACCTCAGGAAAACTATTTATATTCATTTCAGGAACATTTTCTTAATGGCATACAAAGGCAAGCCAGTAGAGGCCCAATTAATCTTTAGTTTTCTGTAGTGACACTGTCAAGATTTCTTATGTATGTCAGCCTGCACTTACTACATAACAAGTATTCACTGAGTTCCCTTCATGATAAGTGTTTAAATAGAGAGCCAGAAGATGGTAATACTTCTTATTTTCATCACTTCTTTTTTAACATGCATTCTCCAATTGTCTGCCTATGCCCAAATGAAAGAGCAGAACAAGACAAAAAAAGAAGTAACAACTTCAACTTACAGATATAAAGCACTTTCCTTCCGGGCATTCAAGTCCCTTGAAACTGTAGAGCCATTAAATGCAATAATACAAACCACAAAAAGTGTAAATACTGCATCTTTGAGACATAGCAGAGACAGAACTGCACCCAAGTGCAATAGCATGGTAGTACAGGAAGAGACAGTTCTCATGACAAACAGTGCCCCTAAGATGGCAAATTAGCCAGTGCCAAAACTTGTTTATGTACATGCAGGTAATTTTTATAACTCCATTACAGCAGTGTCTGAGGAACAGAAACTTTGTGTATGCATCATAGTAGCCACTGGGGAAATAGAAGAGGAGTTCAGAAGAGGTTAGGGTTCTTTCCGCCACAAGTAAATATAAAGTATAAACAGGTATAAGGAAAGTAGCTACACATTTTCCTTCTGCTTTTCATGCAAGTTTGAATAGACCCAGAAGATAAAAAGCCAGAAAAAAATCCCATACCTCTCCTGAGACAATGAAGGCTTTCCACATGCCAAGATTCTCACACCACCAGTCTGTTCTTGCAATGTGCAGCTGAAGGTCACTGTGCTCTCTCTCCATCAGAGTAATTTCATCCTTCAGCTTAGAAACAATCTGCAGAGAAAAGTTTATTCATTACAAATGGCAGGGAAAAGCTTGTGCAGCACACAAGCTTTGCGTCTTTAGGGATACTGTTCAGAAAGAAGAAAAGGTACAAAAGCAGGGGGAGAACAATTCACATGGATAAAAAAAAAAGACAAGTGAGGGAATCAATGATGCCTCATAAACTTGTAGAGTACACAGCAATCTTAAAGGTCAACCCTCACATTAAAATAAAAAACAAGTTAGAAGTACACACTACTATCACACTACCATCATAAAAGACACTTGAGATAGCATTATATATTACCCACGGTATGTTTTATAAGAACTTGAAATTGCCATTAGTGAAATTTACCTTACTGAAGACATCTTTATCGTTTTCAGGTACACATCATGTGACTGAAGAACCTGGGGATAGATTTCATTTCTAGGAATTTAGCTATGTTAGAAATCACTAAGAATCATCACTCAGGTTTGGGGTTTTTTGTCCCTTAGCTCGAGGAAGTCCGTCCGAGCTGCTGCAGGTGAGGGAGCTGTGCTGGCCCCTCAGAGCCAGCAGAGGGCACAGGAGCTGACCTGCACATCCCTCCGGGCAGCGCGGCAGGAGAGGCCGGCACTGGACACGGAATGCCCGAAGCGTTCCACGGGCACGGCGGGGCAGAGAGACAAGGGAGAAACACCCCTTGCCACCGACAAAGCAGCCAGACCACGGGAGAGTGGTCTTTATTCCATGGCCAACAAAGCAATATAAATCACATTCACCATTTCAGTTACAATAGCTTTAAAATATGGGGGAAAACACCAATTAAAACTAAGTTCTGATTTCACCTTCTATTTAACGATTTGACTGAAATAATCATCTGACCCTGTCCAAAATGTGACAACTGGATATTACACAAACATACACAGTCAAAAAAAAGGAAAATCAAACAAAAGAACTGAAGCCATTAGAAGTACGTACCTTTTTGTCAGGTTTTGGTGAATTACAAAGGGAATTTAGAGCCTGTTTCTTATACTCAAGCTTGTCATTTAGCTGTCGAAGTTTATTTACAGCGTAACTGGCCTGTTCATTAATTCTTGTGCTGCATTCTTCAGTAGCTTCTTCACAACCTTGGCTCTAGGAATAGAGGATGGGGGTAATTGTAACACTAATATGAAAAAAGAGACAGTTAATTCATAGAATGATAGAATGGTTTGGGCTGAGAGGGACCTTTAAAGATCTCATAATTCCAGTCTCACTGCCATGGGCATGGACACTTTCCAGAGCCCCATCCAGCCTGGCCTTGAACACTGCCAGGGATGGAGCAGGAGGTGTGTTATTGTTTGCTCCTTAAGCTTCCTATGTATAAGAACACTTTTGAATATAGATTAAAATTTAGGTATAACAGATATTCCAACCATCAGATCTGACATGAAACATCACTCTGTTGTAAGAAACCAAACCAAAACCAAAAACCGCAACAGACAAAGCATCATTACCACTTCTACGACAGTTTTTTGGCAACTCATGCCAACTGTGTAAAATGACCTTCAAGCTAAGGCTTAAGTGTATATGAGAGGTAGAATTAAGTTTGTTTTAAAAGCAAAAACAGCTTAGTAGTCATGATCAATATTCAGAGCCAGATAGAAAAGCAAATACTTAGCACTGAGCTGAAAGATAATGAGGATGGGGCAGTGGGGAACAAAACCAAAAAATCCCCACATTTCTAACAAACAGTCCTGCCTCCCACAAACCTTCACAAAACAGATTTGTCATCCTGCAGAAAAATCTAAAGCAAGTTCTTTAGCTTTCTACACAAATTTTACTGCTGTTTTTAGAAGTGTTAATAAAAATGTGTTAAAAGCACATATGCCTTACCCTAAATTCATACATCATTTTCATATATTCATTCAGACAAACCAACAGCTTTTTCCATCTTGTGTACTACAGGCATGCAAAAAAATAGAAGACTTCACACCTTTCAGTGACAATCTGTTTAACATCTTCTGACATATAGCTCAGCTGCCCCTTTCTTACTGTACTTCCCCAAATAGACACGAAGACCTTGAGATCTAGCAAACAGCACTCAGCTTTTACTGTTGCCACGTTCAAAGATCTTTGAGGTCTTTTTGTGACTGAGTAGATCTAAATTTATCTCTGGGAAGCTGAGTCTATTCTCATGAACAGGGGTTCCGTGTTATTTAATGATATTGCAACTAAGTAAACTGTACCCTTATATAATGAACAAAACGCTAACAGAAGGACCTCTCATAGTCTTGTAAATTTTGTGAGTTTTAGAGGAGACAATCCTATTGTAAATTCCATAGTATCTTATATCTTATTAAAAAAAGTCTGAGAAGAGATAACAGTAGCAACAATAATTAATCTCCTTAGCATGATCCTCATAAACATAATGCAGAAGTCAGAAGTTTTAAGCTAAGAAATTCATGCCCTTTTCCAGCTCTGCATTTGTCTTCTATGTGGCTGAATAAAAACCCATTAGCTCTATGCCCTGTCCTTTCTTCTGTCTATTCTGCATAGACTGTAAACTCCTACGGCCAGAAACTTGCCTCCAAGCATGCGTACAGACCTCAGCTCAGAATGTTGTCTTCTCCTGGCACTACAATAATACAAATAATAATAATTAACAGTATTCGGTGTTATTTAAAATGCTAATGTAAAGAACCATAAAAATCCCCAAACCTTACACTTGTTGAGAAGTATGGAGGTAAAGAATGAATCAAAAATACTGTTTTCAATACAGAAGCATTAAAAGACTTTTCTTACGAAGTTTAGTGCTAGCAGTCAAAGAATTGCAATTAATTACAAATCAGTGAGGCTGTACTCCCAGAGGTAGTTTCTCTATCATTAACTTTTCAGACACTTAAAGCAAAAACCACTGCTAAATCACCAGGTTTATCACAAAAATGCTAGAATGACAAGATCAAGTAACCTGTATTCAAAATACCAAATTTATCAAATAAACAACCAATTCACTCAAAGCTGAGATCATAACGGATTGTGCTGTCTTCCCCTGACTGGTAAACTGATAATGGCTTTCATTTCTGTGACGTAGAACACAGACGTCGGTCTTATTCGAGTGATCTGGCACATGCAGCACCAATGCAATCACCAGACCCTCTCCTCAAAGAGCTGGATGCAAGCATGGCCTGCTTCTGTATTTCTACTTGTGACATTTGTCCAAGTAGAAATACTTGGAGGTTTGTGGTGGTTTGGGAAGGTTTGTCCCAGAAACAGAAAGTGGTAACAAACTGGGAAGAAGAAAGAGCTTGTTCCACTTGCAGAAGAACCAGCAATCTGGCCCTTTCCAGACTCCTGTCTTGTGACTTGATTCTCTCACGTTTAATCAGGACTCATCCTTTCGTCCTCACCTCCACGAGTGCACGAGATGGCTTTTTATCTATTCAGCTATAGCAGTGAAATTTATAGAGAATTAACACAGGTGATGCCTACAGTGCCCCAGGAAGTGAGGACGTAGACCCAAAATCCAACCTAAACCAAAACCAATCCATATTTGCTAACAATTTGTATCCCTCCAGAAACATCCAATTTCTAAGTTGTCATGTCATATACATGGGGAGGACAAAACCCCCCAAACTTATTAGCCAGTACTGCATTTTCACCAACATTTGAAAGAACATGGGAAGCTTCTTATAATTTGTTTTCACCTCAAAGACCCTGAAGCATGACACAGCACCATTAGAACTGCTCTGTTCAAGAGATACTCTATCAGTATATCCAACTTCATATTTAATTTGTTGTTTAAAATGAAAAAAAAAACTACCTTGAATGTTATAAGCAGACTTGGCAATATATTAGTCTTTAGGGTTTCACGGCTGACACAGACTTCATATCTGGCACATACGTATCCAAGGAATTGGAGGAAGGACAGATGATGCTGATGCCAAAAATCAAATTTTTTGGCAGCTACAGTAGGTGATACCAGACAGATTACAGCTAGCCCTAAAGTGTTGTGTCAGTTTTCTTAGAGAAATCATTATCTGTTAGACTCTGATAAAGCATATGAAGAAATTAGAAAGCACAACATTTAATGCTTTGGAAAGTTCTGGACAAAACTGTTAAGAGCCATTGTGCAAAGTCTCAATGATTACAAGCACAAGGACACAAAGTCTTTGAAGTACCTACCACTGTCAACACAGAGCTGAGTCAGCACTGAGGAGACTAGAAAACACATCTTGAATATTTCATCAAGGAAAAGAATACAGGGAAAAACAAACACTGAAAAGACGCAGCAAGCTCTAAAAGCACGTATTGCAAGTCATTTACTTGTAACTGTTCATCTCTGCAGATTTGCTGATATGCAAACTACAAAGACTAGAACAACTCACCTACAGAAATTAAAGACATTTAAGCAGTAAATAAAAAAGCCTTAGGTTCTGGAAAAATTGTTTCTAAATAGCAGAATGTTGATCAGCACTTCTGGATTCTGCTTATTTGTTTATTTAGATACAGTTTTAGACAAACTGTTACATTTCATTGCGTTCTGAGCAAGTTCACATGTAAAATGAAAACATCCATGCTGATCTGAAGCAGCAGCCTGACTGAAAGAGGCACTCAATAGCCTGAGACGTGCTCTTGTCAAAATGTTCTTGCATAAATGCAACACAAGTTCCCCTGACATGACTGATTTCGACAACCCAAGGAAAAAACCTGCCCCAAGAAGAGTTGCCATTGGCTTATTGCTTATGACATTTTGAGTGCTCTGTTTTAGTATTCAGAGTTCCTGTGCTAGATTTATCTTCCAACATGGCCTAATTATTTATTCAATTAATTAATTAAAAACACTAAGATTATGTTCTATGTTGCTTTTTCTTCTCTTTTGTGCAACTTTTAATACCTATTTAGTACCTAGGAAATGCATGGGAGACAGGGACAATGTCTGGGCAAAAACCCACTGATGTTTCAGTGAGAATTTTTTCACTCAAAAGCAGAGCACCTGAGCTCATATAAAGTATGTTTTGCATTCTCTGTTTCTAAGGAGCATAATGAAAGATGTGAAATACAGAAGGCTTAGGAAATACCTACTTTAACTGTTTAAAATTTGAGTAGTCTGTTGTTTCCTACCATTTTATTTCAAAGAGCATGTAAACATACAAGCTTTACCAGATGAAACTACAAGAGTGATGATATTTATAAAGAAATGAGAAAAAAAAGAGTAGGCCAAAGTTGAATGACAGAAGATGCTACTACATGCTTTTCTCAGGACAGTCTCTCAGATCACTTTAAATAACAGTGAAAGAAATTGTCTGTGTGACTCACCACTTCATCTTTGTCCTCAGGAGTTAGCTGAGCAGAACTTCTTTCTTCCTCCTTCTTGACTGATCTCTCATATAAATCACTGACAATGAATGAGGGGTAGTATCTGTCCTTTAGAGTTTCATAAACATCTGCCTGAATTCTGTAGAATACTTCAATGCCTTTATTTCCCACAAGACTTTGCTGTATTTCCTTATAAAGGGATTTTTCCACAGGTATTTCTCTGCTTTCCACAAAAAAATTCTGATAAATTTCACTCACCAGTTGAGGTATTTCAGCCTAGGAAGCAAAGGAGAGGGAGGGAGAAAAGAATAATGAAAAAATACTGAAAATATAAAGATGACTCAGGACCCAGGTGCATAATTTGAAGCATAATCAAGCTAATTTCCTAGCCAAATGTATGAGAACACATCTGTAAACCTCTTACTGAGATCAAGCATGCTGCCTGCCTGTGCACCTCTGCTAAGCAATCAATTTTACAAGTTTTGATATTTGTCAAGTGAAGAAACAGCTGTGCTCTAAAACTGCCAGAGCTTCCACACCCACTCTTTTAAATCCATGTTCCAAAAGCTGGCATTAAAAGGAAGAAAAGTGCTAGAGCAACAGTGTGGTCACCATTTTAAATGCAGATTGCAAAGCTCAGCTGTATCAGCTCTGCTGTCTTGTGCTGAATAGAATCAACTCACTTTATACATAATTATAATTAATTTGCAGAGGAAAAGGGAAAAAAACAAAGAAACAAGAAGAGGAAAAAAGCACAACTGAAGAGACATTTACCAGTGTAGGATGCTGGCTATTTTTACTGAGCACAGTAAAGTGCACAGGGTTGAACTTTGCATTAATGAACAGGAAAGAGAGAAAGCAATGCAGCACAGCCCATGATCAGCTCCCTAAATTACCATCTCCCTAAACTGAACAGAATGAAAAAGAGTTTATCCACTCCCTTAGTATGGCACAATGTTCTTACCTGCCTCATCTGACAACATCACAGCCACATGACTGCAGGACACTACCTTTCTGTAAGCTGCCCCTGCAGTGGCAGATACATCCATATCTGTATGTATATACATATTGTTTTGAACAGGAAGAGAGAAATCACAGCTAAAAAGTCATAAAATGACTTCCAGTACCTTTTCCAATCATGAACAGTTTGCAAATCAAAACTGATTTACAGAACTCTCTTCACAGTGCCTGTCAAACCGTTTTTATCAACACTCTCTAGCTTGAGTTGGTTGTTAGTCATTTCTTCAGATTGTATTAATGGTTCACTACTCACACTCTACAATTTGTCTGTCTGTTTACAGGATGTTTTGTGTTTTCCAATTGACTAGAATCTTTATACATAAGTGAGCAATAAAATTACAGTGAACAAGAAGTTAACTGATTATCAATAATGAAATTTGTATTTCATGCTAGCGTGAATCTTGAAGGTTTAATTGTTTCCCCCCAAAATCTACCACACCGCTCAAAACCAGCAGATTTGTCCTCTACAAATTCTTGCTCTGCACCATTGCTTCAGGATAATTCTTGCAACTTTACCTGATATTCCCTATCCTTGTTTCAGGGTTCTAATTCCTACTTTATTGTAGCCAAAATTACAACATAGCATTGTTTCTTCCCTCTATCAGTAGCATGGGGTTCCTGGAGAAACTTAGCTGCTACAGATTTGGGAGAGGTCTTTTATAGCAACACCTCTCTTCCAAAAAGATTTTAAGGACATATATACACACACTGTCACTGTTTTGGATTGAATGGGCTACCTGTAACTGGCAAGATAAGAAGCTTATGTACAGACTATCCAGCGGGAATGTGGTTCTGGGTTTCACATGAACTGATACAACTAAAGCCAAGGTATTACTGCACATTTTTTCTCTGGTGGAGGGGGAAATAATTCTACTACTTTTGAATATCAAGTATTCCTTCTAACAGATATTGTTACACCAACCAACAATAAATCATCATCACAACAGCTCACAAATTTCAACTGCAATATTATCCTCAAATATCGACATGAAGCAGTTAAAAAATCCAAATTGCTTAGCACTCATGCTATGCTATTGATATTTTAAAAACTTAAAGACATTTCCTAACATCAAGATCACAACGAACAGGGTGTCATCAATGTACAAGGCCATATAAGCTTGCAATTTCTTCCACCTTGTTAGCAGTCTTCAGATTCTCCACAGACTCCCAAAGGCCGATCAAAGCCATCTTGTCCATCCTTTCCATGTAGATCCGGAAGTGCTCTCGGTATGAAGGGTTGGCCAAAATTTCTTCAAACTGAAGAATCTGAAGAAGGAAAAACTAAGAATAAAAACTGGGAAAATGCCTAACTCTAGCTCCTTTCCATCCCTTATAGGGAAAGTCTTTTCACTGTGCATCTCACAAACATGTCCTAGATTCAACTACACAGACCTCCTACAGTCATAATTTTGCTTCATTAAGAAAAATAAGAGTTTTAAGTACTTTGAAGATAAATTAATCTATGCTCACATAGTAAATACCTCCACATCTTTCTGATCAGGATACATTTCAAAGGATTAAGATGGCATTTCAAGCCACTCATGAAATGCTATCATCAAAAATTTAACTTCCAATGTTCCTGCAAAGCAGAGAAGCCAAGCTGAAAGCTAACTGATCTGTTCTTTACTTGTTTCAAACACCAGTAGTTTCCATACCACAGCCCACAGAGCTTTGAAATGTATCTCAATTATTCCCAGGGACACAGAGAAAGATGGAATACCTTGGCAGCTAGGGCATTTGGTGGCCAGTTGCTACTGTTATTGAAAAACATCTATCAGAAATGCAGCCAGGAACAAGTATGTTCTGTGATATAATGCTCACGACTTTTCCTGAGAAATGTGAGGTGCGTGTACATCAGGCAGAAAAGGAAATGAAACGCAGACTTCCCATACCCACACAGATACTGCAGCCATTAAGAAGTTGCATTAAAAAGCCATTATCACTTCCTTATCCCCTACTATTTTTGTGAATCCAGGCCTTTTCTATGAGATAAACACTTGTAAACAAAACACCTCCCTGACAAAATGATTAGAACTTCCTATACTGAACAAAATGAATAACCTTGTCTTTCTCTGAAAAATTAGGACCAATTTCCCAAATACCTCATCAAAACCAAGCAACCTTTTCTCTCCAGCCCTTCAGTCTTGCAGCTGAACCAGTTTTCATGTCACTTATTTAGTTCCATTACTTATATCACCAGGAATCCAAATACACCACCTAGAGTAGTCTTAAACTCTTGCTTTGTTTCTCACAGGCACCAGTCAACTCACACCTTTTTCTTTGAAAAGAAAACAAGGTCCTTAATCACTGGGGCCAATGAGTCTTCCTACGACTTTGCATTTCTTAGCAAAGTTTATTTGGTACGGAGCAAGATGTGAACTCTGAGATTGAGGCTTTAATAATTTCTCTAATATGGGATTTCTGATATCTAATAATAATGATAGAATTCTAGTCAGCATCAGAATACCTCCCTCTCTGGGAATACTGCTTGTTTTCCTAAGGCTAGTACCTGTGAAACTCTACAACCAAGTTACATGTAGGAAGAAGTTTCCTGGTCTCAAGCTACACAGGAGGAAACCACCTACATGGGCATATACACAATTACTGGCACCAATCAATGCCTTAATGAACCAAGCTAAACGTGGTTCTTTAACAATTGCAGCCATCTATGTTTTGTCTGAAACAGCTCCCCCAAATCTTGGGCAGTGCTTAAGTAAATTTTGTTTGCCTCATATGAAATGTTTATTTACATCTTCCTAGTTCCCCCGTGACAATCATGTGCCATTCTTCTCTTTATCCTTTACCATACCAGTATCTTCTGGACATGACTTTGCTCTTAGCTTTAAAACTATTTACATATATGAACATCTGCCTTTGAGAGCTCACTCTATAAACCTCACTGAACAGCAGAGAGTACCTTGTTCAGGCTAGGTTTGATAAATAAATGGTGTTCAGGCTGTCAAAGAGAACAGCATATGGTTTAGCCTCACTGCTGTGCATTATCATATTTTCTAGTCATTTTACCAAGGACAATGATTTAAAATACAAGTGTAAGAGGGTCTTTCAGCCCCTTGAACAGATGCCTCCCCCATCTCAGGGACTGTCAGGTCTGTAAATAATAGCAGAGTTAGTAAATCACAGCATGGAGCATGTGCTGCCACTTCTTGAGTGAGAGGTCACCTTGGTCTCTATGCCTCTATTATCCAAGGCATGCCCACTCTGGCAGCCAGCAAGGAGGGTAACTAACAAACAACCCCCTGTCAGAAGTAACTGGGAGTACATGCTGCTGCAGGGAGCAAGGCAAGTGCCACCATCTCTCCCACCTAAGAAGGGGCCCATTGCCTCATGGTAATCAAAGCAGTGGTGCCTAGCAACAGTGTTACACAAATCTCCTCATAGATATCTTGCAAACTAAAACACTTTAAAAAATAAATTACTGGGCAGAAAAGCTTATTCTTTTGCAGTAATGAGCCCTCTCAAACGTTTTCTTGATTTTTCTTTAAGTCTGGACTATCCTGGAATTATTAAATATGTTACAAGTGCTGTACTAAAAACTTTATGTTACAGCTTCACTGCCAACAGTGATATACACGAAAAGGTTTTAGTTTAGAGGTGAAAATCATAAAATGCACGTGTGCTGGTTTTGGCTGGGGTAGAGTTACCATTCTTCAGAGGGTGACAAGGGCTATGCTTTAGATTTGTGCTGAACACAAGGTTGATAACATAGAGACGCTTTTGTTATTGCTGAGCAGAGCTTACACAGAGCCAAGGCTTTTTCTGCTTTTTGTCTTGCCACACTAAGAGGAGACTGGGGGTGTATGTGAAGTTGGGAGGAGACACAGCTGGGAGAGGTGACCCCAACTGACCAAAGGGATATTCCAGACCATATGGCATCATGCTCAGTGTGTAAACTGGGGGGAAGAAGGGCGGGGGGGCGCGGGACATGATGGCATTTGTCTTCCCAAGTTACTGTTAAGTGTGAGGGGGCACTGCTTTCCTAGAAACACCTGCCTGCCCATGGGAAGCATGGAATTAATTTCTTCTTCTGCCTTGCTTGTGTGTGTGGCTTTTGCTTTCCCTATTAAACTGTCTTTTGCTTCCCTTACTAAACTGTCAGCCCACGAGTTTTCTGGCTTTTACCCTTCTGATTCTCCCCCCAGTCTTGCAGATGAGGGAGTGAACAAGTGACTGTGTGGGGCTTGGCTGCTGGCTGGGGTGAAACCACCACAGTCCTTTTTGGCACCCAACTATTCTGTGGAGTTTCCTTCCTTTTTCAATTTAAAGAAGTAGTTCTGCAGTAATTTGTAATCCTCAGCAAGAGATCATTTCATGATTCAGTATCACCACGGATTAGAGCACAAAACTAAGCTAAGTTGGCACATAC
The DNA here is from genome assembly GCA_013397975.1 of Machaerirhynchus nigripectus. NCBI lineage: Eukaryota > Metazoa > Chordata > Aves > Passeriformes > Dicruridae > Machaerirhynchus > Machaerirhynchus nigripectus. Next base: position 401,974 of record VZRQ01010305.1, read on the forward strand.
GCAGGCATTAGGGCATGAGTACACCCTCAAATCTAATATCCAGTTAGCAGATATAATCTTAGAATTACCAGCTTCCACAGCAACCCTTCAAATCCTGTTAACTCGAGAGCAGCTTCCAGGTTTGGAAAAACCAGACACTTTGCTGTTGCCGCATCAATTCCCTGTTTCAACAGGAATGTAATTTATGTATCACAGCTGGTCACAGGCTCTGCCTAAAACTAGAAAAGGGTTAGGTTTTCCTGGTTTTTTTCCTAAGTGGGGTGCTTTAACCAGCATCCCTAGCATGTGCACACAGAAGAGACTTGTCCCTGGCCCTACAGAGCAGAGACTTTGTCTTGTTAAATCCCTAAAGATAGTCACAACTTCTCTCTGGTCAGGAGCATAGAGCAACTAGTTAATTTAGGTCAGCACAGGCACCAGGCACAGATTAGATGCACTGTACTGGATTTCTTTCCAACACACCAGATTCCCACTCACTACAACCACACTGACCTACAATGAATAACTCCGATAAAGCTGGTAACAGCCCTGCAGATATTTGGGATGAGCGGCATTTGGGTCACTAGCAGAAGTTGTCTGCTAGGATAATGGCATACAGTCAGACTGCAGGACTTCTAGTTGCTGCTTTGGATTTTTTCCTTGTTTCTTTTTATTTGTAGAAGCCAGGAATAAGTGGAATGTAAAAACCAACACTGATAAATATCTTTTTCCAAGCTGCATTTTAAAAAACCTTTAACTAATGCTTTGTCTGTAAATTGACTAAAATTAAAGCCTGTATTAATCTTGTTATATTTTAAAAAAGAGGAAGTCATCAGAAGACCGCCTCTTTCATGTACAGCAGTAGCTGAACTAAGTGCAATGATTATTTAAGTATCAGGAAGTATACTAACCACATAAGGTACCTGACTATTTTACTGCACATACACTAATGCAAAAGTCCCTGCCTTGAGACTCACATGTTCACAAACATACTTCTGTCATAAGAAAACCCATCACCAGGCAATAGGGTGACAACAAATGAAGCTTGTTTTCTTAATATTCCCAAATTCTGTACCATGATGTATCCTGATATAACATCATCTTGCAACCTGAAGCTCAGAAACCACAGTGAAAATCTGGTAAGTCACCAGTTAAATCAACATCTATCCACAGAAGCAGTGGAAGCAAGATCTTCTGCAGGAGTTTCATTAGTCCTTATCAGCTGGATTATGAACATGAGCTGGTTCCACCTCAAAATACACTCAGACAGTTTCCTTGCTATTTCACAGCTAGTTAAGGGTCAGATCCTCAGACCTACTTCTAGAACCCAGAATTTACAAAACAGCTCCACTAAGAAGATGCTGTGACTCCATACATCACATCTTGCAGACAAGGTGGTATGGCTGTTGTGCTCAGCACAACAGAGGAAAAAAATCCTTCACTGAATAAACACAGACAACAAGAATTCAATGAATTACTGCAGTACTGTGCAGGCACAGTTTCTAAAAAGAAGGACTAAAACTGCATTGACTATTAAGAGATGCCTTATATATTACACTAATTCAAACTGCATTTTCTCTGAAAACAAATCTAACACCATGGGCAGAGTTTAAATCAAGATCAGAGGCAATGACAATTCAGATTCTGAGAGTAGCTGTGGTTTATCTATTTGTTTGTTTGCTTATAAGTATTTGATTACAATCCACATATTTAGGATTTCCCTAGAGAACCTGGATTCAGGGAAATTAGGTGAGTGAAACATGTACAAAATCAAATGAATAAAAATCACAAGACTGCATAATCAAACAGAACACTGACAGCTCCAAACAATCCATCTCCACATATAAGCCCATAATCAGAACACGTATTAAAGACTTGTACCAGCAATGCCATTACTCCCCTACTACTGCAGTCAAGAAAAAGCTTCCTATAGGATGCATAAGTGAAATCAAAATACAAGTTTATTTCACTAGTCAACTCTTTGTTCAACTAGTACCAAAAGCTCACCAAAGTTAATAATGTATTCAAGCTTCCGCACTACGCTTCCATAAACTATTAATTCAAAACACCATCAGTAAATGCCCATTTCTGACCTATTTCATGCAATTTGAAGAACGGAAGGCAAACTTACAGTTTCTTCCACAACAGCTAGTAATTCTGCAACTTAGACACTACCTTAACAGAAAAGCTGACACAACCAAACTCTAAGGAGTCACCAGCTGCAACATACCAATACATCTATCTACTAAATGCCAAACAATGCCTTTCCATTTTGCTTAGAAAAGAGCCTGAGTGTTCAGTCAATACTGCCCAAATAGGAGGGGCCAGCATCCAAAATAACACTGGCTGCCTTGAAATAAGAACCCAGACTGCAGCTACCACAGTGCTAGAAGAGGATAGGAAGAAGCAACAGTGAAAAAAAAAAAAAAACTGCTTCCTCAGCTAAGCCCTGGGCATTTTTCTGTGCTCAGAAGGGGACAGCATGGCCTCCATCTCTCAATCAGCCTCCCTCAGCTTCTTTCCTGGCAATGGAGAACTGGGGACAACAGAAGAACGAAGCAGTTTTCTATTTTCTACGCTGACATGACTGTGGAGGGCTTCTAGGGCTTCATCACAGAAACATCAAAAGCTTAGAAGAAATAACTGCCTCAGATCCCACTGTTTTCACCATCCGCACAACAAATGCCTGTGCAAGAAGTCATTCTTGCTATTAGTAGTACCATTAACTCAGCATTGAGCTGTTCATCGATATACTTGCAGGATATAACCCCAGGTCAGCAATTCCCACTAAAAAACCCCACTGGTTTAGAAAACATGCAACGTCGGCTTCAGGAATTCCCTTGATTTTATTTATAATATTATATTTTTTTATACTCCTGACCAATCCCTGCCCCTATCAAGTGCATCTTCACTACTGGACTCCATTCTTGAACAATCTTATGTCACCATGTATCTATCCAGAAAAGTTCGTAACGTCTCAGCAGGCTCATGGCTCATGCAGTGCTGCCACATGCTCCCCTCTTTCTTTTTCTCCTTGGCACCTCTTGCTACACCCAACTTCAGGAAAGAGATCAGGACTGCCTTGGCACAATCTATGACACACCATCTGAAATCATGCTTTAAGGACAAGTGGGGAGTAGGGAATTACTCTGTTTCAGACTTTACTCAAGAAAAACAAAATACAAAAAGTAGGAGCTATTTCTCCATCATACTACTTTTTCTAACATGCTGCTAAGTTACAATTATTATAAGGACATAATGAAAATTAAAGATCCCTGCATAAAGAGATAAGCTACCTTCTACCTACATGAAAAACAAAATCTTCTTTCACATTTGAATACATCAGCTACTGTGCTTTGTCCAAAGGGAACATACTAGATTACATAAGAAGTCACTAAAATTTTTAAAGATTTGCAAAGCTAAGTAGTAATTTTATTTTTGTAGATGCTGGCCAACACAACTGTAGTTATTTCTAATTCCAGACTACAGTGGTATTGAAAACCAGCACTCAGTCAAAGCAGCTTTACCAGAGTTTTTCTGCAACAACTGCCCTGAATTTTGTCAATTGCTTTCCGTAAGTGTTTACTTTTGAATCATTTAGTATTTTCAAAACCCACACATTTCCTAAAGTGAATATAATGAGGGCAAAAGAAATAACTGCACATGTTGGCAATGTTTTATTTGAAAGCAAGTTGCTACTTTCATAAAGGCTGCTACCATGTCCTTATTAAATCCCTACATGTGGTATGTCTGAAAAATCACACGTGCTTGCAAGCCACTCAATCCTTTATGAAGTTTCACATTGAGCAATATTCCAAGCTGAGCAATCAATGTGTCTTTTCGGGTACTTCAGTAATCTTTTCCCAAGGTAAATACACCATGCAGCAATTAATTTGTACTTGACTCCTGGGGGAAGGGAGGGATTAACAGTGAGGTAACATGACCCAGTGCTAACACATTTAGAATGACCTTCAGACAATGAGATTTATACCTTCTGACTGGGAGGGCCATCACCTTCATCAGAAACGCCATCTTCCTGCTGATCATAAGCAGGGCCTCCCAGGAGCCTTATTCTTTTCTCACATTGCTTCTTAGCCACTGTCAGCTGATTAATATACCTCTTCACATTGCGAGCCCTTAGTAGGTCAGCTTTCATTGCTGCAGTTTCTTTTCCTTTTGAATCTAAGAATAAAGCAAATCAGAGACAGTATTTTACAACAGGAAAACATCATTGTACCATTGCTTCTGTGAAAAGCAAATCAGAGACAGTATTTTACGACATGAAAACATCATTGTACCACATCCTCTGTGACCTGTCTGATCAAAGCATCTGTAATTCACAAATAAACTATGCTCATCAGTACAGACACTGGCAAGTTTGTATTTGAAACAGAACAATAATTTTGAAACATTCTGCAATGATAACTCAAGGGTTTACACAAAAGAGTTGAGAAAAAAAATTCTTATTCAAATGCATAGTGAAACCTGACCCCTCCAGCTCTCTTTTCATAGTTTGTTGGAAGACACAGCCCAAGACCTCCACTACAGGATGTACATTTATCACATGGCATTAGGAAGCTACCTACAGCCATGGCATATGATAACACGTGGAACTGATGGCCTTTGTACCGTAGCATTGACTGCCTGGAGTCACGAGGGACTGGGCTCTTTTCCCCCTAGCCCAGCATGACAGATTCTCACAAACCTTATATGCAAACCCAAACTTCTTGTGCCTGATCTGAACAGCGTATCATACAGTATCCCCTCCAGACAACTGACCAAAGTTCCCTCAAAATGGTCAGATGACTAAGAAAAAAAAAATCTTTGAATGCCACATCAAGACTGCACAGTACTGTTAAAAAGTACAGTAACATGAAGATGACAGTCAGCTGAATAAGACCTAGTAATAGCCAGCGTAATGTTTGCATATTCTACATTCCAGCCTCTTCAGCTACTTACCAGGATCTAAAAAAAGAAGCAGCAGATAAAGCAGATATAAAACCCTATTGTGTAGAAATCATGTTTAATATCTGCAGGATGCATCTGATTCACATTTATACACTGGTTTTATTTTCCTCTTGCTCAATGGTAACACGCTATTTTGGGCTGCAGCTACTACTCAATAGCAAAGTACTTGGCTTGTACTTGGCTCTGGATTATCTGATTGCTCAGGGATAAATAGTAAAGATTTACTCTACTATATTTTCAAAATATTAAATGCTAGCAAAATCATGTAGATAAAAACAGCATTCAATTTTCACAACAGCTGCTGTTAAGAAACAACTATGTAGTTAGGTTTGTGAATGCATACTCAGCAAAGAGGAAATCTCTCAGAAACTATTTAAAATACCTATTTTAAACAAGTTTCTAATACATTATATCAACTTCTCCTTTTACGACTGTTTTTACCCTTTTATTTCCCCCTCAAGGCCACATGTAAATACTGCATGCAACTCTAAGTTTTGTCATTTACATACTGAAGGACAACTCATGGTACATGGAGCTCCCTGAAGTTCTACACATAACTGAGTCCAGATATTCTCCCATTATCTTTCCCCATATTTTTAATCTCACTTGATTTGCTGCATGTATCTATGTTGGTAGGGATGCTTCCTGATACAAATACTCTTAATATTTTAATGGATGACTATCATTTGCATCTGAGCTGCCATATAATAGTGAACTATAGAGATGATACTCACTGAAGCAAATGGTAAAATTACTAAAAAAAAAAAAAAAGCCATCTGTTTTCCTGGCATGTTAGCTCCACAGGGAAGTCAACAGAGCATTTAATTTAGTGTTTCAGTTCCCTAAACAGAGGTACTAGTATTAATGAGAGAAAAGGAAAGGAAAAGACCTTAAGGACAAAAGAATGCTCTCCCTCAAATCAAAACATTTACAGCTATTACAAATACAGGAACAGAAGTTTAAAGTGAAGCTTAAACACCAACCTTTTCCCTGCTGCACTTGACTCTATGGTGATTTTTTACGAGTTCTCAATTCTTTCAATAGTTTAAATGCTTTGGGCTCAAAATGCATACTTGAAATCCCACACTTTTGAAAAACCACAAACAGTACAATGCAACGATCATTCAGCCTTCTTAAAACGAAAGTACCCTTCTTGGTGGAAACAAGGTATTCTGGAAGGGTTTTCAAAGTATGCCTACTTTACCTGAAATCTTATCCTGTGACTGCAGCAGGCCTCCAGGAGAGATTAATGAGCCTACCGTTTCCAGTGATTATTTCCTGTCTTAACAGGATCCTTCAAAAACATTTACCTCGGCTCTTCATATCCGAAAGGAGCCACTCCACCCAAGAATCACTCAGGGCAGTGATAAAGATCACACTGCCAGCCTGTTCCTGCTCCACGGATAAACAGGACTAGTCACCGTGAAAGCCTGGCAGTGACGTCCCTCACAAATAAACAAGAGGCTGATGAAAAGCAGAGCAGCACAGAATGTGGCTAATGTGCTACGGCGCAGGAAAGGCAGCGTGGAAGTGTGGACTAACACTGAGCATCACTTCCCTCTTCCAAATTATGAAAGATAAGCTAGCAGAAATCACAACGAGCATTTTCAGCTCAATTGGAGAAGGTTAGGTAGATCACTGTTTTTCTCCTAATCCCAACTTCCTTTTGAGATTTTAGAGATTTTCAGATCTAAACTGCTCTTTTCATGTTAAGCACTATCAAAAAGATATTTTAAGTTATAAAGACTTCTCTTTCTAATCTATTCTTGTCCAATTCCACCATCACCAGAATACTGAGACAGAATTAGGAGTGATTTTTCCCATTTCTGAGTATCATCAAAGATGATGTTCACTACATTCAGGTATCACTGCATAAACCAAATAAAACCAGAAACACACAAAAGGAAAGGCATGGATCTATTCCCATACCTGCCAGTGAACTTAAACAAATGGAAAAGAAGTAGATACATGCTACTAAGACACTGTTCACCACAATGCAAGGGGGAAAAAAGCATCCTTGAGTAATATTTTTTTAACTAGTAACAACTACAGTTTGGTATGTTTCTAAATAAATATTATTAAAAACAAACAAAAATCACTCCTCATCAGCAAGACAAGAAATATGCTAAGTTGGCACTTCCTCCCCACGAGCTGCACACATGTTTACCAGCAGCAACTGACCAGAGCCCTCATCTCCAAAGGAGCAAAATGCCTTTTATTGACTTCCTCCAAAATAGTTCTCCTTATCTGGGGAAATTTTGACAGGACATGCACTGCCATGGAGTAACTTCAAATCCCAAAGGGGACTGTGCACCTCTCCCAAAGGCAACCAAATGCAATTAGTACCAAGAGCAGAATTTCAAACTCTGCTTATCAATCCACAGCTGTAGATAATTCAGTTTGCACCAAACAACACTAAAATTCAAATAGTCGAAATGAACTCAAACCTACCAAGTAATCAAAGCTACGCTGCCTGTGCAAATTGTTTTATTCTATGCATTTTTGCACATCTGCAATGATTTCTGACAAAGCTTCAACATTTTCATCTAAATAACTCATAGCTATCTTGATTTGAGCTAAGCTAGAAGTATATCCCTGGAAGCATATCCTAGAGCCCACCAAAACAATTTCTGAAAAGTGATTTCTCAGACCTAATTTTCTTTCCTCTTCTTTTTTTTTTTTTTGTGGTGGCTTTGCTACTTGAGCAACTTTATATATATTAAATACATCAAACTGCAGTACATATTCACACCATCCATTTTTCAGTCAAATTTGGGGCCTTCCAAATCGTCATACCAAAAGATGTCACTCAAACTTTATAACCCTTAAGCACACTGAAGGATACACAAAAATGATGTAAATTTGTTTAAGCGGAAACTTAATTGTATTTTAGACCTGCATGATCTGTCCCCCTCTCTTAATAGTACCAACAAAAGGCAGGGATTTCTCATTTTACCTGAAGAGTTATACATGGCAAAAGCATGAATAGAACAGAAAGTACAAGTTCTTGGTCCTTTACAGCCTCAGTAACTACAGATCCATGACACCTGGCAGTGTGTACAACAGCACTGACCAACCTGACCCGACACCAAAGGAGCAACACACATGCTCACCATCATAAGCTTTCTTGCAAGACTTTTTCCCAGAGCCAGGTTAAGCACATACATACAGGGCCTCCTAAATGCCGGGCTGAAGTACTTGAGTAGCGAACACAGGTTTAACATTTTCTTGCAAACGGTAACTGTAACCTTGAGTATATAACTTAGGAGTATTTACAGACCTCCTCCAACTCTTAGAAACTTCGAATTTCAAAGGCTACCTAGGCCTGGAAAAGCATTTGTTCAATTCTGCAAGAGCAGAACTTTCAGGAATAGCACACATGGTTCTTCTACTGCCCATGGTCCAACAAAGGGAAAACCAACCTTACTGTGGTTGGACAAGAGATTGAGTAAAAAAAGGTTAAATCCCAAACATTTCCACAAACAGGTCTGGGAAAAGGGATTTGCAGGGAGATCATGGACAAGTTAGGCACTGATCATTAGCAATGCATAGTACAACAAAGCCTCCCACTCACAGCCACAGCTGAGAAAAATAAAAAGTCAAGTGGCAGTAGGTAAATCTGAGCATGGGAGTCAGTATGCACTATACAGTAAAATAACATCCACTACAGATAGCCTCTGTCTGCAGATCCTTGCATCCCCTTTGGTCACATCTGCCTGACCAGTCAGCCTCTTCCCTCCCTCTGCCCCTGATCAGCATCTCTCCAAACCAACTGAGGACAAGATGAATTATCATCACTAGCAGACAAAAACAATCACAGGAGCAAAAAAAAAATTCCTCTATAAACTTAATTTGAAAATCACAAATGAAAACAAATAAATGTACCACAGAATCTGTAGCCTTTACCCTCATCCACATGGATTTCCTCCACGCTTACTGCTTGAGCATAATGTACAGGCACAATATCAGCTCTTTAAGCCTTGCCAGAAAACTGTGTAAAAATAATTGCGTATAAATGTTTATTCCTGTGTGGAGGATGCAAGTCAGGGGGAGGAATATCATAATACAGTTTTGACATAATTAAGTTACGTGGCATCTGTAATCCGCTGGAACACGCAAGTATCCATTTTACTTCACTCTAAGTTATCATCTTGACAAAACCCACACATCACAACCCACATAACCAAGCTAGCCTCGAGCCCCAGGTTTTTTTTAAAAGTCCCTTTTTACAGCTGAACATTCAAGCCTCTTTCAGAACCACAGCACCTGAGAGGCCTGCTCATAGACAGTTCTGTTTCTGTGCCACTTGTCAGCTTTGCTTATAAAAGCAAGTATCTAGACACACAGTGGGAAGGCTCAGCAGGAGAAATCTGCTGCAGCGCAGCACATCTCTCTGCACAGAAATGGCTGCTTATTCGATCTGTCTCGCAATCCCTGCTTGAAAACGAGCAGTTTTCTCAACAGGGATGCCTTGGGGTCGATTACACTGTAGTGTCTGAAAAACAGTCCCATCCAGTCATCCAAGGGTGGTTTCCAGTCATGCCGTGAAATCATATGTAAGGCAGAGGACACAGAAAATTAAAAGGCAAATCAAACAAATCCCTTTACAAAAAATCTTTTTAAAAAAAACCATCTGTTGAGAGATTTGCTCAGTGTTGCCCTAAGACAAGGTACAGGCTTTCATGCATTTTTGGGTTTGTTTTAAAAAGCAGCTAGTAAAAAAAAACCTTGATAAAATTCTTGTAGGGTCCTGTAATACAATCTCAGTATGAGAAGAAACAAAAATGTGTCTGTTAAAATTAGAACCAGTGTATTTAAACAGCTTCTTATTCATGTTACATCAAATATCAAGTTATTATAGCAACTTACTTTTGTTGCTATTTCCCGATTGATGTTTTTGAAACCTTTTCTTTACAAAAATTAAGATTTACTCCTGCTTCTAGAAACTTGCAGATCATCTGTCATTCATGTTACAATACCCAATCCAGGTATTTGTCCTCTTATAAACTGCTTTAATAGATCAAAATGCAGTAAACATTTTTAGATAAGCATTTAGAGTCCTTCAAAATCTTTAAGAGATAAGATAGATTTTGTAAACCAACAAACTAACAAACAACTAAAACACTTAAAATTTAGCTTAAATTTTAATTTGGTTCAGCACTTAGAAGGAATCCTTATCAAAAGGTAAGATGAGGAGAGTGGTTTACAGTTAAACCACTAAAGGTGTAGAAGGATGTGATTCTTCTAACCATAGCACATGTGACTGTAGGGAGGGGTACCGTCTGAAAATACCAATAGGAAAAAAAACAAACAAGTTAAAAAACCAAAAAAAATCCCCAAAAAACCACTAACAAAACTACCACCAAAACCAAGCTGCCTCCTACAGTCACTGCTGGAGTGATCGTGACCATTATGGAAGAAGATACACAGGAAGACACTGTTGGAGGAGTGGAGAAGTAAGGCAGATACACGTACACACCAGATTCTGTGCTTTTGCGCCAGTGTAAATGAGGGAAGTAGTGCAGTGTCAGCATGCAAGGTAACAGCTTCGATTTACAATGGCCTGCACTGCTCCAAAATAAACTAGCTACACCTCTGGAAACAATAATGCTGCATTAGGTTTCTTATTCAACTTTAGCAACAGCCAAAAGCAATTCTCCAGGCCACAGAAATTTTATCACCCAGCCACAACTGGCATCATACTGCAAACCTCTCTAATTACTTCATGTCTCAACTTTTTAGACCTTTGACTCTCCCAGGGAGTCAAATGCAAAACTTACTGCTTAACATGAATCAGACACTTCTGTACATTTTTGTTTGCTCTCTTATGCTCACATGCGAGAAGATGCAAGTGATAGAAATCTGAAAAGAAACAAAACCCTCTAACATGCCATTTTTAACTACAGGGGGTTTAATGCAATGATGTTTAGAAGTACTTTAAAGTACTTTCTGATTTTATTAGAGGGTCCTAACAGCTAAATATTTTACCAATAGGTGGCAGCAGCACTAGTTAAAAAGTGTAAAGAACCCTGTCCTTACTGAGCAACAACCCTTCCTCTCCAACCTTACTGGGCACCAACATTAAATGCATATTTTGCTATCACCAGATAAAACAGTAAAAAGGTCAGGTAACTGTAACTCCTATGAGAAGTCATCAGTTTGAAAGCTGGTCCTCAAGCTACTCATCCTTTAATAATAGACACCTAACCTTTTAGAAAAAAAAATTTTTGATCAGTTTTAGAGACTTAATTAACCAATAGTAAAGGTCCAAAATCCTGCTCAGGCCTACTTATTGCTAGTTACGCGGTTGTACAACACTTCTTTTCCTAAGCAAAGTATAAATAGTAGCTAAGCACTCACTACTGCAGAGTTTTGGCCACCTCTGCTACACTAACTGCTCCTCAGGTTTTTTGTTATACCTTCTTCTATTGAAAACACTGCCTCGGGAAGCTCCCATAATTCAAACTGATGGAGGGTGAGACTGCTGTCGTGTGGGACCCCACTTGATAAGTTCTGAGGACCTCAGCACAGGAAAGACATGGACGTGCTGGAGCAGGTCCAGAGGAGGGCCATGAAGATAATCAGAGGGATGCAACACCTCTCCCAAGAAAATAGGTTGAGAGAGCTGGGATTGTTCAGTGCGTAGAAGAGAAGGCTTTAAGGACACCCGACTGCAGCCCTTCTGTACTTAAGAATCCTGTAAGAAAGATGGGGACAGACTTTTTAGCAGGGCCTGTTGCACTGGGACAAAGAGGCAATATTTTTAAACCAAAAGAGGGGCAATTTGGATTATATAGAAGGAATAAGTCTTTTACAATGAGAGTGATGAAACACTGGAACGAGTTGCCCAGAGAGGTGGTACATGCCCTAACCCTGGAAACATTCAAGGTCAGGTGGATGGGACTCTGAGCAATCTGGTCTAGCCAAAGATGTACCTGCTCATTGCACAGGGATTGGAGTAGATCATTTTTAAAGGTCTCTTCCAACCCAAAACACTCTATGATTCTATATCCATGTACATACTATCTGCACTTGCTCCCTTCTTACAGTTTGAGAGCAGACATCAGGCTCAACAGAATGATGGCCAGCCAGAGATCAGCTGCTCTTGTTGAACACCCAGGCACTACAGAAGTGGTTACATTTTCAGGACCCAACTGCCACAGGCAAAAGAAAATAGCTATCAGAAAGACTATCTCTTGCCAGGCTGGAGTCAAGGCTAAGAGATGCCTGTGCCACAGAAGGCAAGAGCTCATTTACTAGCAGCAAAGGAGAGACTGTTCTATACGTCCAACTGCCATGCTCACACGTCACTGCGGGTATGCGCCATGTGCCAGGTGAAAAGATTAAAAACAGAAAGGCAGAATGAGATTGTGCAAACACACTTTCGTTTTGCATAAAGCTTACGTTTAGTTATTCACCATTAAATCCAGGGGTAGCATTAGCATCCAGAAAGGGAAACATCAAAATGTGTCACTAAGTAATAATGATCGTCTGTTCCACAAGATTCCAACCATCTTTATGTTAGCAGTGAGTTGTGCTTGGTTTTTTTGTTGGCTTTGGGTTGTTTTAAGGAAGGCACCACAGCTTTCTTCTCTAACCTTTTCTTTTTAAAATTCAGGAGCATATTAGATTCATTACCACATTAGGTAAAATGCCTCCATTTCCTTTAGGAAAAATAAGGCACAAAACAAGTCTTCAGAACTAGATTTTTACCCCTCTACAGTTCTGATAGCCCTCTTAAGTTTATTGTACATACAAAGAGCCTGAAAATTTCTGGTAGATGAAAACCTGAGCGAAATAACTGAAATTATAAATCTGCACAAAAGTTGTGTGAACTATAAAAAGATTGTATTGCATGCCTCTGTTGGGCATACTGTTCCATACATGTCAAGCAAAAAAAACCCACCTTCTTCAGACAATGTGCATAACCACTGGCTATTTAATGAACAAAAGAGTTAGCCCAAATAGTCCCAAGGGCTAACAGAGACAGCAGTGGTAATCAACCCTTAACTGATATACAATGTTACCACAGGAATAAACCAAAAATAGAAATCCCTATCATAACACAAAACTTCAGTGCACCAGCTAGTGACATTTCTGTTAGATTTTTTTTTAGTACAGGTAGAAATCAAGAGCCCATAAAAATGCAGAATCAACTTTCCACATACCACCAGCTCTGTAATATTTTTTGTATCTACTCTGCAGTACCAGACACTAGTAGCTTCAGAGAAGCAACTTCAGTTCAAGCTTTAGAAAAGTAGATATTTAAACAGATAAACTCAAGTGAGATAGAGGAAAATTAATTAATAAGTTCTTAATTGTAGGAACCTAAACTGTATAATAATATTCCCCAAATCAATTACAGTCCCACAAAGACCAATGGTAGCACAAATGGAAATACAGGCTTAGCAAGATTTGATTTTTCATAATGTTCTCAGAGTTAAATTCCCTGTTCTCATTTACTACTTTATGAAACAAGACTTTCTATTCAATTACCTTTCATGTGAAAAATATTAATATCTGTTTCTATAATGTACACTTGAATAAAACCCAATGCCTACTTTTCCTTTTATCTTGGTTTGATACAAGCAAGATATCCTACTGGAATGCAAATCCAGCTCTATTTTAGAGTGTAAACAAAAAGCATTATCAGTGTTGACAACCTTATACTTACTAAAACTTGAGCATGGACCTCAAGCTCTTCAGACTGCCCAAAATTTCCCCACCCCACAGCATGTTCATTTTCTGTTTCTGCATTTTTCATTACACTTGAATCACTTTTTAAAGTCTTCCTTTCTGATACAAGGAACTAGAAAAGGATTTTTTTTAACTTGAGAGAGAGATTACATGAGAACCTAAAATCTTTTAGATTTATAAATAAAGAAATTAATTTTACTATCTGTTGCCTTTCTACTATGCATTGATACAACTTAAGTATACCTGCCTAAGCAATGATTTGGTCTGTAATTTTGCCATTAAGATCATCTCCTGAAGATATGCCTCAGTTTTTACATGTTTTTAGAACCATAAAAAATGTAAGTACAACTATAATATGCAGTGCTTTTAAAAAGGCAGACCTTGCCAAATCATTGTGGAAGGATTTAAGAGCACTCTTTATTGCAACTCAAAAACATAATAAAATGAAGAGTCAAAATAAAGTCTGACTGACAATTATGCTGTATCATTCCTTCTTCTGTGTTTTGAAAAGAGAACAGACTTTGAAGAACAGATTGTATGAAAAAGAAAGCGAAAATATGATTCTCAGCATATGAATTGTAATGTCAGAAATCCTAGTTGCAGCAAGTTCTGAAAATAAATGCATCATAGATATGACCTTTCTCATGATCCATCAGCTTAGATGAAGATAGGGCGGGGGATAATCATACCATGCAAGCTTCTGGAAGACTCAGACAAATGAAACAGAACCAAAATACTAAAGGCATAGCATTCCTAAAATCTGTCTAAAAAACCCACACACACTGATTTCATATGTACGGGGGGAGTTTAAACAGCTTTTCAAAATCAAAACAACAGATGTGACTTAAAAATGGAATCTTACCTTTCTGCCTCTTCACTTGGGGAATATTGCTGATTGTGGTTGCCTGAACTATTTCCACTACAATTTGATACCTAAGTTTAAAAACAGTAGGGAATAAGGGTGAAGAGAGGGAAGAGAAGAAAAAAACATGGTATTAATTTTTTACAATGTGTTCTTCATACAGCACACTTAAGAATTAATAAAAATCAAAATACTTCTACTTCCTCCTCACCTGGAAACAGAATAATTTCTCAGTATGCCTGCAACCTAAGGAGCAGTGTGCACACGGAGTAGGGAACAGAGATTACCTTGAAACAAGAAAACATCCAACTAACAATAACACTGCCCTCTTCTCTCAACTGATGGCACTGCATAGACTGGTAATGTTCAGTAAACACAATATAAAGTCACACCCTAAACATTAAATACAAGTTTTCTGTAGGAAACCAGGATGGTAGTTCAGTTTAAAAGAAAAGAGCTGTCTGTAAGGTTCTTCCAGCTAATCCACTCAATACATATAAGGAGCATATATAAATTCAGAGAAGAAAAAAATCACACTAAAATATGTAAAACATCGCAGTACTACACTCCAGGAATAATTAAAACATGTTTATCATCTAAAACTATACTACACAATAGCAGACAGTTAATGCAGCTAGCAAACTGAATTTTAAGTAAAACTGATTTGTAACTAACAAATACTATGCACTCAGCAAAGAAAATGACTGTCAGTTAAATCTTTCATAAATGTCAAAGTTCTGGTCATGACACTCAAACTCCTCTCAATGCATTTACTCTGGTAGCTATTAATACTGGTAAGAAAGCATGTATTGCAGTGAATTTGCTATCTAGCAAGTTAACTCTTAGATGAAAGCTGAAGCCTCCTGGAAAGGCTGCTATTTCTGTGACTACTTACTCTCCATTGAAGAAAGAACATGTGACCCTTAAAACATATATTGAAGAAAGAACATGTGATCCTTAAAACATATTTCCCTTCTTTCATGTAAACTTTTCTCACCAACATCACTCAATTCCCCCCATTTCTCTTGCCTCCTGTAACTCTTCTAGGATTTTGATTGTCTCTAGCTCTTTGTATAGGCACAGTTTTACACATACAGCATACAATCACACTACAGTTCCAGATTTTTTTTTCTGCAGCAAATTCTTCAATTATCAATTTGAAACCTGAAAACCTGTTCAGAAACCTGTAATTTTTCTAACACTACTCCCTTTTGCCATTACTGTATTTTCATTGTTTCCATCTACCACCACCACAGTTCTTGCCCAGTCTGTCAGAGTAAGAACATCCCCATAGTAAGGGCGGTGTTGTGGTGCGTAAGAACTCCCACAGTTAATTCTCCACTCAGACAAAGACTTCCCAAACTATTCCGGGCAGCTCACTTGGACTTTTGACGTATTGGTTACGTAATCTGTAAATGTACTGCAATGACACTCACTCACCTCACTCAGGTGTTCTAGGCTAACTGTGAAATCATGAATTTATCAAACAAGATACAGTCAACCAACTACACATGGAAGGTAGTTCCCACTTATCTTGCAACTTTTTTCCTTCCAGATCTACTCCCATTTGTACACATTCATGGTTCCACACGTTTTTATTACCAACACTTAACACAGCATCTCTTCTATTCTATTCTTTGTACTACTTTAAGTAACTCCGAGTTACATCCTCAGAGACTGTTTAGTCTGTTCCTCCTGAGCACTGAGCCCTTGCTGCAACAGCTCAATGGGACTGCTGTTCAACACTGCACTACAGGAACACCCCCCTGACTACACTGCCAGACCGTGACCCTTCTCTCCCCGAAACTCTGTTCCAAATATTCCAGCTGCTACGTATTCTGTGGTGTTGGTGAGTAAACATCTACGGACATTTTAAATGTGATGTATTCATTTAACTTTGAAGAAGTGACTGTACTTGATAAATGGGACCTTCCATGGCATCACATCCACATTATTTCCTTCTTTCCTATTCTGTTATATTCATGCACTTCCCTCATTTCTTAAGTAAAAGATGATATAGAGCCAGTAGTAATGGTCTTTCTTACCATGAATTTGTGTAGTGACTTTTTGCTGCTGCAATAATAAATATCAGAATAAATACAGTGCTGATCCTGAGAGCAGAATAAAAACTACTAGCTTATTTCCTTATCACTATTTCTTCTCAACTACATTTTTAACTCAGCATGTCTTTTATCTTTAGTCTTCTTTTGACAGAGAAAGTAAATGTGTCACATCTGATGTGAAAATTCAACTTGTCTTCCTTATTTGTAGCAGAATTCCAGTTAATCCATGCCAGCTTCAGTCTGAGGGGAAATGAAAGTGAAATTTCATGGTTTACCTTTTTTTTCTTGAAAGACATAGGGACAACATTCTTTGTGAAAACTTGGTATTACAGGAATAAAAGTCTGCCTCCCTTCATGACAAGCATCCAAGAAATGAAACATTATAAAAAGTGAGATTGAAGGACATTTGTAGATAACCTTACAATGGTCCCTTCTGTGAAAGCTTTGCTGGTTTGTTTTCCTCATCCCATTCCCCCAAAAATTCAACTTTTCAGAAGGTAGAGGTATGATAGGAAAGCACACAAAACCCTAAATAGCTCCTCAGAAATCAGCAAATTCCTTTTTATGAAAACATCAGCTCCCCCAATTTCCCTACAAAAATTGAAGGGGTATTTCCACAAAACAACAGTGAAGTTCCAAGAGATTAAGTGACCAAATGTTAGAAGTCCACTATAGACACTAACCAACTATGAATCCTAAAGTATCTCCAAAATTAATAGTAAGTAGTTCCTGCATCATTTAAATGCATTCCAAAAATAAAATACAGAAAAGCAATGCAGAAAATCAATACAGTATTTCTTAAGGTAGTGCTTCTAAGCTGGGAGAAAAACAGGATTTAGAAAATCCTAGGACCATTATTATCCTTTCAGGGAGAGCTATTTGCACAGCAGAGAGCTTTACACTTGCTTACAAGGAGACCCACATAGACTCCCTCTCTTTTCTGGCTTCCTGGCTGAGAGCAACACACACCCTTCACCCACAGGTTTCCACTGAACCAGCCAGGGGTTTTCCCTGCATCCCCCATCACAAATAATCACAATAAAGCTATAATCACAATAAAGCTATAATCACAATAAAGCCTAGCAAAACTCTGTTAATGAAATCAGTCTGGAAGGATGCCTTATCAGCCTTCCCTCCTGTACTGTCATGTGCATACATCAAGGAGCACCTAGGAGTCCATGCCTTCTTGACTGTGGTCAGTCAAGAGTCTGAGGAAATGTTTATCAGTGTCTCATGGCCTCTTGAACTGAGCAAGGTATTTTATCTTTATTTTATTAAATAGATAATCAAATCTGCAAAGATAAGCATGGCAGGAATGTTTAATAAAAAGTAAGGAGTTCCCAGCAACTGTAGTGCCTTAGGATAAATTTCCCTCAAAGCTAAGCCTACACCAAAAATTGCTACTGCTTGTATCTGTTCTTTACAGAGATGTTATGTGGCAACATTACGAGTAACAGGAGGAGGCTTAGAGCTCATGAATACCATGCACTGGCTTAGAACAGACACTGAAAATTATTTCCAAATAAAACCAAGAAAAGGAATTCTAAATGAGCATAATTACCCAGAATAGCATCTAACTGGGAAACTCTGTTTAGGTAAAACATGCCAGTAATTTATTTGTTTTACGAGAACTGGGAGCATTTCCCCACTCCCATCACTCCAACAGACTCTTACTGTGTTTCTCAGTGATAAGTGTTCAACAGCCTATTTGTTTCTTCCTCTTGAACTCCTTTATAGATCTGCCCTGTGGCTCACTGTTGTGAACTACAGCTAAGTACCACCCCTTTTTGTTTTTTTCAATCCATATTGGGACCACTGTTTGGTTTTGTTAATGCAAATCTGTAAACTTTCACTGGTTAATCATGAAAGCTTTGCCAAATACACTACACAAATTTGAGATGACTACAGGTTGGCCCATTACTCTCTGGGTGCTCCCACAATGCTGGAGCACAAAGAGAACAGAAATGCCTTCTCCCGCAGGAAATGCTCTTTAACCATCATCCCAGACACCGGCTCTGTACAAACAGAGGATGGAAGAACACTGCCTCCAAAATCAAATACTATTTCTCTTCAAAAAGAAGATACAATTTCTCCAACATTTTCCATTAAAATACTGATCAGCTCAGACTGAGCAACATTTTGTAGGGTGTAGAGGAACACATTTCAAGATGATGGCAGTTGGACTTCTCAGACTAGAAAGGAAAAACGTAGGTGCAGCCAAAACCACATTATTTCATAAAGCAAATCTGCTCTTGGGTATTAAAGAACACAATTTAAAGTGACCCATCAGCTAAAAAGGGAACACACTGAGCATTAGTGTGCTTCAACAACAACAACAACATAAGAGTTGGGTTTCTTTTGAAACAAACAGATCCATTAGTGTGATTATGCTAATAAATATGTCAATTAGGTTTTAGGCAGAGTCTAACAGAGACTAATTTCTGCTCTCAGGAAAGGCACACTGTCCTAGAATAAAGAGCAAATTTTACAACAGATGAACAATAAGTAGCCAAGCAACAGAATCATTTCACCATCACCTAAATGTATTTTCCTATCCCAAAAATGCAAGTAGTTTCAGAATCAAAGAGAAGAACAAGAGAAAGTATGATGTTATTTATGCAGCCCACATACTCCATCCCAGTAAGCCATCTCTTGGTCTGATCAGGCCAAGTCTAATAGAAGTTCAGGGTCACAAGAGATGACACAGAATTCACTAAATGTGATCGATATGCATGTGTATTTCAGATGTTGCTGCAGCCATTTGAGAAGAGATAAAGCTGGCCTGCAGCAGCAACAGAGGAGAGTTGGGAAGAGGGAAAACTACCAGTTCTGGCTGGTGGTAAGAGCTTAGGACAAACACTCCAGAAATGGTTTCAGGAGTCCTCCAAAGCTTTGCTCTGCTCAACAAAACCAACTCAAAGACATCTAGGGAGGATCTACAACAGTAGTATCTCTGCTCCCCGCTTCCCAGTCAGTTGTTCCTTATCCTTTCACACAAATCAGAAATCACGAGGAGAAACAGCTCTAAAGATAAGGCAAGCATAAACAACAGATTCTTGGACAAGCAGGCTTGAGATGCAGGCAACATCTCATACTAAAATGAAAGATGTACGGAGAAAGAGATGAGACAGGGAGTGGAATTAGTACGAATGTGAGCAGGTGCTATTTGCATTAGAAAACAGGAACATTACACAAACTCATGATATGTAGGAGCTCAGTGATGTTTTTCTGTTTTTAACAAACTCTGTAGAGTTCACTAACATGGTTAAGAAGGATGCAATTGGGACATACCTCTCTGCAACAGTCCAGGAAAACCTCTCATCCAGTGGTAAAATGTGCCAGAACTCAAACCCCTTCTTTCCACGCCACAGAATCACAGCAAGCTGTTCTGAATGTCAGACAGTCCCTAGGGTCACTATGGTTCATAGTCACCAGATCACCATGGCCAGTCATAGTTCATAAAGATAATGAGAAGAAAACCATCCACACTAGTGGAAATTCAACATATTTTGTCTAACTCCACTGAGGCAACTTGTAAAGAGGAGTCCAGTATGCCTTTCATACATTTCAAGCATTTATCCCTTTCAACAGTACAGCCATCTCCAGAATACTACTAAGCAGAATTTTTATGCATTTTCTGCCACTGAGCTAAAATGCTGATTACATTAGAGATCTAACAAATGTTGTAGCTTATCATCCTTACTATCTCTGCTTCACCAAACAAAAAGAAATCTAAAACTAAATTTAAAAAGAAAAATCACAATTCATTCAAATCTTAGTAATGGGCTGGAAAAGAAACATGTTCAGTTTTAAATGAGCTACAGTGAAACATTAAATACCTCAGTTGTTTCAGGAACTCGACATCGGAGCTGCTGTTAATGAGCTTGATGAACTCCTCATAAGAAGGAGCATATGTGTAGTCTTTCTTCTGATGCTCATTCATCTGTTCTCTGTACTCCAGCTGGCTGAGTAGCATTCGGTTAATGTAATCTGGATCACTCAGCAGTTCCACCACTGGTTTCAGTACTGGAGAGGAAAAACATTTTAAAACAAAATCCTTATGTTGAAGAATAACTGCTGTCTTGCAAATGAAAACTGCAGATAAAAGGCAAAAATAAATATCCAAGTTTATAAGCATCAAAAAATCCAAAACCAGTCTTCTGGACTTTTAGACCAGAAAGTCCAGTCAGTACATTTGAGATTGAATATACCTTCTTGATAAAACTGGTTATTCTATTACACGAATTGATGTACATTGACAAAGCTGAGCTCTATTTGGAAAATTCCAAGGGTTTTCATTCTTTATAAAGTAAAATCTGAAGGCTATGACATTATGGCCAGTACAAATGAAAACTGAAAGTAAACTTAATTGTGTAATGTACTTGGGACTTCATAATTTCTGAATTTGACAGTGACATAAAAAATATGTACTGTATTTATATCGAAGTGTGGCTGATAAAAAAGTAAAAGCAAAATAGAAATCCCTCAATTTAAAAAAATACACTGGATAAATCAAAGTGTACAAAAATGAATCAAATACGATATCATGATTCAGTTATAGGATCCAAAGATTTAAGGATGTGTTTATGCATCTGACTGAAATATAAAAGGCCAGAATTATTCATATAATCACTATAAATCATGCCAAGGAAAGCTGCAAAAGTATTCCTCTATGAAAAAATAGAGAATGCCAAAGGACAAATTGTGTTTTATCCTGAAATGTGATAAAAAGCCTGGCATCAAGTCATGAGAGTTAAGTAAGTATATGCTTGATTTTGTGAATATAGTGTATTACTGGCTATCGCAGAAATTAAATTTTAGAATGTAAAAGTAGGGCATCAAGACTTACACATAATAAAATTTGTAATTGCTAATATTGTACATGTACAAATGGTTAATCATCTCTGATTTTTGATCTACCTTTTGTTGCAAGTATTTCTGCAAGGACTATGCGCAAGCTGACAGACTGGACATCCTTTGAGGGTAGGAGACAATACACCAGAACTTGAGAACATTTTTGCAGGAATCTTACTTCTTCATCAGAGCTCCTCAAGCATGAGTGCAACAAAAAAGGTCTCGGTGGATCTTCCTGCCTAGAGGGAGAAAAATAAAAAAAGGAGAACTTACATACCACTTGTATCACAAGTCATCTATGCTCATCAGTTGCTAATTGATAAAAAGCTGCAGCATGAGCACTGGGTGGGTGCTGTGCACCACTGAACACACACAGCAACATGCTGCTGGGTGAGTAAGACCATGATGCACACTGTGCTGTTTGCAGACTCGTCACAAACAAGTTTTTGGATGACAGCTCTAAAAGAAATAGGGAACAAATCTCCCTCACCTTGATTCTATGCCCAATACTGTCTAGTTTATCTCCTTGCAGGTGCCAGTGGTTTTCTGGACTTTTCAGAACATATGACAGAACTCCTTAGTGCAGGTCACAGCTGTACCTGTTCTTTTTTACAAAAACAGCTGTAGAAGCAGAGCCAAGGTACCCTAGCAGTTCTTTTATTACCACATGCCTGATGTGGCCCAATCCATTTTAACAACCAGGTGACCAAGCCAGTGGTTCCAGACAGTCAGACAGTGTCACCTGAGAGGCACCACAGTAATTTACAAAGGCAGCCAAGACTGGTCTTCAGCAGAAGGCTCTAAGGTGCTAAAAAGGCTTGTATCTTTCCCATCTCATACCAGCACCTCCTCCTCCTATTTTCCATAACATCTGCTTTCTTCCCTGAGCTGGAGGCTGTTACCCTGGCTAGGTTAGGTTGCTGTTCTAGTCAGCTGACTGTTACTCAGAGCTGCTCTAAGCCCATTGCCTCTGTATTTGGAAAAAGTGACAAAGAACTGTATACAGTCAAACCAAAAGTTTTCAGTTAGACACCACTATATGGCCAATAGTGACAGGCAGTATTGTATAAGAACTAATTTTTGCTAGTGAGTTCAGGAGGATAAAAATACGTTGGAATAGTAACAATAACTCTGATTTTGTTCTAATAATACAATAATTTGTCTTAAGGTGACTAAAATTAATTTTACTAATAATTTTCAGAAAAACAAATGTAAAGATGACATTTGGGTTTGATTTAACTAACGCCTTTAACTCAATCACAGATCAAATTTTTTGTTTGCAAACATGGATCATGAAGGGTGTTTCAATTGTTACGGTTAAGACAAATATCAAAACAAGTACCTTGGAACAACTTGGAAGTAAATACTCTTTTCTGAAGAGCAGTGGTTTATGAAGATGACGTGTAATCTTCATTATCAACCAGTCCAGGTAGTACAGCTGACTGAGCTCAGAAAGCTGTTTATCTTGTTCTGGTAAGATCTTTTCTCAGTGGCAGCTGAATAGATAGCTGTTTTCCTCAGTGCACTTCTACTCCTCTTGCATACTCCAGATATATCCTGAAGCCTCCTCTACACCACATCAAACATTCCCTGTCATGTTCTCCCCTAAAGGTATTCATTATTTATCCAAACCCAGACATGTCCCAGCCATATTACTGACTGACAGAAAGTCTGGGTCATTTACCTACACCCACCTCTTATTGTGGAAGTAAAGTCTTCCAGACAGGTTGGTCCACCCAAAGTCAGCCACTTAGAAACATAGGAAGAAGTGTATGCAAAATGCTGGCAAACAGGATGACTCACAGTGAACATAGAATTATTAAGGTTGAAAGAGCCCTTTTAGATCATCAAGTCCAGCCATTAATGCAGCACTGCCAAGTCCACCACTAAACCATGTCCTTAAGTGCCACATTTACGTGGATTTTTAACACTTTCAGAGACAGTAATTTCATCACTTCCCTGGACAACCTGTTCCCATGCTTGACCACCCTTTCAGTGAAGAAATTTTTCCTAACAATGTAAACCTCTCTTGGCACAGCTTGAGGCCACTTCCTCTTATCCTGTTGCTTGCTTGTTACCTGGGAGAGAAGACAGACCCCCCCACCTGGCTACAACCTACTTTCAGGCAGTTGTAGAGACGAAGTCTCCCTTGAGTCTCCTCTTCTCCAAATTATACGCTCCTAGCTCCCTCAGCCACTCCTCATAAAGCTTGTTCTCCAGACCCTTCCCCAGCTTTGTTGCCCTCCTCTGGACATGCTCCAGCACTTCCATGTCTTTCTTGCAGTGAAGGGCCCAAAACTAAACCCAGGATTCAAGATGCAGCCTCACCAGTGCCAAGTACAGGAATTATCACTTGAAATGATTCCTGTGTATTAATAACAATGATACAGAGTTAGAACTAAAAGCAGATGATGACTGCTTTTTCGCCTGTGAACAAACTCCATGTTTTTTGGACACCTTACTTCTGGGACATCTTGCGTAGTAATTAGATCAAGGTATACTTTCATAGTGTGTGCAAAGCATAAAACAGAGCCATAATGCACATAAAATTTCACGGAACTGAGATTAGCCTTCTTCATCTTCTATATCTATCTACTAGTCTCCTGAGGAATGCCAGTCTGTTTGGGACTGCAAACACACTGGAGCCTTAACTGTACCTATAGTATCACCCGTGCAAGAGAAGTCTGTCTCCCTACTGTAAAAATTTATTCTCAGTCAAGGGCCAGTGCATACAGCTTTGCTGAGCTGGATCTATACCAGGACATAGAGTCAACAGACCACAAATGGAAAATGGAACAGAATAAACAAGCACACAGGCAAATATTTGGTTCTTACCCTTCTAATTTGTCTAATGTGTTCCTGCCTACAGGAATGCAAGGGTGGAGCAGAGTTGCCTGCTCTCCAGTTTACAGGCTGTTTAAGAAAAGCTTCATTTTTTCCTGGAGTTATCTCCATTACGTAAGAAGATATGACTCTCTAGAACACGTTTTCCTAGCCAAACTATATCTATATGTGATCTAAAAAGCAAAAGGGAAGATACTTGTGAAAATAATAGAGAAGCACAGTCTTCCGGGAACTCAACTCTAAACAAGCCTTGCCTGTCAGTGCCAAACAGTTCTGTCAATGAATCCTGCAGTATTCATCACTGTTGGGCAAGAGAAATAAAAGGAAGACTGAAAGCAAGAGAGGAAACTTGGGGGGAAGCTTAACAGCTACAGAATAAATCAATATGACAGTGATAAAACAGACAAGATAAAACATACTGGTTTATATCCTCCTCTGCATGTATACAGGAAGCATTACACTTCTATTTGTCTCAATATTACCACTGACCAGCTTGCAGGGAAATACTGCGTGTCAACAAAAGGTCTGGCCAGTAAACAGCAACCCTTTTAACCCAGGCTTCCCCTTCACTGATATACATAAAAAAAGAGAGCAGTAAGCAATCACAGAAGTATTAACACTGCTGCTCAGCTACCCAACCATGTCTGTTTACTACCTTGGAGCAGGAGCTACGAGGTCCTGATCGCGCATATTCTTAAGG
Organism: Machaerirhynchus nigripectus; assembly: GCA_013397975.1. Lineage (NCBI taxonomy): Eukaryota > Metazoa > Chordata > Aves > Passeriformes > Dicruridae > Machaerirhynchus > Machaerirhynchus nigripectus. Next base: position 426,941 of record VZRQ01010305.1, read on the forward strand.
CTTGATATGAAACCTAGATCTTCAACTCCGTGAGAATGTGGCACTGTTCATTTTGCAGAGACCAACAGGAGTAGCAGAAACTTAAGTGCAATCCACATACATGTACACAAAACAGAGTGCTACTACATCTCTCCAGCGTCAGTAAAGATACTGAGCACTATTAAATAGCCCAAATAGTAACACAGACATTATTTCTTTTCCTAATTCTGAACGTGTATTATTNGAGAGAAGACAGACCCCCACCTGGCTACAACCTACTTTCAGGCAGTTGTAGAGACGAAGTCTCCCTTGAGTCTCCTCTTCTCCAAATTATACGCTCCTAGCTCCCTCAGCCACTCCTCATAAAGCTTGTTCTCCAGACCCTTCCCCAGCTTTGTTGCCCTCCTCTGGACATGCTCCAGCACTTCCATGTCTTTCTTGCAGTGAAGGGCCCAAAACTAAACCCAGGATTCAAGATGCAGCCTCACCAGTGCCAAGTACAGGAATTATCACTTGAAATGATTCCTGTGTATTAATAACACTGATACANCGAAGTCTCCCTTGAGTCTCCTCTTCTCCAAATTATACGCTCCTAGCTCCCTCAGCCACTCCTCATAAAGCTTGTCCTCCAGACCCTTCCCCAGCTTTGCTGCCCTCCTCTGGACATGCTCCAGCACTTCCATGTCTTTCTTGCAGTGAAGGGCCCAAAACTAAACCCAGGATTCAAGATGCAGCCTCACCAGTGCCAAGTACAGGAATTATCACTTGAAATGATTCCTGTGTATTAATAACAATGATACAGAGTTAGAACTAAAAGCAGATGGTGACTGCTTTTTCGCCTGTGAACAAACTCCATGTTTTTTGGACACCTTACTTCTGGGACATCTTGCGTAGTAATTAGATCAAGGTATACTTTCATAGTGTGTGCAAAGCATAAAACAGAGCCATAATGCACATAAAATTTCACGGAACTGAGATTAGCCTTCTTCATCTTCTATATCTATCTACTAGTCTCCTGAGGAATGCCAGTCTGTTTGGGACTGCAAACACACTGGAGCCTTAACTGTACCTATAGTATCACCCGTGCAAGAGAAGTCTGTCTCCCTACTGTAAAAATTTATTCTCAGTCAAGGGCCAGTGCATACAGCTTTGCTGAGCTGGATCTATACCAGGACATAGAGTCAACAGACCACAAATGGAAAATGGAACAGAATAAACAAGCACACAGGCAAATATTTGGTTCTTACCCTTCTAATTTGTCTAATGTGTTCCTGCCTACAGGAATGCAAGGGTGGAGCAGAGTTGCCTGCTCTCCAGTTTACAGGCTGTTTAAGAAAAGCTTCATTTTTTCCTGGAGTTATCTCCATTACGTAAGAAGATATGACTCTCTAGAACACGTTTTCCTAGCCAAACTATATCTATATGTGATCTAAAAAGCAAAAGGGAAGATACTTGTGAAAATAATAGAGAAGCACAGTCTTCCGGGAACTCAACTCTAAACAAGCCTTGCCTGTCAGTGCCAAACAGTTCTGTCAATGAATCCTGCAGTATTCATCACTGTTGGGCAAGAGAAATAAAAGGAAGACTGAAAGCAAGAGAGGAAACTTGGGGGGAAGCTTAACAGCTACAGAATAAATCAATATGACAGTGATAAAACAGACAAGATAAAACATACTGGTTTATATCCTCCTCTGCATGTATACAGGAAGCATTACACTTCTATTTGTCTCAATATTACCACTGACCAGCTTGCAGGGAAATACTGCGTGTCAACAAAAGGTCTGGCCAGTAAACAGCAACCCTTTTAACCCAGGCTTCCCCTTCACTGATATACATAAAAAAAGAGAGCAGTAAGCAATCACAGAAGTATTAACACTGCTGCTCAGCTACCCAACCATGTCTGTTTACTACCTTGGAGCAGGAGCTACGAGGTCCTGATCGCGCATATTCTTAAGGCTTGATATGAAACCTAGATCTTCAACTCCGTGAGAATGTGGCACTGTTCATTTTGCAGAGACCAACAGGAGTAGCAGAAACTTAAGTGCAATCCACATACATGTACACAAAACAGAGTGCTACTACATCTCTCCAGCGTCAGTAAAGATACTGAGCACTATTAAATAGCCCAAATAGTAACACAGACATTATTTCTTTTCCTAATTCTGAACGTGTATTATTAGCACTAAGTGGTTGGATTTTCCAAACAAACAGTCCCTTAGTAATCACAGAAAACTCTGAACTAAAACTGTGTGCAGATATTTTTAGACAGAGCTTTAAAAGCCCAGTCAATTAGCCATAAATTCTGAGCACAACTGTGTGCCGTGAACTAATATAAATGTGGCACTCCAGCAAATAGATCCAAAACAGGCATGATACAAACTCTGTAAACCAGGCTCGATTAATCTGCTTTAGACAATACTCGAATAATGGCAAGTGACAACTTAATTAATTTGTGTCTTCTCGGACAATTAAGACTGAAGTAATAGTGACAATAGAGGTCTATCAAGATGCAGGTGACTTCAATGATTTAAAACAGTAGACAGAACATATGCTCTACAGAGTATGCTTACAGGTCACATCCATCTTCACTCCCCCATAAGCTACAAAGCCAGCCTTAATATTGCCCAACTCCCTTTTCTGTAATTTTATGAAAAGCCTGCTCTGAATTTTTAACACTATCCAATACTTTTATATGTGTCAGAAAGCAAAGGGATTTCCTTCAGTTGCCCCTCAAAGCACTGGAAGATTAAGCAGCACAGTATAAATATAGATCCATAGACAGGGCCTGCCAAAGTGAATTCCTTTGTACCAGGTCTGTTCCAAGCCGTACTTTTATTTGGGAACAAACTGACACCTACTGTAACTATCCTCTGCTCTGAGGCTGCTTTGAACAATTACTGCCTGTGCATCCCACTGAATGTCATCAATGTTAAGACTTTACCCCTTGCTGCTGTGAGCCTACAGTTCATCCATCACCTTATAAAGGAAAGCAGAAAACCAGATTTGCTGCAATATTCCTGAAGAGAAGCAGTTAAAACATTACCAGGGTTGTAGAAATACCATCATTTCCTTCCCATACTATAACTAAACAACTCTGAGCCAATATCAACATCTTTGTAACAACAGTACTTCATTTCTCAGGAATGCAGGACCTATGGCCATTCCATTAGACTGGACTATCACCTGGGCTTCCAGGTTTCCCAATACAGCAACCTCATGGAAATATCTTTTTTTCCTGAGAATCTACTCTAGATATCCATATTTTTGACTAGGACCATCTGGCAACTGCCTGTATTATAAAGACTCATTACAGTCAGGAGTATTAAGACTTGGTATTTCTGGTGGGATGTATGCTCCTGACGCAAAGCATTTTTGACAAACACAAGTCAGTTTGCTTTGAAATTAGGAAGCAAGAAAATTATACACACACTCCCCTCTACCCCCTAAAAAAACAAACAAAAAAAACCCCCAAAGAAAACCCCAAACAAAACCAAACAAACCAAACAACAACAAAAAAACCCCAACCCAAGCCCACCAAAAAGCAGCCAACCAGCAAAAACAGAAAACAAAACAACAACAACAAAAAAAACAACCAAAGGATCTGTAAAAATTTAACAACTCCTCTACAGGAAATTACTTAAGGCATAGATAGATAGATAACAAAAATAACAAAGTGTTCCCTTCAGCCTTGCTATTTCTTTATTTAGTCTTTCAAGAGACTGTCTTGCAGAGCTACATTTAAGTCTCAATCAGTACAATTGTGAGCTGAAGTGGACATGCAACTCTAAATAACTGGCATCAGTATAGTCAACATTCACCATGCATTTTCATTAAGCTGGTTCTGAGAACTATCACAGGCAGGCTGCATCTCTTCACCTATATCACCCTCAGAGCTCTAAGCTTCTTGACAATGCAGCAAAGTAAAAACTGCTTGATCTATTTGAGTTTTCTAAGAAATAAAAGACACAAAAATTTATACCCTTACAAGCCAGTATAACAAATATACCAGAAAAATGTATCTACTTTAAACAAACAAATACATAAACCAATCATAAAGCCAAGAAAGCACAACAAAAAATACAAACAGTAGACAAAGCCAAACCCAAAATTTCCACAGCTGCCATTTTATCAAGATAAATCAGCAAGTCCTACAAACCATTTCAGCTAATGTTTACTGTGCATAAAATCTGTCATTTATACATGCCACAGTTACCTCTTTCAAGAAAAAGCATTTGACATGTCATACTAGTAACAGTGGTGAAGAACTTATGAGTGGCTTACAAACTGTGGTATGACCACATCAGCACCAGGATTGTCCTAATGCTTATTATGGTGTCATGGTTATACTTAATCATTAACAGGAAAGCCAACCTTCCCACACTGAAGCTTGAAAACAAATGGTGAGCTTCAGACCTGGTGCTACCCATGGTTTGACTTTAATAACATATTCAGGTCTTGGCTTTCCATGATTATTTTGCTCTCAGCACTTTCATACAGCTGTTCCCATTGCAACAAATCTCTACAGCTTCATACTAACACCCCTGATATACCTTTCCAGAGGCTGTGATAACCAGCTCTTGGTATTTCTGGTTTCTGGAAAATGGAATTATAAAAGAAAAACAAGACCTGTGGGAGGTATTTAGCTGCTATCCAGACAACCTGGATGCATCTATAGAATTAACCAAGTCAAATCTCAAGTGTTAAAACTCCCTTTGTATCAGTCTGCTCTTGATCAGCTTGTGGTGGCTGCACCTTTTATTTTTACTATCTTATCACAATACACACTGTAATCACAAAAAATTGAAGTTATATACCCTATACATGCCAAGGTATTCACCTGGGCCAAGAAAGTTATCTTCTCTCCCTACCCTGTCTGTAATACATAGAAAACAAAAGGAATATTATCAAAACATGTTATGATACACACTTAAACCCCAAACTGCATATCACAGTGATCACTCAAACAGCAATTTCCCCATAACACTTCCCCCTGACACTTCCCAAGAGCATTGAGCTCTTAACGATAGGTTCTGTATCAGCATCAGTAGCAGCCTGCAGACCCCAAGCATTCACGTTGCTAAGTCATAACTTATGCTGCAAGTGCGGGCACAAACACATAAAAACACCTCAGCATATCCCATCAGATGTTGTGTAGCAGTCAACTTGCCAGAAGCAGCCTGCCATACCACATATTCATGTTTGCAGAAACCAATTCTTCCTCTGCCTTTGGGGTCAAAGATGCCCCAGCTGTAGGTTAAAGACAGAGAACTCTCAAAGCCAAAACATATAGGGAGAAAAAAAATTAGAATACTACTAATAATTATAATAAAAATAAAGTCAATGTCACTTGACCTCCTCTTGCTGGGGTTTGTTCAAAAAACACTGCTTGTCAGGGTTCAAGACACAAGGATTTACCATCTTCAAATCCCACTTGCTTACTCTGCTGCTTTTGTCTGGGGTAATTTTCTTCCCAGTGGCTGGTATGGGGCTATATTTTGGATTTGTGCTGAACAAAGGTTGATAATACAGAGATGTTTTTGTTAATGCTGAGCGGCGCTTGGACATCATCAAGACACTTTTCTGCTTTTCTTGAATCACCCCACTGCTGGGGTTGCACAAGGAGCTGGAAAAAGACACAGCTGGGACAGGTGACCCCAGCTGACCAAAGGGATATTCCAGGCCATGTGGCATCATGCTCAGTATATAACGCCGGGGGAAGAAGGAGGAAGGGGGGCAGGTTTGGAGTGATGGTGTTTGTGTTCCCAAGTCACTGTTACACATGGATGGTGTTTCTCTTCCCAAGTCACTATTACCTGTGATGGGGCCCTGCTCTCCTGGACATGGCTGAACACCTGCCTGCCCATGGAAAGTGGTGAATGAATCACTTGTTTTGCTCTGTGTGCAGCTTTTGCTTTACCTATTAAACTGTCTTTATCTCAACCCATGAGTTTTCTCACTTTTAACCCACAAGTTCTTGCACTTACTTTTCCAGATGTCTCCAGAGCCTGCTGGTGGGGAAGTGAGTGAGCAGCTGCTGCTGGTTGAGGTTAAACCATGACATCTCTTATCTAACGCAGGCAAATCTTATTTCGCCTATGCTGCACCCAGCAAAAAACAGGGTTTTATTTATGAAATGTTAATAGTTCTGTAAATATTTAGGGCAGTTATTCTTAGCCCACAATAAGGGCAAGGGAACTCCCTAGTCCTTTCATGTGGACAGCTTCACAGAAAGACACTTACTATTTGTCTGCACCTTGCTTAAGTCCTTCCAGTACTCATTCATCCAGAAGAATAGCTGCTTCTAGCTTTCAACAAACATATTGTGCTACCAGAGGGAGACAGCATGCCTTGGATCTGATAATTCCAGCCCTCGAAAAGTACACTGCCACCACAGACAACACTGCACCCGCATACCAACGTGACCATTTCGATCATTGTTCACCACCTTACTCAGCTCACACTCCATCCTTGATCACATAAAATGGCATTGCCAGTATTCAGCTTGCTTATATTCTGCTTAAAGTAATCAAGGAAAGACTCTTGAACAAGATACGGAGGAATGAAGGAATAAAAGGTGCTATGAAAAATGAATGGCTGAATACTAACCTCCTTACCCTTGCAGAATGCACTTGGCTAATCCTGCTATAAATGCTCTTGATCCTGCACATATGGGAAAAGACCAGTGGCTTCTAAAAATAAATCCAGGTCTGACTTTTCTTCCATATCTCAAATTCATAAACTAGATAATGTTGGACACAGGAAATTATCATATTCCATTTCTAGACACCAAGATAATACTAGAAATTAAATGGTTTCCTATCTAAATTATTCTAAATGCCACAAATTTTCTAAATGAAAAGTGATGGTTTCCTTTGAAATCCCAAGTGAATCTCAAAGTACACCCCAGTGACACATATAAGATGAAAAATTTGGGAGCTGTCTTGCCTACAGCTTGCATTGCTCTATGTCACTCCAAACAGTTCTGCCCATGGCTAGAAGTGTCTCTGCTCTTATTTCACTCAGTAGTGTGTGTGGCATGCACAGGAAAGACAGCTGCTGTTAAAGAAAGCCAGGAGATGATAGAATAAAGAAAGGGGAAACAGACCTAACACTACAAGGTTCCTTTCTCCCAATGCCCTGTCTCCAATTGGCCAGCACGGAAGTAGCCCCTTCTCTTATCATAGAATGGTTTGGGTTGGAAGAGGCTTAAAGATCGTACAGTTCCAACCTCATGCCATGGGCAGGGACACCTTCCACTAGACCAGGCTGCCTAAAGTCCCATTCAGCATGGCCTTGACCCATGCTTTGAAGGGAGATACGGTCTCCCAGCACTTTTCTTCATTGCTGGCCTCTGCTGGCTTTTTACTTGAGCTGTTTATTACTAAGTGGATTTTTGAGATGGTTAAGATAAGCCAGAGGGAAAGAAGGAGCAAAGGAAAGGACTGTAGCACCCTTCCTCATTCTCAGCCTATTTTCATCCCCTCAGACATCCTGGTTAATCACAGATTGAAGTTAGTCAGTGAAAGCAGAAGAGTAAAGAAATTTGTGTGTCCAACATGCACCTGGTCACAAAACACACGAACTTCACTCTGAAAAAAAACAATCTGTCCTCCTGGGCATGGATGGTTCCTTTCTGCTATGTTAGTGGATTTTCTGCTATCATATAGGAAAACCAAGACAAAGTGGCTCAGGTGGCACCCCCTCCAGAGATGGTATTAGAGGTATTTAAAACTTCATAAGCTGCCACACAATAGACAAAATGCCCTTTGCCATCATGTTGCAGAATGAACTCAGTGGCAGAAATGAGATGGAGCGCTCCAAGAGGTATCACAACAGGAAAGATACCTCACTCTAATTACAGCCTCTGTTCCACTATATTTATCATCCAAAACTAACTGGATTCATTATGAGACACAGAGGGAAATGTGAATGCCAATTTAATTTTATGACTGTCTTTAAAACATTAACAGAAAGCAAAGCAGATTAAGAAGATCTGGGTTCCATACCTTAGGAAGACAAATTTTTTGTGCTTGAACTGTGGCAATTGTGATTCAACCCCGTAGACAGCTGAACACCACACAGACTTTCACTCATTCCCTCGCCCTCCCACAATGGGATGAGGGAGAGAATCAGAGAAAAATGTAAAACTCCTAACTTTGGAGAGACCTAATTGCAGCCTTCAAGTACTTGAAGGGAGCCAACAAGAAAAGTGAAGAGAGACCCTTTACAAGAGCCTGTAGTGACAGGACAAGGGGCAATGGCTTCAAACTGAAAGAGAGTAGGTTTAGATTAGATATTAGGAAGAAATTTTTCCCAGTGAGGGTGGTGAGGCACTGGAACAGGTTTCCCAGACAAGTTGTGGATGCCTCATCCCTGGAACTATTCAAGGCCAGGTTGGATGGGGCATTGAGAAATCTGGTCAAATGAAAGGCGTCCCTGCCCACAGCAGGGATTTGGAACAAGAGACCTTGACAGTCTCTTCCAACCCAAGCCATTCTATGACTTGAGACAAAGAGAGCTTAATAGAACAGAAAAGGCAGGGAAATCAACAATAGTAATAGAATTAGAATATATAAAACAAGTGATGCGCAATGCATATACTCAACACCTGCTGGCTGATGCCCAGCCAGTTCCCGAGCAGCATCTCCCACACAGCTTTTCTCCTAATTTATATACTGAACATGACACCATATGGTATGGAATAGCTGTTGGCCAGCTTGGGTCTGCTGTCCTGTCTATGTCACCGCCCAGCTTCTTGTGCTGCCCACCCCCTCAGCCTCCCCACTGGCAGGGCAGTATGAGAAGCTGAAGTCCTTGACTTCACATAACACTGCTTAACTAGAACACCAGTCTTATCAACATTATTCTCAACCTAAATCCAAAATACAGCACCGTACCAGCTACTAGGAAAAAAATTAACTCTATCCCAGTTGAAAACCAGGACAGCAGTATAGAAAATAATTGAAGGCTTCCAAGTTATAAGCGACATACTTTTTAGTTGTCAGTCTATAGCTTAAAATGTCAGCAGGTTCTAGCACAGTAAACTCCATAGCAGTAGGCAATTTGTACAAAACTCAAGTTACTGTTAAAACTCCAAATTCTCTTAAGTAGAAAACACTATCAGAATATTTGCTGTGCTTTCAGGTTTATTACAAGCATGCTCACATCATTCAGCAGCACAAAATCCATCTGTAGCATATGAGCACAATGTCACCTTTCTGCTGACTTTGCAATAGCCTGTACATAGCACTTAAACTCTCTCCATCTACTAAGAAATGGTGAGCCCTGTGCGATTTCCGTACAGCTCCCTGGACTTTTTCAGCAAGTTTGGATGAGCAGCATGAAGATATTCTAGTGCTTTAGAAGCTGCGTCATGCAGCATCTTGTTGCTGATCTGTCAGGCACATCAAAAACAGACCTTTCTCCTTGTCAATTCACAGCCTTGTAGTCTGCAAAAAACAGTCAATGAGTCCAGTCCCAGCCTCTATAAATTGTTCAGTTAGAGCCGTTGGGTTGATTTGTTTGGCTTTTTTTTCTAACCCACTATTACCCTAACTCTTGATAGGACTTTTTTCATTCCCATGTTAATGCAGCCTGTCTTATCCAGAGCTAAGGTGCATTTACTACTTCCAGGTGAAAAAGTTAACTGGAAAATAACCAAGAGAATTTATTTTAGTTCTACATGGTGGAAATAACAATCCAGCAAAGACCAGATGAAGTGGTCATAATTCTCAGCAGGTAAGAAACCTCACCAACAATCAGCATTAATAATACTTAATAATTCTGCAATTCTAGATCTTACATCCCCAACTTCAAACAGAAAAACTTTTAGACTCAAAAAAAACCCTCAAAAACAAACAACAAAAAGAAAAAAATCAACTTCCTCATTCTTTAGCTGTTCAAATGAAATTCTTTCCAAAAGCAAGCACTTTATTGTGGTAAAGGACAAGTGCAAGCATGATACTTAAAAATTAAGGAGCACACTTAGGTCTTTTATCTGACCAAGAGATTTCTACCTCATTCCAGAGCTAATAGAAAGCAGTATCTAGAACCCACTGCAAGATCTACTGCAAAGTACATACACCCTAATTTCTTGTTATCTTGAATGCAACCACCCTTTAGTGTCTTTTCTCTGTACTTTTTCTATGCATTAAGTTACACAATAATTAGCTAGGATCTACCACAAATACATTAACAATATCTTCTAATCCAGAAGAGAGCGAAGTGTGAATGGTAACAGATGGGTCACTGACAAAACACAATTGTTCTTTTTTGCCTGAAGGGGTATCAAAAATACATGGATCTAACTACAGGCAAAACAACTTCACAGAACAAAATGTGGAGTCTAAATCTGAATGACCAAAGCATATTCCAGTTAGAATAACCAAAATGCAGGTAAGTGCAGATATAATACAAAATTCTGTGCACAATTAGACAAACTGTGCATTCAAATGTGGGAACTGCATAGGCTAAGAGATACCATTTGCAATTACAGTTTGGGTGGAACTCTAGTGTTCAGTGGAAAGCTCGCTTTTTCAAGTGGATAAAGAGATCCTTGCCAAAGAGGAAATCCATGAAATTAGCAAGATAACATAAGCAGAAAAAGAAAATACAGCCAACAATTTTTCCAGTAGAAAAATCTTGTTACTGCAGGACAGGCCACCTACAGAAATCACAAGGCTTTGCCTCCCAGGGCTAGAAGAAATGGAAAACTCAGTGGAATTAATCCTGATGCTATTCTGGGAAAGGTGCAAATAACCACCTTCTTGTCTGTTGACTGCATTGACAGTGGCCCTTCTTTCCCTTGCATGTTCACACTACTTTGCAGGAACTGCTCAAAAGCTGTTTTTTAAAACAAGAACAAAGGATTCATGGATTAAACTGAAACAGCAGTGAATCCAAACTCTCAGAAAAAGGAATCCAAGTGCTTCTTTACAGACGTCCTGAAGCCTGCTTGATCTCCAAAACTGGTAATAAGCTTGAATTATTTTATCAGTTTCCTACAAAAGCATACACAGTCTTCATCACTTTGATTTAGCACATCCGTAAGTAGAGAACCAGAAAATTCCAATGAAATGCAGTTTTGGTTTTACCTGGCATTGGCTCCTTTAAGGTCACAGAAGTGCGAGAGTAAAGCTTTCACTACATCATTGCAGACAACTTTAACTACATCAATGTGACTCAGCCTCTGTCGCAGCTGCTTGGCAATCTCCCAAAAGTCTTCAGATAGCAGCTGGTACAGCTGCCCCTCATCTCTGCTGAGTTGCCCATACCAGGACAGGATGTAATCTCTATAGCTGTAGTCAAACACTGAAAGGAGAAACAAAACAATAAATAGCAGAAACTGCAAAACGACAAGGCACACCAAGATAGGTAAAATGTAGTCCTCCAACCTTCTCAAAAACTGTATGGGTAACAGGTTTCACTTCTATTTCTTGCCAAAGAAAGCAACGTTGGCAAAGTTACAGCAATCTGCACCTAACAGGTTACTGCAGGTCACTTTGCAAAGCAAAGCCTTTAAGTGGATTTGCTCAGACAGTCAGGTTACCAGCTACACACAAACCACAGACTAATACCTGTCTCTCAGCAGTGGCTTTGGTTATATGAACTGGTTATATTTGGTTATATATATCATATAATCTGACTGTGTCTAAAACGTTGCAGACTGAAGGCAGCCTTCTTTGCATAGGAACTGAATAGTCTCCATGGCTAAGTCACAGCTAAAAAGGGGAGGTGGCAAGATTTTTGGATTTCCAGAGACATATAGAACACTGAACAGCACCACAGAAAGTACATTACAGGATCAGAAGAGCTAAGAGAGAACAAGTGGATTAGCGATACCACACGAACTTCAAAAATGACAAAGCATTCCAAACCATACCAACAGGCAATAACCAATATTATTGTAATTGCAAATCCCACGGCAACACTGTCTTCTACCATTCTGACTTTTCTTTTTTACATTTGTGTGTCACCAGTTTTACTAATGTTTCACACCAACAAATGTCCCTGGAGGTCTAAGACGGAACAGGAGGGGTTCAGGGAGAACACGTGAACTATTTAGCAGTTGCAACAAGATGGGGGAAGAGCTGGGGTTATAAGAGTCAATTTGCATCTACCAAGAGGATAACAAAAAGGGGGGAATAAAGTCATGTGCCTGGTAATTTGAGTAGCTTCTTTACTAAACATCCTCGTTACCAGCTTTCATATCAAAAGTCCATTTGTCAGTGTAAGCCCATGCTGCAAAGTAATCGTAAGACTCCACTATTTCTTACCTTCCACTTTGAAAGAAGTTGTTTGCTTGGCAGTTTAGTAAATTATGAGAATCTCCCTGGCATTGGCAACAGAGAACTAATAATATATTAATAGGACAACATCTTAAATATTTTCACTTGCCTTTTCAGGCAAAACCAGCAAACATCAAACACCATTACCTTAAAAATGAAAACACTTCCAGAGAAATGGCTAAAATTGATAAAAGTTTCTAGTCAAATGCTTCACAAACTAGCTTCTTCAAGTTTATAAAGAAAGAAACTGAGTCACTTCAATGAATATCCTGAAATGCATAGTTAAGAGCCTTGTGCTAAGTCACTTCAAGACTTTTTAATTAATAAATCAGAAAAAAAATTCACAGTTCAGTAAACAAATACATAACAGGTTTGAAGTCTGTTTTTTTCTAATCCAGGAGAGAAAAAAAGTATGCAGAGCCATACAGCAGGATAGGAACTTCCAAAATACTTTTCTAAAATAGATGAAATATTTCACTGAAAACTCTCACCCGCAAATGCTACAGTGATAAAAACAGTTATAAAAAGTAGTGGTCTTCTGATAAGCAAGCAGAAGAATAATCTCTTGATACACCAAAGAACGCTGGGAATAGCATTTTAAAATCTAAGTTTTATTCCTTATCTCAAGTCTTCCATCAATACACATTTTAAGTATCTATTTTTCCACATCTGTCCCCATGTCCTTCTGCAGCCAGAAGCTTAGTTACTCTCTCCTGCTGCAAGATCTGAAACACTGTGGAAAGCTGATCACAGCACAGATTCTTCCTTCTCATCTAATCCATAAGAGACCAATAATTTCTCAAGTGCACTTGCAACACACTGCATTGTGGTATTTTTTAATCAGCATCATTGGCAAATAGTGACTTTTTCATATTTTCTTACAGACACCCTCTCTATCCTTTGCAAGGGTGCAAAGTAGCTATTTCTTCAGCATCTTTTGCCCAAGAAGACAAGCCATGGTATGGAGTGGTGGCTCCTACAGAAGTCTGTTTGACAGAACTCTACAAAGCAAGAGCACAAGAGCAGAACTTGTATCCCGATCCCTTAAGGATATATTCTCTTTCAGAGAAAATCTATTCCTAATGACCGTTAATTTATAACCATTTTTAAGAAACTCCACTCAGTTTCCTGCACACTACATAACAGGTTCTTTTTGATTCCTTTTAGCCACTCATGAACTCCGTCACATTCAATGCGAAAGAACCACAAAATCTATCGGCAATATCAAACTAGAGACAAAAGATCATCAATCGTCACCAAAAATCAACCATGCAATTATGAAATATTTCACTTGTGTTCAACTCTGCCAGTTGCATGCTTTCAACACCTTACAAGGATTACACAGCTTTAAACCATACTTTCCTGCACCTGTGTTCTGTAACTCCCTTTACATGTCTTTTCATAGTTTCCCTGTCACTTCTGAATCTTGTTGCCCTTCCTGCATCACAACAGTGCTGTTCTCTATAGAATTCAGGGTTCTTTAGAGCCCAGGATGTATCTCCAAGTGAGCAGTGAGAGAGCTTTTAAACAAATAAATAAAATTTAAAAAGAACACCAGCCACAGACACTAACAGCAGCCAGTTTAAGACTACGTAAGACACTGCTTTGTGTCATCCTAGCCATGGTGCACAGCTGCTGCTTTAGTTTCATGCCCATTGATGCAGCTGGTGCCTTTTCAGGACTCTAAAGAAATACAGAAAACAAACGTTAACAATTTTATAGAGAGCAGCTCACTCCCTTCAGAGAAATCTGCTCATGCATCTATTCTCATTATTTTTATACTACATGTTCTCTAAAACATTGAAAACAACAGTCAGAAGACAAGGAAGGAATGAAAAACGAAGCAGAACACATTCAGGACAGAAACATAAAACATTTCTTCTGATCAAATCAAACGCAGTGACCACAACAAGTCTGGTGCAAAACTGCAGAAACTTCTACTGGGTTTTCTAAATTAGTTCAGAAGATGCAAGTCCCAAGTTACTACAATGTGATTAAATGCCATTCCCATGGCAAATTGAAGTTGAGCCTGTTCAACTTCTCTTTTTAAATACTGTAAACTAGGAGAGTGTTGAGAGTAGAGAGCCAGAAGCTTGTGTGGAGGTTTAGTGAGGACACCTCTCTAGACTCTTCCTTCATTCCTACTGCTACACATGTCCTACAGTAACTGCTATCCCTTTTTCCACATTTATTCAGAGGTTCAATGGCACCACCAGGATCTGCGGGTCAGACTGGCTTCAAATCTGCAATTTGCAGAGCTTCACACTATAGAGTTTTTATACTGCCAAGATTCATTACCCAACTTTATTAAAAATAAAAAAATAGGAAGAACAAGGATTAAATGCCTACTTTTTTTCTCAAAACAATATTAAAAAAACAAGAGCATAAATATTCTATGCAGACACAGACTTCCAAGTTCCAACAAGAAGTAATTGTCCTTTCCTGAAAGCACTGGAGAAGCCAGAACCACTACATTAATTTATAGTCAAATACAAAACTCTTCTGTGACTGTATGAACAAATGAAGAAAATCTTGTATAGCTACAACACTGCCTTGAGTTATTCTTGAGCAGCAAGTATTGCAATCTGTAAAACGGAAAAACAAGGCTAATATGAACGGTGTTAGGATCCTGCATGAGGAAATAACCATCAAAAAGCCAAGAATCATTACCAGAATTCTGTGCTACTACAACACTAGATCTAACATGCACGATGGGGTTATAATAAGCTATACTTTTAAAACACGCTTTCTATAAAAATTTAACAGAAAAAGATAATAGACTATACCACAGCTAAGTACCTGTCAAAATACTGTTCCAGAGAAGTAAATGCTAAATGCTTACTTGCTTCTTACAACCACTACCTTTTCCCGCTGTCAAAAGCCAATTCAGACCAAAAAACCCCAAAACAATAAAAAACAACAACAACCTGAACGAAAATTTTAAACCCCTACATTAAAGGTGGGTTTACAATAACTAATAAAATTACTAATAAATGCTCTGAATATTCAGTTTTATAATTTCCAAGACATTAACATTTAAATTGAAAGAGATGAAGGTCATTATTCACATATTGTATTTTTGATTTCATTATGTTTTAGCTATACAAGTTAAGAGGACAAGGTTTTATGCTTAATATTATCTTTACTGAAGTTTCTTGTGTAAAAGGCTGACAAAATGATGTCCGAATGCCAACATTTCAGTGACTGTGAACTAGTAATAGCGGTTTAACGATTTCAGTGCTCTTCTAAAGTTTGTGTTTGGAAAACCACTAGGATTTCTTGGTTTACTTCCATATTCAAATTCTATGAAACTGCTAGGTTTAGCAGGCTAGATGCTATCATTGTGCATGGATGGATGGGCCCTGTGCGAAAGGAATTCCTGACAGTCTCACAATTCCACAATCTTTGGTTCATTTTTATTAAAATTTTCCTGGCATTTGTGTCTTTACTGGCTTCTTATGCAGAAAAAAACTATGAAAATATATAAACAATAGAGAAAAAAATGTGTTAAAAATATCTAGGAAATGTAGTAAAATTAAAAAAATCAGACAGATTTATGTTCAAATAATTTTCCACATGCACCCTTTGCCAAGATTTCTTAGCTTCAAGTGTTTGAATCCCAATAGCAGAGAGAACATAAATTCAAATTGGTTTGCTCATACTGTGGACCAAAAAAAAATTTTTTTAAAGCTGTTTTTTAAAACAAACAAACAACCGCCCCCCCAAAAAAACCCCAGAAAACCAACCAAACACCCCAGATTTTCAAATAGACAGCAAGAGTTACTATGGTTTTTTTCTAAATGTCAACACGTACATTTTAAGTTGGGAAATGAAACAGAGTTTTTCCCAATCTTTCTGTAAAGGGAAGTACAGCCTTACATCCCTAACAGAGTTAGATCCTAAGGGATCAACAGACAGGCAAGATCTGATCCAGAGAAATAGTCTAATTAAATTCCCAAAATATTTCCAACAAGATCACCTCAAGGCAGGGTTGAAGGGAGATAACCCACTACGAAAGAAGAGATGGCTCTCTGGCATGAAATATTTTCAGATCTAAGAAACAGGTGAATTTTCACAGCAGAACAATTTCACCACTAGAGTTCTGCTGGGATTTGAGCTATGGCCTGTAGTATTTTACTTACTCATAAATGACCCAGTAAAGCAGCTAAGTGATATGAAGACCATTCTTCTTGGCACTACTAAAACTGTAGAGACAAAGACTGACTGTGAAGAATAAAAAAAGACCACAGGATTTGGAGTAATAAAAATGAAAAATTAAATTCTGTTCCTGGGAGGCCAGCTACCCCCACAGCAGATCAATCTACTGACAGCTGCAGCCTCAGCCCAAGCAGTACACGCTGTGCAAAGCAGCCCGAGTGTGACTGGGCACAGCCTCTCTCAGGAGACATCTTACCACACTACCGTGTGTAGATGGAATTCAGACAAGCAACAAGTAGCACTAAAGGGTATTTGTAGAAGTGGCTTATCTTTTCTTTGTGTAAGAAAAATGAAGGTCAAACAGAAATCAAATCGATCTACCAAGAGAAAGCACGAGAAGTACTGAAAAAACCATATTTCAGTGTTAGTTACCCAAGTACTACCAGCTGAAAAGGAGGCTTGGGGTTGACAACTAAAAGCCTTTTCTTTCTGCCATGTTCAACAAAGAAAATCTCTTCATAACCTTACACTTGTTCTGATTTTGAGCACTTAGATTTCATAAAACACAACACACAGGGCTAATTCACAGCTTTCCCCCACCTTGTATTTACAGCTAAGGCAAGTATGCTATAATTAATAACGAAGAAGCACTCTAAAGCACCAACCTGCTACACTACTCTGTTCTTAATGGAAAATAGCAAAGACATTTAGGGTGGAGCTGTAAACCAACATATACTGAGGTTCCTTCTTGCCGGTGTTTAGTGTGAGGTACACTGTATAAGGATGATTCCCAACAATTTTATTACATGGGCTGTGGCAATAAAAGAATCTAGACAACACACAGGCAACCATTTTCAGCCAGTGACCATCACAGGAGAACTATCTAAACATCTAATAGTTATTGAAAAAAGACTGATGTTTGAAACAGAAACATGCATGATTCCTTCAATGAAACTAAGGATATGACTGCTATCTATCCTTCCAACTACATTGACAGACTATGATGAGAACATCAGGAAAAATGCAATAAAGCAAGTGGCAGCTTGAAGTGACACAGAACCCCAGGTGAGCCACACTAAACTCAGAGAGAAAAGTCCACACAGACTGGCTATAACACCAGCAAAAGCATGGCATGACCAACAGTCAACAGGCAGTTCTGGAGGGGTGCACGGTAGCCAGCAACCAACAGTAAACCGAGGCAAAATTAATTACACAATGATGAAAAACAGCTGAAGAAATCAGAATCAATCAAAGGGCTGTCTCTTCAGAGCCAGCAGCAGCATTTCTGAAATCAGATGACATTGGTTTTCCCAAAAATGTAATCCATGCATCTCTAAGGTAATGTAAAAATAAGTAAGATCTGTTAAAAAATAAAAACCAAACAATCAAAAACCAAAAAAAAAAAAAAAAAAAAAAAAAAAAAAAAAAAAAAAAAAAAAAAAAAAAACACAAAAACCCCCATATCCCAAAACTCTTATTTACTGTGATAATCTGACAACACCTACTCTTAAACCTGAAGAGGCACTCAGAGTTCAAACTGGTCCCCAAGATTAAAACTTCATGACAACTGAATGTCTCCTAACTAAATGAATCAGGCTTTCTAAAGCATTTTGTTAAGTAGCATGTTACTTCTAGACAGCAAAAACTTGTCAAAAATTCCTGGGATTTATAAATACTTTAATCCTAATCAGTGCAAGACTGGAAACACAAATACAGATGGTATTTTTTATATCACTAGTAATAAAGTTTTATTGAACCACAACCTTTTGAAAAAAACAAACAAAAACATACATATCAAGACAACTACAAATTTTAGAACTGCCACAAGCAAGAAGTCCTGTCTGTTTTCATAGAGACTGATCATTTTGTGCTAATAAAAAATAAACTACTGCTTTTGGGATTGCATTCAATATTTCAAACTGATTGCATTCAGTATCTCAAACTTAACTTGACTCAGTCACCTTTCAAACCCAAAACACTTTGTATGGTAGAGCAAAAAGTACAGTCTCATATTTGTCAAACTGCAAAACAGAGAAGTTGGCTTCATCACTTAGGCCTGGGAGAAATAAAACAAAATCTGACAAGTTTGCTCTCCAAAATTCAGCATGAGAATGGAGGGTAAAAGCTACTCCGGAAAAAAAATAGCTGAAATGCATGTGAGCTGTCACAGCACAAAGCACCTAACTCTGAAAAATGAACCATTTAAGTATTGGTAACTTTCTTTCAGCCTTACTGAGTAGGGATGGCCTCATGCATCCAACTGAATGATCTGTGGGATAAACACCTTAAATGAAGACAGCTCCTGTATGTTTACAGAAACAAGTTACTTCTACATGCAAGTAACAGGAGGGACGTGTAACACAACTATCTTTCCTTCGACATCCCACAATACCTGTTTTCTGTCCCCAGATGACCACACTACCTCAAATTCTGTGATTATCTCAGAGCTTTCCAAAATCCAGGGTATCCAAAATGTAAAATACACATATGAGACAACACAGCAAATAGCTTTTTTGTGCTTGTTTCTACATGTAATGTTTAGACTCTACTATCCTTTTCACAACATCAAGAATCCCCTAATCTGACTGATTCCAGATGAAAATGCTTCCTAAGAATAAACTATGATTATGTTGTAATAGTTCACCTTCAGAAAAGATGACATAGGTAGGTAAAGTGTTCTAATTTTATATTTTTGCTACATATCCTGCTGATAGCTATTTATAAAAATAACTTTAAAAATGTAACACATACCAAGTTGTCATAAGACAACTAACCTGTTTAAAGCAATGATAATTATCATAGATACTCTCCATTTACAAAAAAAGATAGGAAAAAGTGCTGCAAAGAAATCTTAAAGGAAAAAGTATTCAAAATTAGATAAAATATCTACAAAAGGCTGATAGACTGTATCAGCCAGAAATACAAATGTTGTTTTTAGATTCCGTTTTAATGGCAAGAATTCCACTAAATGGGAAGACTGTATGCAAGAGTCTACAGGATTTCTCAATTCAAGAAAACCCAGGCAAGAATATTTTAAGTGATACCCTTTTGTTTTGTGCACAAGTATTAAGAACTGTTTATCAATGTATTTCTGTAAAAAAACAGCCACTAAAATGACAAAATATAAGTTGAATTGCAAAAAACAACATCACATTACTTACTACAGTGGATTTCTTGAGAAGACTAAAACCTTGCCACTTTATATCATGGAAGAAACCAGTGATACATTGTAAAGTCTTGGAATATTGGGCAGTTACGGTTTGCTAAAAAGGACAAGAGAGATTTAGACTCTAATGCACCTGAAACTCACCTTCTTTCAGTGCTTTATCCATATTGTGAGAAATAACCACTCTCCTTGACTGGATTGAATCATGAGAGCTTCCAGACCAATTACTCTGAAATTCAAACAGAACATACATCGTAAGAGGAAGGAATAAACCAAAAGTTACAGAAGGAATAACTGGTATTCAAGGCAACAGTACTGTATCATTTGGTCTTTAAACAAATATTGTCACTCTATATGGTTACAACAGGAGTGTCAATTGTCTGTGAGATTATTATACATTGTTCACTAAGCACATATTAACACTTGTGTATTGCACATTGTACAGCTTGCAAAATTATCTTAGGTTTTTATGGTAGAAGGGAGCTGTATTTATTTGCAAGTCAATGCACTGAGAATAGGACATGCACGTAACAGAACAACTGGAACCCTCGTATGCAGTATTTTCACAGCAAATAAAGTATTTTTATAGCCTACTGTGACAGTGGACCTTAATTTAGCCTCATAAACTACTTTCAAAACAAAAGAGAAGCCGTTAGATCTCGTACAGTAATTTTGCTTCACGCTCCTTTGGACTTCTTTCTTCTAAGATACTTCCAGCTCTCTGCTTTTTAAACTGCTGTCCTACACAAATATTTGTCTATATTGGAGTATTCACTCCCACAGTGTCCAAACAGGTGGGCAGATGGAGAAATATTTTTCAGGGTATAGACAAAGAGCAGTGACTAATGATGTATTTATATAGAAAGGAGTGTAATTCAAAACAGAAATGGAAACTGTCCCCACTGTCCATCAGCTTGGAGCTCACTCTCCGCCATAAGGAGAGAGCACTTCAGAAACGTCCCCATCCCTCCAATATTCACCACACAGAGAATAAGAAAGCAGTATAAACCTGAAGTAAAAACACTGTTTAATGTTCTTAAAGGTAATATACCGTTATTTCAGCAAATTTCCGGGCTAATACTCTGTATTTTGGTTTAAAGTTTTGCTTCTACTTCAGATACATGCACGTAGAGTCTAACAAAGTTGGTCTAATAGGACCCAGATAAAGGAGTGTAAGCACTACTTTTAACAGCAAAATAAAGTTTTTCAGGCTTGCTCACACCTAAAACACAGCAACATGATGGGTACTATCCATGCCTTGAGTGCCCTCCTGCCCACAGCTGATTTGTTCCACCTTTTGGCTGAGTGCAGCAACACTCTCTAGACTTCTTCCAGTTGCTATTATGAGACCATGACTGTGGTCTTTCAGCTGATTTCTTCCCTCCTTGGCAGCACTATCAATGGCAGGAGCAGCAAGACCCTCAGCACATTTGCCTCCATTTGCAGTCCCCCCTCACTATCAAGACTATAGTTAATGAGGTGTAAGAAAGGAGTATTTCGTGAACCCCGATAGATTTCCAAGCCCATTTTGACCTGAACACTGGCAAAAGCTTCGGCCATACCCAGCTAAACAGGAGGACAAAGTATTTTTGCTTTTTGTAAGGTCACCTAACAGTATTTGTAAGGCTCCAATACATCATCTATGGCTGCTCATGTTATCACGCTTCCTCAACACAAAGCTGTGTTAACGACAGTCACACAACTACTTCAGGATTTTTCTGCTTTATTTGCAGCAGGGAATTGCACGATTTAAAAATTTAAAAGAGAGAAGATGGATTCACAGGACCTTAAACACCCCAAGTACCTTAGGGGAAGGGATTCAGGAAGCCCAATTAAACAAACTTGCTCAGGTCTTTCTGTGAAGAAAAAGCTCCTAAACGTGAGCCCACAATTCTGACTGAAGCTCTGTGCTCAACACACTCCATCTTCTTTAACACACAAGCCAGCTTGGGTATCCTACAAGGCTAATCCTTCTGCTAAACTGAGTCACACCTGCCTGGAGGTCAGTGACCTCAAGCTAACTGAGGCATCAACAGTTGCATCCCATACACTGCAGGAAGAGTTGTTTATGGCCTAAAGCATCAGTAAGTGCTCCAATGCAATGCTCACCAAATTACTCCTTTCAAAAGTAGTTTAACCACAAGCCAGAAAAAAAAAAGAAAAAAGCAACCTTCAGAGGGGATCTATGGTTGCAAGAACGTAAGAAGCTTGCTCCACATCACCACATTATGATCCAATCTATGCAATTCCACAAAGTAGGAACTGATCACTTTATGCTTCAAACTTGAACACTCATTTTTAAGAACACGGCAAACTACTGCTGCCTCAGCAAAATGCTGCCTCTTGAACACCAGGCACAAACTCACATTTCAGCTCGCAAGAACACATTCTATTGAGAGTATCCTCTACAGCTGGTACATTTTACTTCTAAAAGGCACCATCTATTCATGTGAAAAAAAGAAATTGTTCAAGTCGTGATCAAAAAGAATGTAAAAAGTAAAAAGTGAATACCACCACTAGTAATAGTGATTTTGCTGCTGCATGTATGTAATTACTGAAGGGCAAAGGAAAATGCATAGTGTATTGGACTTTCTGAGAACTTTTCCATATTCATACAGATATTGCATAAAATCATGAACTGTGGGAGAGAAAAGCAAACAGCAAAAAAAAAACACCTTGGTTTAAAACAAGGCTTCAACTTCATTAAAGAAAACAAGTTTTCAAGAACAGAGGAGAAACTAACATTTGAATAAACAGGAATGTTCAAATGTATTGGAGTGATCGCAGATTTGTCTAGAGGAAAATACCTCTAAGATCATTTAATTCAACCATTAACCTATGATACTGGCTTGGCTAGATCAGGTTAAAGAAAAAATGTTCAGGGAGACCTTACTGCTGTCTCCAACTACTGAATGAAAGGATACAGAGAAAAGGGAGCCAGACTCTTCTTGCAGATGCACAGGACATTAGGAAATGTTGCAACACAGGAAATTCCCATCACAAGGCAAAACTATTTTAATCATGAGGCTGCTCAAGTATCAGGGGAGCTGACAGGCTATGGAGTCGCCATCTCTCTATCCTTCTCACTCTGAGCAAGAGGGTGAACTAGATGCCCTCCAGATATTCCTTCCAACCTGAACCATTCATGATCCTTGATGACCCTTCAGAGAGCTGTGAATTTAATTTCCTGATTGATAATGTATCAGATCTAAAGGTGCCTTGTCTAAAACAGCTGATCAAACCTATTTTTTCTTCCCATTTTATGAACTTGCATTTACCCGAATCAAGACTTAAGTCTTGTTAGCTTAGGTTCGCTTTCAAAAAGTACTGTTTCTGTGACAATAATAATGATGAATGAATTAAATAAGCAGGAACCTCAAGTTACACGACATATGGCAACAAACACCTTAAAAACAACAGAAGTAACTGGGTAACGCAGATAACCAACATGTCTGATAACAGAAGGATTTCAGAAAATTCACAGTCCAAGCTCAGCTCTAACAGCTGAAAGAATGAAAAATGCAGCAGATTTCACTGAAAGACTTTCTTCCCACCCCTGACTCAAGTCAGATGGAGGGCATATGCAGAGAACAGGTTCAGCTAGAAAGCCTAGATTTGAATGTTTTCACATTTTTCTTCATGTAATTCATCTAAAGAAAAATGGTGCTAGGTTTTATGAAATAGTTGGCATAACCCTGACTGAGCCAGACATTTGTAAATGGATTTAACACAGTCAAAGCTCTAGTTTAGATGCTCTTTTATGATGATCAAAACCTGGCATATTCCTCTAAGTCCTGACTTGCACTATCACAGGCCTCAATAATTTTTTTTTTTAACTGGGCTCCAGTCTGTAGATTTTATTGGTAAAGAATGACAGAAACCAGACCGAAACATAAATAAGGCTTAACAAAACAACTTGAAGGGGTCGGGGTGGAGCACATTTTGAAAGTACATGCTGAGAATGAGGTTGCTAACAAACAGGGAAGCCTGTTTCCTGGAACAGTTCAAGTTTTCCTCAGTTCTGACTTTGCTTACAGGATGAAAAGAAGGATGTGTGCATTTCCTGTAGACTTCTGAACAACACTCATTGTTTGATACTTTTGAAAATTATTTAAGATGCTGAAAACAACAGTCTGAATGGGCCAAGAAAAAAAAGTCTGACATTGAACCTGAAATTTTCTCTTAGGTTCAGTCTCCTACAGATACAAAAATTAAGTAAGTGTCATTTATTGGTTTAAACAATTTAAATAATTTAAAATTAGTTCTGAAGACAACAATAAATGTTAAATAATAAAGAATTATGAAGGTATTTCAGCAACAACACACAATAAATGGCAAAGCACAGACAACATGGGAGTACCTTCCACCATCAAGAAATCTATTTGCAACACTTGCCATCAAATGCAATTTTTAAAACACAGCAGCGGGAAGCCAGACACCTGCTAACAGGCACACCACATGCAGCCTTACTCTGCCACGGAATTAAGGCAAGAAGCAGAGAAAAATTTACAATTATTCCTTTTACATTAACTAAATTACAACAAAACTAGAACAGAGATCACGACAGATCCCGCAACATAAATGGGCATTGTGGATGAGACAGTTTAATCACTGATCTAAAAGGCAAAGACTGCACCTAATTCAGCACACAAAAACCAACCAGTTACTCGTAGTTACTTGCTACTCCCACTGTTGCCCTATTAACTTTCCTCTTATCTTTGTAAAACATACATTAACATCAGACTGGACCTTGATAATAAAGAGTCACAGCCTCAAACAATAGTTCACTGAACTCTCCATAAATTCATCTTTAAAGGATGTGAACAGATGTGTTCTTATCCACATATTACCTCATACAGATGTTCTTATCCAAACATTACTTCAACTAATGATGCAAAAACAAATTTTCTATTCACAAGAGTTAATATTTTTTAATTAATACTTATAGTATTTTATAAGATTATTTTATAATATTATTTTATAAGATTATTACTATTTAAGATTACATGGCAAGTACGTACATGTCGCATTCAGCATTAAGGGATACCATAACTACCAATTTAAAAATCAACATACTTTAAGCCTGTTAATCCTAGTATCTTAAGCATCATTATCTCAATAATGATTTTATGATATAATCTCATTATTTCTACTGATACAGCTTAGTAGCTCCTGGAACATGTAAACTGTGTTTATCAGATGGAGATCTTTTATCTTAACTGTACCATGTTTAAAACTGGTAAAATTGTAGCAGTGTAAAAACTTTATCATCAGGGCAGAACTTTCTTCACCCAAGATTTCATAGAATACTGGACAGATAGGAATAAGAAGATGAAAATGAAACATTTCTCAAGTATTACTTTCATTCTCATCAGTGCAGACAAGAAATAATTGGTAAGTTAGCACTCAAATTTCTGCTCAGCAAGAAATACAGCATTATCCTGTGCTGGAATATTTAATATTGCCATCAAAATAAAGTCTTACATGAATTCTCAAGGTACAGGCATAGCCCCAGTTTACTGAACATTTCCACACTCTCCTCCTCTGCAAAGAGAGACAACAAGAACCTATGGTCTATACTTCAAGGCCAAAAGAGCCATATGGCATGAAACCTAAATTGCTGGCAAGCCAGAAAAAACAGCACAAAATCATGCTTGAGCTGCAGTCTCAGCTTAGCAACCAGAGAGAAACTCCTGTGTGGTCTATTGCTATACCCTCCCTGCATGTGGATTTTCACACTACACACATTTTAAAGGGTGTTCTGTCTTTTTAAGAGCACCATGAAACATGCCAAATGAACCATCACCATTAATTTTCTTACCATTAACTTGTTCTCTTTCACTGTGCATATTTAATAGGGGGAAAATGGTATAGAATGACTGGTCACAAAACCCTCCCATAGACAACACAAATCTGTTTCCCTTATGACTACATAATTTATTTTTTTTAACCACTTAAAGTAACAGCTTGGGAAAGGATACAGTATTCTATGTAACTGGCTCTTTCCTTGGGTAAATTTTGCTGCTCTCCTTTGCAGGGAGCAAGGAACCAAGACCTGGCAACACGAGAGAACTTTATCAGATTTTATTGTCAGAAAGTTTCTGATACATGTCTATAATATTTTCAGTGTCAAAGTGTACTTTGAATGCAGGATGCCTTCACTCTTGACCTTATTACTGAGGTTTTATATCCACCCTTAGGATTTCCCTGCAAGAGACTTGGGACAGTAAGATCTCTAGGAGCCCACCACCCAATCCTTACTGACTCAGCAGAGCTTGGTTACCAGGAGAAATTAACTAGCTCCCTAGTTATGTTTTCAATCATAAAACGTTGTTCAAGTGAGAAGCAGTCCCTACAAAGGTAAAAACAGCCCAGGAAACATCACAGCAAAAACTGAGATGTCAATCTAACACAAAGTTGAGAAAATTAAATGTCAAGCACAACACAGTGCAGAGCTGACAACAGCATAGGATACAATGAAAAGAATCAGAAAGGACTGCATGATAAGAAATTTCTAAATATACATGATGAATAAAAGGCTGTATGGAAAACTAAGTCTGCTCACTGCTAAGGAGTTATGGGACAAATGAGACAGAGTCTGAAAAACATTGAATTTCCTGAGGTCAGTCTCCTGTGATAATGAAGTTATCACTCCAAAGTTACACCTGCAGGTAATCAACATATGCAGTCCTAACAAAGTTTCAATTCTGAAAAAGCTTATAAATCCCAAATTACAACAGATGTTTCAGAGATCCCTAAAAATAAATTGTACCAGAAATGTCCAAACCACAGGCCCCTGCTGAACTACTGAACATTTGCAATTCATACAACATTCCCTTAACATTTTAAAATATTCATAGAATTGGTAAAAAATGCTAAAATATATTTTCATTATTTTAATTTCAGGACTTTCCTAGTAGTAAAACTCAACTGCATCACCAAAGGCTCATTGTTGACCTGCCTATAAATGAGACAGAACTAAGAACAAAAGTATGAGACTCTGAGTTCTGTTAAAAACACACTAAAATTTAATGTATCTTCTCCTTTTAATGCAGAAACAACCCATTAATTAAAAGACTGGCAGTAGATCAGAATATCTGGTTGCAAGCCCAAGACAGTCTAAAGCATGACAAAAGTGCCACAACCAGAGACTGCTATTGCTTTTACAAAACACCTGCAATAACAAAGCTCTAAATATCCCCTGTGCAACCAGAGAATGAAACAGACCATAGAACATCCTTGGCTTTAGGTTGAGAAAAACCCATAAATACTTTTGAAGTCTTACTAAGGCATAAAGATCAAAACTGGAAACAGTTAGGAAGCTTCTCCTCTCCCTCAGAGCTCCTCCAAACTACTTATTACCTCAGGAACTGGTTTGCATCCCACTTGAAACTGATGCCCACAGATGGCAAACCTTCTATTTCCCACAGCTGCTGGGGCTCCTGCAAGCTTACCTTCACAAGCTGCATCTCATGGCAAAAGTCCAACAGTGAAGGAAAATAAGATTCTGTGTCCTTTCTCTCTGCTTCCCTTATGCTCTTCACAAAGGGCAGAGCACTCAGCTTGGATACCATGACAGACACTCAACCTAGGTGAAGTTGCCATCCCATTTGAAGCATTCAGACTGTTTCCATTTCACTATGCATCCTCCTACGGCTTGGACAAAAAGCAGTACAATGTTCCAGGATCCAGATATTTCAACGACTACCTGATCCAATGAGAGAAAGATTTACCCGTCCCCCTCCACTAATGGCAAATTCACAAAAATCCACGTTCGAGGATGGGACATGCCTTTAGGAACATAAAACATGATCACATGTAGTGTGATCTGGCCTCACGGATCTCTCTCAGAAAGAAGAGTGTAAACTAACACTAAGAACTGAGAGCTATTAATCTCTAGTAAACAAGAGTGACCAAATACGTCAGATGAGTTTTAAAGAAATACTAAAAAAATTAACAACTGTTAATTGTAGAAAACTAAAGTTAGGACATTAGAATCAGTGTACCCTTTTCACTGGGAAAAAACCACATTTATTACCCTTCTGTTAGTGCTGCAGACAGACTAGGTAGATCATTCTCTACACAGAGCATCATTCATTTAATCGGAATTTAAAACGCAGCACTTAAATCTAATAAACTAATCATTGTTTTTTGCATTATTTAAATGAAGTTGATAACCCAACTCTCTATTACTCTGAGCTTTTGCTTTGAATCAGAGTCAAAACATTATGCTGAAAAGAAAACTCCGTCTCTGCCAATTTTTTTGGCAGAGAAACAACTCACACAGACGTGGGAAAAAGTGTTTTCCCTCCCCTTCCCACTAACTTGGTTAACATGGTTCTTCACATGAGTCAAAGCAATCTCCCTCTACAACCACACAAGTTAAAAGCAGTTTTGGGAGCAAGCTTGAATTTTAAAACGTGACTCATGTTCTAACCTAGGGCTATCTTTGCTATGAGCAAGTCCACTGGCACTTGAGAAGAGAAAATCCCCTTTAAAACAGACATTCTCACTAAAGTACAATTGGGTCATCATGCCTTTTTGCTGTTCTCCACCACAATCTCATCCTAAAACAGCTCCTGCAAAGTGCTGAAAAATAATACCTGACAAAAATATAATGTACAATTTCAAGGACTCATTCAATTCCCATTATTTCAATATCAATAGAAACTATTTACCAATATTATCAGTGCCTGCAAGTACTTAGAGTAATAAGTAAGACAGTATTATGAGCTGCCTGTACACCTCTCTTCCAGTGAAACACAGATCTTTATGTGGGAGCCAGCAGACTGCCCAGACAGTCTTTGTGAACAGAGCTGTCACATACAGAAAAACTACACTGAAAGCACAATTTATCATGGGAGTATAAATCACACAGCTTGCTTTGCAATTCTCAGCAGATTTCAAATGTGCTTGCTGAGATACCTGACTGCAGGAGGAAGTCTTCACCTTTCCAGTCCCAAAGGAGTTACACTAAAAATGGACAAATCACAGCTTCACATTCGAGAAGATGGCTTCTCTAGTTGCAAGTTCAAGCAAAATGAAAAAAAAGACATACACTTTGCTCTTCTGAAATCCAAACCTGCAACACTGCACTTCCTCACTTCCATGAACAGGTCCATGAAAACAGCACTGAACTCTCACATGCTAAGTGGTTGCAGAATTAAGAACGTACAAAAAACCTCCCTTTTTTCAGCACAGCATGAGGGACTCCATCCAACTTCCCTTTGAAGTTGATCAAGAGTACTCCCACTAACTTTCCAAGAGCTGAGTTTGACTCCCACTAGAGTAAATATTTAATCCTGAATACTTACTGTTTCCTCATTTGTTAACCCCAACGTGAAAAATCACTCGAAGAATGAAAATTGAGTTATCTAAAGTTCGTACATAAAACACAAAGAGCAAGATGCCAGTCATAATAAGGTTTTTACCTTACATTTTTCCTAATTATTAGGCCAACAGCTAGCCTAATAATCTTCCTTATTCTTGAGGAAAAGACACAAGGCTGAAAAAAATACAGCTTTACAGTCATCCTACTACTGGCTCCCAGAAAAGACAAGGCTCTATGAAACACATGAGAGTAACAAGTGGATGATAAAAAAGCACTGGAAAAGCAAAAGGAGGTAAAATGAAAAGACTAACTAAAGCAGGAAGTTTTAGTGAATGGCCTACACTTCTACATGCTGTGTATCTAGACAATTTTATTTTCTTCACCTACATGTTGCTGAAGCCCTGATTAGAAAGTCTGCTACACATATACAAAATCGTGTTCAGAAGAAGTCTTCAAGAAGCTTTGCAGTCCTGAAGCCACATTGCACCAGAAAGAAATAAACAAAATTATAAATTGAAGGTATGAGAAACCCAATTAAGATGCCTGGAATAACATCTTCTAAATAGAAAAGGTAAAATACCTCACTCCTTTTTTGGACGTCCCTTTCATGTATGTAAACTTTTGGGAACAGTGCAAAGAGGGAGGAAAGAAAAATTTTAATGGAATCAGGGAGAGGGTAAAGAAACAATCCTGGGAAAAGGGTTTTAGCAGGTACTGCTGCCTTACCAGCGAATTTTAAATACCAAATTTCAATTCCCTTCTGAAACAACAAACACATCCCATAGAGCTACAATAAATGCAAACACTACAAATTAGACCTCACAAAGCAACAGCAGGTATGCGCTATTTATATACACAAATCTAGTGGCTGGACACAACAGGAGAACATCTTCAAGAGAAATGCACAGTAACACACCACAAAAGAAAGTGCAGATGGTACAGTAACAGAAGTGACTATTTGTCTCTGGACATTTCTAGTTTCACTGCTGCTCAGTAGGCTTACATTTTTCAGTAGGCTTATATTTTTCACAAAGGGGAAGACAAAGAAAGCAATACATTTTTTTTTTTTTTTCCCTTCAAATCTTGGCTTCCCAAATTAAATTGATATTTATTGTTTGGCTGTTTCACAAATCCGAAAGTTGCTCCCCATTGCGGCAGCCAGGAGATTTTGACTGCTAAGTTTATGTAGAGATCTTCTTGGTACTACGTAAAAGTAAGTTAACTCACATACTGATGTTCAGGTAAGTATACAAGTACATAAATGCCACTGGAGCTATGGCATCAACATTGAAACATTTATTCTTGTAAATGTGAAAGTAACAAAAATTGTTGTTTTGATGATCAGTTCATCCATTTACCTTTTTTCTGTTTGGGGTATCATAGTTGAATGGCTAAACACAAAAGCATATAATCCTTTACTATAAGGTGCTTATGCACCTAAACATTCATTTGTTCCCTAGCACTCCTACGACAAAAACCAGCTGAACAACCCCCAGCTGTACCCACATAATACACTACACACAGGTAGTTTGCTTATCATTTTGTGCATTACATCTTCCCACTTCCTTAATGCTCATACACATTATTTATTCTTCACTTCCTTCAAAAAGCCGAGTATGATGTTGAGTGTTCAAAGCAAAGAGGATGTTTAAAAAAATTCTACCAAGAAGACAAAATTAGTATCACACACAGAGCCACAAATAGATCCTGAATGCACCTTTGCAAGTTGTATTATTCACTGAATTCAACAACCCCTGGCCAAATGATCCCTACTGACAACAATATCCTGCCAGCTTCCATTAAATGCAGTCCAGGAAAAGCATATTGCTCTCAAACACAGGCTACTTCTCTCCCTAGGTCAAAGAATGAAGGAACAAACCATTACTACAGGTTGTTAGCAATTTGATTGAAAAGACAGAAAGACAGACAACTGTATCAGCAAGTGATTTGTAATGGGTTCTCTGCCTGCCAGCACCCTCTGCGTTCTGCAAACTCAGCTGCATCGACTGCAGCCCCAGGAACACGTGATAGCGTTACTTACTGCTACCAAGAAGTGTACGTGTACTAAATGTAACAAACTGGGTTACCAGAACAGCTAGACTGCACACCCAGGTGGCACAAATTCCCTTCCTTTTCCTTGCTAGAGTGCTCTCAGGTATCCTGACACTACTGAGGGGAAATAACACACACTACAGTCTTACTGCTGCAGCACTACATGTGCTAAACACACCTACAGCTCACCAGTGAGGGGCCAAGGGCTCCTGGCTGGAGTCCCCAGCTGTGACATTAAACACCACATTCCTGTGACCCATGGCAAAGCAGGAGTGTGGGAAGATTCTCAGTTTTCAGTAGTAGTTTTTCAGGCCCATCTAGGATCAGCTCCCAAGCACTGGATGATGGGGAACAGGGTTATGGATGAGAGGAAAGTTTCCAAATGCCTCGTGCTAACAGTCCCATTCGAAAGAAGCCGAAAAATACTAAACTGTGAGCTACAAAGAGCTACAGTGTGAACTAGTACATCCAGAAAATGAACTCGTTTCCCTTTTGCACAGAGCTCTGCAACGGCTTGAGTACACAATGGCACTATGATAACACTATCTGAAGCTGTCCAACTTCAGAGAACGCACTAAAGTAACACTAAGCTGCCTCTTTGACCAAGTCTCTTTCACCAATGACATTTCAACGGAAGGAGCAGAAAAGGATTTGAGATACAGCCAACAGCGAACCACCATGCGAGCATTCCCGCAATCCGGAGGTCTCTCTCAGAGCACAGTGTTGCTTTTGCCGGTGCGCCTGCTACCCTCCAACACAACTTTTGCCATTTAAAGCCCCGTCGAGCGACAGAGTGCGGGTAGGACAGCAGGACACCGGGTTCGGGGGGCGCGGAGTTCCACGGCGGAGCGAGGGCCGCGCCACCTCCACCCCGCCGCCTGGCAGGGAGGGCGCGCCGCGGCCGCCGCCCGCTCTGCTCCCCTCCCGCTACTCACCCCCGCAACTGGCCGGACCGGAGCGACGGCGGCGAAG
>VZRQ01010305.1:459467-501173 GCA_013397975.1 Machaerirhynchus nigripectus
CCGCTGCACCGCCCCACGGTGGGGCCCGGCTGTGATGCACCCTGCTGTGTCCCGGGGGCTCCGCCGTGGCGGGGTTGGAGGTGTCCGGACGCTCCAGCCAGGAAACGGGTACGCTCGGACGAACGGAGGGGATCCCCGCTGGCTCCAGTGCGGAGCTGGGCCCCGCGGAAACCTACGGGACGCCTCTCCGCCGCGGCGGCTGAAGCACACAGGCAGCGGCTCGGCCCAGAGGGGCCCGGGATGATCAGACCGGGTCATCGAGGCCCTGGCCAGAGCTCAGGATAAAAGCCTCGGCTTGGGGCATCCCAGAGATCCGGACAGCCATGCACCCCTTTGCCTGAATCCCTCCAATCAGCCAAAGGAAGACATAAATAACTGGATTTCAGAAACAAAAAGTTGATAGAACAGCAATGAAAATGGTACAACAGTGATTCTAAAAAAATCTCACGACCCAACAGAAGCCTGCCAGCCCTCCTCTCACTACCCTCCCTCCGTTGTATATCTGTTTGTGATAGATCGGAGAACAAATTCCTGGAAGGGCACAAGGCTTGCCGTTTTTCAGCTGTGCTTGGGACATATGTTTACCTTGCCATAGGTGCAGCACAGCTATAACCACCAAATTTGCGAGTTCAGAGCAGCTACCAAGCACAGCTGAATGGGGAGGCTGTGATCTCTTCAGAGTGTTGTCTGCAAAAATCAGCTTCATTACCCAATGTGCAATAAGCCAATAACACATTCAAGAGAGACAATGATTACTTATTTCAGAGTTGCGCAAGCCTGGGTGCTCACAAATCAAGCCCGCCAAATACCAAAACTTTTTACTATTTATACTTTTAACAAACAAAGGAATTAGTGTTCAATGACTACAAGTTACATAGTTCTCTTATTAATTAGTGTTTTATCTTCTATTGGTTAATGATTCTCTCATTTCCCATGCTAATCAGTCTGCACGCTCAGTCTTCTTTTGAGTTAGTGGATTTCTTGGGTCGGTGGTCCTTGAGTCAGTGGTTGTGATCTCCCTCTGCTGGAATTACCTTTTATCGAGTTGGAACTGATTTCAGCACAATTGCTGACTTGGGTTTATTGGTTTCTTCCTTATCTTGGGAGTTCTGCCAAATGTCCTTGTGTCCCATAAATTCTGCATTCTTTGTGTCCACTATCAGTGGTACATCCTTCTCCCCAAGCTTTGTTAACCTCCTCCTAGGTCTGAGACCACTGAAGCAGGTCAAGCCCTAAACTTTGACAAGACAATTCTACCAACAAGTAATTTATTTTTCTAATACATGAACATCACTTAGAGCTTGCTTGTTAGCTGCTACCTGTTTCAAGGATTACATCTCCCTTCTTCTTGATCAGTCTTGAAAGTATACAAAGATCAAACATCAAAGATCATCCTTTCTTAAGAAAATTTTTACATATTCCACATTTTGCAACAGGAGTAGGAGTAAAGGGCAATGCTTTCCTTACAGCAACCACACTACACAAAGGTGGATTTACAAGCATTTACTCATGGGCTTCATTTTAAGAACAGATACCTGTAAACTCTATAGAAGTGTTTAGCAGTAGAAATGTACTAGTAAGCAGTTGGTACGATTGCCACTGCTCTGTAGGCTGAGGTGTAAAAAAAAAAAAGCTCTGAATTGTACTTTTTAAAGACAGTTATTGTTGCAGAGGTTGGAGTATTTTTTATTTATTTGTGCTCTCTAAAAAAGTTACTTCTGTCAAATGAACTCTACTAGCCTGATGAAGAAAAGAAACAAATACCAATGCTCTGACCTTGTGAATGCTTACATTTCCTTATAACTTCTGTAGTGCATAGAGCAGCATTTCTAAAACCAGCCACTAAACTTCCCTGAGCTTCTACAATGCTAAGCAAGCCAGGACACTGAGCATGAATAGTGCAGGTGTCCAGAAGGCTGTTATGACTGGCACAGCACTTGTAATAGGGAAGTTGCATGTCAGCTCATGGCACAGAACTGTAATGGAAACGGGCACAGAACAGCATGGAGCTACCAGGATTCTGAGTTACAGCACATGTTTTACTCCATCACAATATTTTCTAAACTATTTCTAACCTAACTCACAGTGTGTGATGGTCTGGTGTCCATACATACCCGCCTGTGTATATTAGAGGTTTGCATAACAATTGCTTTCCTCTCAAAATCTCAAAAGTAATTATGAAGTTTTTAGGTCCCCTGTTGGTAACTTATCAAAGGAAACACTGATCCTTAACCTGATCCAAAGTCCTTACAGTAACTTCTATATCATTTTATCACAGTTTGTTCTATTTAGTGGATATTAAATTGCACAAAATCCTTTTAAATGCTAGCTTAGACCATTCATAGAGTATCCAAAATAGATTATTTAAGTAACATGTCTAGTGTGATTAAAGGTAAAAATCATCATATCATAATAGTGAAAATACTATTGCAGTGGCCATTCTTTCCCATGTGAATTACTATGCAGTAAAACATCCTGATGATTCACTGGGACCAGGGTTTGGGACCAGGGTTTTTTCAATACATATGATCATTAAGACCAGCAGAGATTCTTGCAGAGTCTGAAAGCTTTTGGATAAGGCCCAACTTGCCAGAAGGTTTCTTACAAAGTTATTTTATTCTCATTAGGTAGAAAATAGAAAGCAAATACCCATCTTCCAGCACACACTTTACTCATCAAAGATTTCAGAATATACAGGACTTTGGACTGAGTTCAAGATCTATTCTGGGATCTTTATTAAGATCCACACAAGAAACTAGACAGAAACCTTCTACTGCAAATGCATTCAGGAAACTGCCTGGGCCTCTGTCAAAACTACTTAAGGGAATTGAATTTTTAAATTAACCTGAAGCAGAGCATGTAATGTTGTTAGTCCTGTGTAAACAGAGAGTATTTTTTTACAGTATTAATTCTCAGAAGTGGAGAGGAAGATAAAAAAACCAAACCTACCTGCAGTAACAATTTAGTCCTGCAGTGGTTATGCACAAAACCACTTCTTGTCTGAATGAGTAATCCCACCTATCTTAGCTAGGATTTACACATCGTACCCTGAATTAGATACGTCTAAGTCAACTCAAGTGTGTATCCATAGAGCTAGAAGATTTGATTCTTTTTCTTTTAGCTCTTAGTAAGTTTCTATGACTTTTCAACCTGAGATACAATTCCTAGTATTTTAGATGACATCTTAGCTCCACTGAAGTTAATAGCAATTTTCAAGTTTACCTCAGTGTTATTTGAACTTCCCCTTTTGTACTTTAAAAATTACTTTTCTGTACAAGACAAAGGACTTCGATGAGGTCAATTTTCTGAACTGGGGATTGCTATAATCCTTTTTGTAACTATTTACTTAGTCATGGAACTAGTTTATGAGAAAAGAGATTCAAATTCTGCCTTATTCAAGCACTGCAGCAAATATCTTTCCTACAGAGATAAGACAATTACTTCTTTTAAAAGATAAATTATGTCTGATTTGGGGAAGGATTCAGATCTTCACTATTTTCCTTTGAGCTAGAAGTATAATTTATCTTCGTAACATACCCTAGAAAAAGCCCCACTGAGTTGAGCAGTTTTGCAGCTGCCTTTAGTGACAATCATTCAACTTCACAGTACCGCAAACTTTAAACTTCAATGAATTAGCACTTTAAAATGTTTAGGCAAGATTAAAATGAATACTTTTCCTGTAGGCTTTTTCACATTTGATTTCTGTTTTGTCAACCTTTCCAGCTCAGATCCCATTGCTATAAAGGGACTAAACCAAGTTACCACTTCTCAATTAAAACAAAAAAAAATTACATTATAGGCAAAAAATGAAAGTGTGTGCAGTGCATGTGCAGTTTATATTTTTAGCGTACTTACAACTTTGAATTAATTACATGCTTTTTTATAACTGCTGTGGTGCTGCATTGCAGTTACAGTCATACTATGAATTTATAGAAATTTCTAAGGTTCAGGGCACAAAACCCAGAAGTGCTCATGACCTTGTAAACCAGGTGATAAACCAGGTAAACCTGGATAACTAACACTGTTAGAAGCAATCATAGGAATCCTAGAGAAAGAGGGATGGAAATTAGATGTTATACCTCTCAGTATCTTAAATGTACAAAATATTTAATTTACACTAATATTAACTGATTTTAATTTTTGGTACACCTTTTGAGACAGCGGTATTGTATTTTGCATATTTCCAGTCAGGAACTTGACACACAGGAAAAAAATGACAAAAGCACCCATTTAGTGTCCAACGTGAGGAACCTAAGACCTCACATGGCAAGGTCAGCAAAGGCTCAACATTTTGTAGCACTTTTTCCAAATACAGTTTCTATTGATTTTAGCTGCAGCTGTCACTATTCAACATTTCAACAGTGAACTGACTGAGGTGCCAGAAAAATAACACAGAAACACATGACAAGTTAAAAAATTTAGTCAATGTAATTTGCGGAACCTCCATTAAACACTGCGTAGCACAAGCAGGACTTGACTCTGGTTAGCTTACACACATTCAACTGTATTACTCAAGAGACTTCTTTCTTTTCTTGTAGTGTTCTTGACACAGTTGTTACATGTATTTAAAAAGTGTGTGTGTGTGTGTGTGCGTGCACATACACCCATACATATGTGCCTCTGTCTATGTGTGTGTGTTCATGTGCCAAGTGCAATAGGACAATACACACAATAGTTGATTTGGCTGCACAGCCCTGATTTAATTCAAAATTCAGTATGCTCAGCAAAAAATGTGATCATGTCATTAAATCTTCTTCCTGATGAACAATGGGGCAAAAGTGAAGTTGAATTTTTTACTTTGAATATGTGGATCAGTAATCTGGAAGTCTTTGTTTTCACATAATTCTTTCCTCTGCTGTTAAAAAGTAAAATTGCTACTATTAAGATATGATATTGCAACTGATGTTTTTGAAAGGGCTGTAATCTTTTCCATCCTTACACAGGAAACTACCACTTCTCAGGGGCAAATCACTAGTAGGTAATCACCACCTACCTACTCAGTGCCAGAAGTAATAAAACTGCCTGAAGGTTTTATCCACGTTTCTACAACAACTGTACTGAAATTCAAGGTAGCTTGGGGAAAGGTCCAGATCCAACCTCAAATATTTGGATCGGGCTTCCCTAGAAGTCCTCCAGATGAGTTGCCCCTTTCCATTGCCTCAGGATACATCGCCCAGTGGTGCAACCCTGGCACTATAATGTAGGGGCCTGTCGCCTCAACCTCTGGTCTTGTTGCCTTAATATAGGGCACCATCAACTTAAGGTGGCTCACAGTTCACTGGACACCATTTCACTCAGCCTGGGTCACCCTCCAGTCCATATGGGCTGCCGGCACATCAACCAGGAATGCCATCATCCCAACCTGGGGTACCACCAACACAATCTGGAGCAGCATCAACTTGATATGGGGCACTGTTACCCCAACACAGAAAACCATCACCTCAGCATGGAGCCTCATTGCCTTAATCTGGGGCACGATAACCTCAACCTGTGATTCTGTCCCCTCACCCTGGAACCCCATGATCAAAACCTGGGGACAATCACCACAACTAGGGACACTATTTCCTCAGCCTAGGGCCTCACTGCGTCAATCTGGAGACCATGATTTCAGTTAGGAGCACTATCACCTTGGGACCCCATTGCTTCCACCCAGCATACCGTTATCTCAGCCCAGAACCCCACTGCCTCAGCTTGAGGCACAATCACCTGAGCATACAGCTCCATCACCTCAGCCTGGAGCAACACCATGACAGACTGAGACACTGTTACCTCAGCCTGGAGCCCCATCACTGCAGCCTGGAGCAACATCGCTGCAGCCTGGGGACCATCACCCTAACTTGGGGCAAAATCACCTCGGCTTGGGGCCCCATGGCCTTAGTAAGAGTCACAGGTCTCTGCCCCATTCCCACAGAGCAAAGAAGGGCAGGAGAGGACCGATGTCTGTATCAGAAATAGTTGGCCAGCAGGACTAGGAATGTGATTCTTCCCCTGTAGTTGGAGCTGGTAAGGCCACTGCCCGAGAACTATGTCCATTTCTGGACCCCTCAATTCAGGTAGAACACTGAGGCACTGGAGCAAGTTCAGAGAAGGGAAATGAAGCTGGTGAAGGGTCTGGAGCACAAGTCTTAAGAGGAACAGCTGAGGGAACTAGGGTTGTTTAGCCTGGAAAAGAGGAGGCTCAGAGGAGACCTTATTGTTCTCTACAAATACCTGAAAGGAGCTTGTAGCCAGGTGGGGATCGGCCTCTTCTCCCAGGCAACCAGTGACAGGATTAAAGGACACAGTCTTAAGCTGCGCTAGGGGACGCTTAGGTTGAACATTACGAGGAATTTCTTAACAGAAAGGATGATCAGACCTTGGAACAGGCTGCTAAGGAAGGTGGTGGGGTCACGGTCCCTGGAGGTGTTTGCGGCAAGACTGGACGTGGCACTTAGTGTGGTGGTCTAGTTGACACGGTGGTGTTCGGGCAGAAGATGGAGGCGACGATTTCAGAGCTCTTCTCCAACCTGCTCGTTTCTGTGATTCTGTGGCGAGCCCCTGCCTGAGAGGCACCTCCCAGCGGGAGGTCCCGGCGCCCGGCTCCCTTCCCGCCCCTCTGAGGCGCCGCCTCTCCCCGCCCGGCGGCGCGCGGGGCCGGCCGGGGCTGCGCAGGAGCGAGGCGGCAGCGAGGGAGCGGCCTCAGAGCTGCGCAGCTCCCGCCTCCCCTGGTCTCTCCTGTCTCACTCTCCTCCCGTGCTTGTGAGTATCCGCCCGGCTGCCTGCGCGGTTACCACAACAAAGCCGGGAGAAGGGGGGAGCCAAGCAGGGCACGGCGGCGGCCGCTGCTGCTACTTCCTCCCGGGAGCTGCCGGCCCGGGTGGTGGGGCCTGCGGTGCCTCCTCGCCACGGAAGGTGCCTGGAGGGCGGTTGGGGGCGGTTGGGGACGACGGGCACGTTCCTTCCCCGTCTGCGGCAATTTTTTACCGAAACAAGGTGGGAGACATGTTTTGTTCGTGTGTACATATGCATTATTTTTAACTTACATAATTTTAAAAATTACTTTGTTTTAATTACCTGTCTTCCTACTCGCGCCCCTGCCTGAGCGACGCGCACGTAGGTGTCCCCCGAGCCCGTCGTGCGCGCTGCCTTTGCAGGGCTGAGGCTGGCGTTGAGCTGCCAGAGTTTGGTCGTGCCGCCCTGAGACGTGTGCTACACCCCACACCAGTGCCGTGCCTGCCCGCTTTACTCCTCGGGGAGATGGGAAAAGAGGTGGAAGATGCCGTTCTGAGGCACCGGCCCTCGCTGTCGCCGTAGTGGTTGGCTTTGGGAGCGAGTTACAGTGTCGTGTGCTATCCTTAAAGTTACCGGACTTTGAGAGACACGTTGCAGTGATGCTCAAATAGAGTTCACAGGGGTGTTTTGGGTGGGCTTAATTATCGGGAATTAAGTCAGCTGGAATGATTACAAACAGCTTGCCTCGAGCGTGTTAATCGTCGCAAGAGTCACGTTTCCACACTTTCCTCCGTCTTGTTACTCCCCCTGCCCGGCACAGGGCTGTGTTCTGCAGTAATAGTTCCCAAGGTGGGGCAGTGGTTTGGAAGAATAACCAGCCACCAAATCTCTTGGCCCCTGTGGGTAAGGGGGGAAATCACAAATGAGGTAGCTCTGAAACCTGGGCCCCTGCAGCAGAGCAGAGTACTGAATTAATTTGAAAGAGACTCAATGAGGTGGTACAACAAAATGCATTATGTGTTGTGTTTGTCAAACGTGTTTTTACTTCTGGAGTTTTCACAGCACATTATGGAAACTGGCATTTTAAAATGTAGTTCAGCATGGTTTATGGCACAACTTAATTTAAGGTCATATAACCTTTATGCCTGGCTCAAGTTTTTCCTTTCCAAACACAGTTTTTTTCAAAAACTGGTTTAATTATAGTATGCAAATACTTGCACTTATATATTCTTACTAGATAACAGAAATTTTTAAAATGTAGTGTTTGTATTTGGACATGTATATATTTAAAAATTGTGTGGTTATAATTTCTATGCAACATTCATAAAAACACCAGGACAACTATGTGGGTTGGAATTAATGTAGTAGAAATAGCAGTGCTAAATTTCTTTTGTATCCCTGCTTTTGCCTGTAGTGAGGTACTCAATATAGTGCATAGAATGCATTGTACGCATTTTTGCTTCTTTGAAAAAATAGTTAATTTCTCTTTTTTGGGAATTGCTGGAGTTGTCAGTGGAGAGAAAACAAAGTTCCACAAAGTTAAATTCTTCAGAGGAGTTATTTGAAGACTAAAATGAAGTCATTGCTAGAAAATAAGTAAGCTTAAGGATGGGTTTGTGAAATAATGGGCATTTAAAAATACTGTTGTCAGAGCTTTGGACTCTGCTTTTGGAATGCTTCAAGCTCTTCCAACACTTCTTCTTGGTTTGTTTAGTTTTTTCTGTAGTGCATATGTTTTTGTTCTTTTGATTTTTCTCAACCTAGATAATACTTGTAATGGGTTGGAATAGAAACCAGAGAAAAGGACAAGTAATTTAGGGATAATCTATTCGTTTTCTTGGAACATAAAGCTTTTATGACCTACTGGGATTTATTGTTTTGGTTTTGTGCTTGCTCATGTTTAGAAGGGCATTCAGACGGCCCTCTGTTTCTTCGTAAGACTTACATGGGCTCAGAGAGCCATCAGGACTGCTGAGCCCATTGAGGCTTTGAATGCAATTGGCCAATCTCTTAAAAGGCTCAACCAGGAGCACATAAAAGTGCGAATTTTGTTGGATGGGTGGCTTATGGCCATCTGTGGCATAGGTGACAGGATCATCTACAAGCTTTTTAAAGTCTGCCCTTTTGGATAACATAATATTACACATGAAGCTTAGGTGTAAGAATCTGAAAGTGAGCTGGATCCTAGGTGAGCCTAGGTACTCCCTTAATTCATGGGAGATAGGCAGACTGTTACCTTACTGCTTCCACCAGAACTGTTTCTTAAAGCTTTCATTCTTTGCTTCCTGATGTTATGTTTGACCAAGACTGGTGATAGTAATAGTCTAAAACATGATCCATGTTCCTTGGCTGAGTTATTTTCCATCCAGCAATTTCAACTGATGTTTAAGTCACAATTCAGTGATGAATATTTGTCATTTTTGAAGTGTTTCATTGTAATAATAAACACTGGAACTCCAAGAAATCCATATTATGTTGAATTTAATAGAGTCCTCTGTTTTAACATCTTCCCTGCTTTTCTGTACTTGATATTTTCTCGTCTGAAGAAAGGAACAAGTCACAAAAATATAATGCAAGAGATTATCTTGAGGCTTTTACCTCATTTGCCCCTTACACACATTCTGAGGACAGAAATATATTTAGAGTCTTCCTAAGTGATATTTTTTGAAGCTGCTCTTTGTATACTAATTTAGTGACTGAATTTCTATGCTTTCTCCTGCTCATCTGTACCAGGCAGTGCTTGTTCCTCTTACATAGAAATAGATCCACTGAAAATTAAGAATTGCATCTTATTTTCAGTGGTTGTGGAGAATGCAATTGTTACAGCTGTAAAACTGTGT
Organism: Machaerirhynchus nigripectus; assembly: GCA_013397975.1. NCBI lineage: Eukaryota > Metazoa > Chordata > Aves > Passeriformes > Dicruridae > Machaerirhynchus > Machaerirhynchus nigripectus. The sequence continues at coordinate 469,019 of VZRQ01010305.1, forward strand.
GTGTATGTTTTAAACTGTGATAATAGGCACATCTTGTGATGGAGGGCCTTATGAAGGAAATTCTTCCAGAAACGTAGGTCTATTTGATGTGTATTGAAGCACACCTATGCAAACAGCTAAAGGAAATGCTGATGACGCACCTATTTGTCTAGTCAGGTCACTAAGCACACTAAACTTGTAACATTAGAAGCATGAAAACACTTGCAGTTCAGTGGGCATTTCTGTTGTGAGAGACAGCTGATGTGTTGTGCCACTTGGTAGAGATGGCCTGATATTCAGAAATATGCTGCGGTTTATCTGCTGCTGAACCCCATCAGCACTTTGTGAAGTGGTGTACTGGATTGTTTTATGGTCCTGCCATCTATTTCAGGACTGGCAAATGTAACTCCAGCCTTTAGGTGGCAGATATGCTGAAGCTTTGCTTTAATAAGAGCAGTTGTTTTCCTTTTTCTTGCCTGCAGTTTTGAACTGCTGGGCCAAAGTCTCCCCCATCAGTTGTGGATAGCCTGGTTGACTGCATGTTGCCCCAAAATTTAAATAATGATTTCAGACAGAAATACTCTTCGTAGATATGTCCCAGTATAGAAGGAGTGGGAAAACAAAGCTGGGCCTTTACTTTGGTCTTCACCATTGATACCTGGCGGTAGAATCTGTCTTTTTCTGGGCTTTTTGTACCTGTTCTGTATTATCAAAAGACTGTGGCTATGGGTCAGTTTTGGGAAAGATCAATGCCAGTGACCAGTTTTCCCCTAGCAGCTTGCTGCCTTTTAGACTTTGAAGTAGTTGGAGTTGGGACTCTTCCAGGTAGTGAGAAATTGTATGGCAGCAGCCCCATGAGACTTCAGTGTGGGTGGTGTCACTTATGCTTGTAGAAATGGAAGGCCTTCCAGAAGCTGCTGCTGCTTTTATCAGCCAACATATGATTCGTTGTCTTTATTTTTGATTGTAATTGTAAGCTACTTCTTTTCTTCCTGGGTTTAGAGGGTTTGCGAGTCATTTTCTTGGGATTCTCAGCAACGAGTGAGTAGCCATGGTCTGTTTAGACAGACCTGATGGCCATCATCATTCCCATCATTTAACCTCAGTATTCTCAGACCCAACTTTTCTGCTCGAGAGGTCACAAAGTGACCTTTGCTGAAGAACAAATATTTAATGTATTTCTATGAGTGAAGTTCTGGAGCTACAGATACAGACCTCTCAGCATAATGTATTGCAACTTTTCACAGTAGGGGAATGGCTTATTTTCGGCTCAAGGGGAAATATTTTTTCTTTCTTCCTCCCTCTTTTTTTTTTTTTCCGCCTCTGTTTCTGCCTGTTCTCTCTCTTCCCTGCCTTGTACATTAACTTGAAAGCCTTTGCCCAGCAGTTATCTGGGGCTCTTTGGTGGTCACATGCTTTCATTTGCTCTGACCGTTATGGCAATTGCCTGTGTTCCAGGACTTTCTAGTGCCCATTGGCTGAACTCAGTTAATTACTTGAAATTCTTACTTGAATTATACTTGGTACTCAGGACTTTCTGTGGCGACTCATTTTAAAGAAAGACTCAAGAGTACTTTGAAGCATCTTCAGTGAGCCAACATGTTTGAGACAGAACTGCTGTTCTGAGGGCTAATCTGTCGTGGGTTTGGGAGTTAATAAACTGTATCTTAGAGTATACAGGGGGAAATCCTTCCATTGTGTCCAGCAGAGAGAACCAGGACTAAAAGCAAAATGAACAGTGGGGAAAAAAAGCAGAGGAGTAAGGGCAGCAGTGGTGGTGTATACCGACCCCATAAATTTCAAGTAGTAAGTCTTCCCTCCTTCATCTTTTCTGGCTAGGAGAGAGAAAAAGACAGTGAAAGTCAGCTGAGTATCAGCCAGACAAGTGGTTTCAGATGCCCTAGAAACAATGGTAGTTCTGATCTGAGCTGGAATTAGGTCCTGTGAGATTTGGTGTGTGAAGGACAAACGTGCTTACATGGTCTGTTCAGATTACTTAGTTCAGGCACAAGTCTGCTACTGTCTCATGAGCCAACAACAAGAGGGTTGTCATTAATCAACAATAATAACTTATACCTAGGCTGTAATCTGAGCAGAGGTATTCACCTCCATGTAGTTATGGCTGGGGTGATCAGCAGCAACATGGTTACCTTAAATGGACAGAGTCAGATCTTTCTTGCAGTTGTACCGTGAAAGGATAGAAGCTAATGACAATTGCAGGATGTGACATGGAAAATTCTCATTAAAGAAAAAAAAAACCAGTTTAATAGAATCACAGAATGGTTAGGGTGGAAGGGCCATTAAAGTTATCTAGTTTCAACCTGCAGTAGGGTTGTCAAGCATTCAAGCAGATGTCCACATAGCACGAGTGTTTGTCCTTGGACTTTTTGAAAACTTGGTTGGAAAAGGCCTTGAACAAATCTAGATCAAATTTTGAAGCTGACCCTGCTTTGAGCAGTGAATTGGACAATGTCTGGAGAATCCTTTCCTAAACCTAATTTTTTCTCTGATGCTAATTCCAGCTCCTGTCTACCTTGTGATGTTTTGCAGAATAATTTACCTGTGCCTCAAGGGGCCCTTCCATCTCAGGTCCAATGAGGAATGTAGGGAAGGTCAGAGAATAGATTTGTAGTGTTGGAGTTTATTCTTAGCTGAAGTGTTTGTAGATTGGTTCAAAATCAATCATGGTTTGGATTGGGGAAACTGGTACCCAAGTTTTGAGAACTTGTGGTATGCAGAACAGCTATAGCATGTATTGTGCTCTGAGCTTGGAACATTAGAATATCTACTAAAGAGACTGGTTGTTTCATTCATTTGGGGTTTCCCTTAAGGGAGGTCATTTCCTAAGAGCTATATTTCTTCCTTTGCTTGCTTTGTTGTTCTTAGCAGCAAGTGTGAAAGCTTTAATTGAAGAGGAGGTAAATAGGGCTGAATATGTGTGGTTTGTCACACAGGTTTTAAGACTTGTGTTTTCTCATGTTTCCCCTCTTTTGAACTAACAAACCCCCAAAAGTAGAACTTTTCTTGTCCTAACATTTTTATTGCTCTCTTCTAGATGTTTTCAAATCTGTCTTTTTTGTTTGTTTGCTGAGGCTTTTTAAGCTTCAGCCAAAAATGAGGAAGGGAAGGAGATGGAGCCAGGTGCAGTTCTCTTAGCATTTTCAACCTCTCTCAAGTTCACCACACAAAGAGGCAATTTGGCAGTCAGCAGGTTTAGGGGGGCAGGATCCCCAGAGGGGAAATAATGAGAATGTAGAATCAGAGGATTTTGGAGTGTCATAAAGAATGTGTACCTTATACTTGGTAGTATAAGTCATTTATTAAAAACACTTTCAACCTGAAACACTTTCAGCCCTAAACCAGAAGGTGCCCTGTTGGAGCTAAATACAATATTATACTGCTTCTGGTACTTTACATGTTTTTTGATACATCCTAAGATGGTGTCTGTTCTTTTTTGTTGCTGTAAACATACTATTGACTCATCGTGAGTGTACTATAGCTGTGCTGTATTATGGCCTTCATGGTGATGCATAGGATGCACACAGTAACATCAGATGTTTCTGATTCAGTCCCTAGCATGTGTAAAGGGCTTGTTTTCCCCTTCTGTTAAATACTAGAATCTTATGATGTCAAGAAAGCATTTAGGCCTTCAGAGGATGCATACAAACTCAGAGCGTGATGTCCTGCATGCTAGGAATCAGTGTGTTACCAGATGGGAAAAAAACCCAGCTTTCCTTTGAGCATGGTAGTCTGCATGCTAGGAGTTTTTATGTTACAAGATAAGAAAAAAAAACATTGTCTTCTCTTTATAAATTATCCTCTTCCTTGATTATGAAATTAGAATGCTTAAAAGAAAAGAAAGTTGATCACTGCTTGTACCTGAATGTCTTAGATGTACATGTTTCATATGGTGTGCGTTTTAAAAAGTAAAAGATTTAGTGGATAACTTAAAGGTTTAACCAAGTTTAAAACACCTCCAGTCTTTCTCTGGGTACTTAACATACTTTGTAAATGTTAGTTTCTGACACTGAAAAATGTTTTCAGAAGGTAGTATATGTTCAAACACAAACCCACATCTAAATCTGTATCCTCATTACATGACTTTTTATGTACAATCTTACCTCGGTAGAAGATTCTTTATATTGCAGTCATGCCTAATGGCCTGCTCTTGGGCATTGCCTACAAAAATATTTCAGGTGGTGCTGTTAGTTGGCAGGTTTGCAGCTGGCAGGGGAAAAACACTCAATACGCGTAGTGTGATTAGGGTCTTGATCTGTTTTTTGACATGGAGGAGCATGTCAAAATGCTGCTTGTTCTTTGCGTAGTGCAGCAGCAGGCAATGGTTGACCTGTGCAGGAGCTGACTGGTCTTTGTTCTTGCAGTGTCCAGTTGGGGAGAATGTGGATGTGGTCTCAGTAGGTAGTCAGACGCTCAGTGTGTCAACCCCCTGACAAGAAAGTGTGGGTCTCTAAAGCCCTGACAGCCAGACTGCATGTTCTCCTTGGCTGCTTGGCCACTGCTTTCTGATCTTAAATGGGTCAAGCTTGAAGGGGTTAAAAAGTGGTATAAAGTAGTTTTTCCTAAACTAGGAAGAACTGCAGTGAGGAAGGGACAGAGACAAAAGGGTGCGGTTGGCTGGGGTAGTGAGTGATTGTTAGAGTTGCAAGAAAAATGGGGTGAGAGGTAGAGAATTACATGAGGAGAAGAAATATTACAGTAAAAAAAGATCTGGCGAATAATTAATGGCCAGCCTGCTCTTTGGAGTTGATCGTGCTTGTGTTAGAGAGTTTCATGGCAGAAAGCCACAAAAAGCATGTGGTTTTTTGTAAATAAATACAACGGTCACTAGAATTAGCAGTTAATGGTAAGTATTTTACTGTAATGATAGTTTTTTGGGGATTTCAGAGCATCACTTGTTAATTCTGTATTTTAAAAACTGGCAACATAGCAGAACTCTGTATTTCTCCCAGAAGTAAAATTACACTCTGTGTTGTATATAAATGGATGTGAAATTGTACACAGAGCCAATTTATTGATTTAGGCATGGTTTATCAGCAAAATTGCTTCTTCTGTATTGCATTGTCTTGGCAAATTCCAGCTCTATTGCAGACACTCTAGATGCAGAAGTGGAATAGGATCCAAGAATACCATCTCTTTGTTTATTTCCTCTTGTTTGTTTTTAATGGAAATGACAGAATTAATTAATCTTTAGTTTGTGAATGATTGAGTGTCATTGAGAGACATGGCATGTCTGTTTCCCATTAAGATGAAGGCTAAGTTGTTAGGCACTTGTACTAGAGGAATGGAATATGCATTTGACAGTGTAATGACTCGTGCTCCTTGGGCAGGGTCAGACTGCTAAATGATATCTCCTGTACTGGTGGTTGCTGTCTGCGAAGCAGTTATGGCTCAGTCTTCATAGAAAACAGCCCACTAGCAGCTGAGCTATTCCTGAAGCATGTAGAGTGGGAAGATATGTGCTCCTTGGCTGGCATTAATGGTGGAAAGGAATGTACAAGCTTCTTGCTATCTTTTATCACCTTTTGCCACCCCAACACTGCCCTTTTGTCTTGAGTTAAATCCCATCCTCACTTTAGAGACTGTGTTCAGAAAAGTCATCTGAGAAGTCGTGGTGTGACTACACATTATAGCCGATGAGATACTCTTAGTTCAGTCTCCTTTGCAGGCGTAGCATTACATAAACTAAAAATACACTGATGTAATTACACTCAACAAAACTTTATATTTTAAGCTATACTAAAGTTTTCAGCTATATTAAGCTGTACTAGTTTGTCTGCGTCCACCTGCAAACCTTTTTGCCTTAGCCCCTTATGCTCTTATGTATACAACAGTGCTAACAGTATTTCAAATCTGTTTGAGACAAGTGAAATACACCACATGCCTACTTCTACCAATCAGTCATAATATTTCCAGCTACAATCTGGAGAGATACTAGTTCTTTAATAAAAGCCTTTCATCATGGAGAAGAAAGGGTTTTAATTTTTACACTGTACTTCCTATATTAATTTTCTTCATAGAATTGGCTCTGTTCAAGTTGTACTTGCTAAATAATTAATGATCTGTAGTTTACAGGTTTTGTTCCCTTCTGGTTTAGATTACATGAGGTAGAAAATTAAATGTAAATAATGTAAATCTTCTGATTGTTTTTTCTTTTTCTATTGTGCATATTTTTATATATTAAAATGTATTATCCTTTTAGGAAGCTGCTCTAGAAAAACTTTCAGGAATTCACATGATAGTTGCATGTTGCAGGCTATGCAAGCTGCCTGAGTCCAGGTATCACAAGAAGTGACATGAAGGGTGAAATCAATAGCCCAGCTGAAGTGCATCTGCACCAATGCACACAGTATGGGTGAAAACCAGGAGGAGCTGGAAGCCATGGTGCTGCAGGGAAACCATGATGTAGTCGCCATCATGGAAACATGGTGGGATGATTGTCATGGCTGGAGTGCTGCAAGGGATGGTTATAAGCTCCTCAGGAGGGATATGCAGGGAAGGAGAGGTGGTGGGGTGGCCCCCTAGGGAGTATTTTGACTGTGTGTAGCTCAAGGATAGTGATGATAAGGCTGAGTGCCTGTGAGTGAGAACCAGAGACATGGCCAACAAGGCAGTCGTCCTGAGGGGTGTCTGTTACAGACCACCCCGATGGGATGAAGAGGCAAATGAAGTATTCTGTAAGCAGCAGGGTGGTTTCACAATGGCTAGCACCTGTTCTTGTGGGAGACTAACTTGCTGGATGCCTGCATTCCCAAAAATGTTTTACTCCTTTGTTTGTTGCTCTTTGAAGAGCTAGGTGCTTTAGAGAATTATCTTTGTGATCCTGAAAATTGATCTCTGCTTCTGTTGCTTAATACCGTGTTCAGCTTTATACAACATCTAACCATACTAATTCTCTTTTCAGTTCTTTGGCTTTGTGATTCTTAAAACCGTAGGAGGTTCCGGACTTTCTGATTTTATGTTGTGATTTGAGGAGTGTATTTTCAATTACTCTAAACCTGTATTATTTGAGAAGTGGCAAAATATCTGAGTGACCTTTAAAACCTCTGTATTTTGAAGTCATTTTTAGCTAGAACCTTTCCTGGAAATCCCTTATTTCCACCTTTGTTTGCCATGGCAACAAACTGTATGTGGTTTAACGCAGACCATCCATCTTGCAAAATATTCTAGTTTTCCAGCCTTGTATAGTTGCTTCCACTGTCTTCATGTTTGGTTTCCTGGGGTCTAAAGAACGTTGCATATTTATTGATTGTAGCTTTCTAAATTTATGTAAAATCTGTTGTAAAGAGTAGGAGAAAAGTGCCTCTGGCTAGATGGACCTGTAGTCTTTGATACTGGCTAATTTTGTTTGGTTGTGGGGTGTTTGGATTTTTTATTTTAACTCTGTATATATACTACTAAAAGGAAACTTTCGTATCCTCCTGCCACATGCGTAAGATTGAACACCATAAAATTCTGCAAAAAGTATGACACAATAGGAGCAGATTTGTAGAAAGTAATGGTTAGTACTGAGGTCCTGATATCCACAATATTATTTATTTGGGCTAGCCATGATCTGGTCCCATGGACTGAATGGTGACTGCTGGTTTAAATGCACTGGTTTCATGCCTGGATCACACTTTTTAAAGTCTAGGTTCATCTGAAAGAATTAAGTTTCCGTACTGTGCTGTGGAGTGCAAGTTACAGAGGACTGTCATGAAAAGCAGTCTCCTTGTCCAAACTAAAACATGAGCACTGACACACCCTACATCTGTCACAATTTACCCTATAGAGCCATGAATCTTTGGATGTAAATTGAAATTTCTTGTACTTTTAAGTGCTGAAAGTCTGCAGTGTGTGTGGCTGTGTCAGCCAAGATGGTGACCACTAGATACAAACAAGGTTTTCAATATAAAATTCCAACTAATGGTAGCTCCTAAGTGGCTCTAGCATAAAGGGACAAAATAAGACACTATAATTGCTTGCTTGTAATAGTTAAGATTTTTCAGCCACTAACAGTGTTTGACAAATTAGCTTAGAAGTAGTAGTTTTGAAATTGTGATGGGTTGGCTTAAAGTAAAGGTTTCCCATCTAACATATAAGCTGTGTGCAATGAGATGGCACTGCGTGTTTTTACCAAGCTCGCTATGGAATTGTCTCTATTGACTTCACATAATTATTGCAGAATTATAAATTACTAGAGCTAAAAGAGTGAAGAGCAAAACTATTATACTGAAAGTATACTTGGATCTGTTTTGACACAAATCTTTGGAAATGTTTTCTGATGCTTGCAGGTGGCATTTCATATTTCATTATGGACCGTTTTGAAGACATATCAGATGGTGAAGTGGATCATGCCTTCTTTGACAGTGACTTTGAGGAAGAGAAAAAGAAAGCTGAAGAAAACAGTGAATATATAGAGAAAGGAAGTACAAAGGCAGCTCTTGCAGACACCGATTTGGTTTCTAATTCAAAGGATGAAGAGCATTGTGAGGAAGAAAGTCAAGAAAAGCAGATAGATTTGCAAAAGGATCAATCCCTAGAAAACAGCAAAGATCCTATTGAAGATGCTTCATCTTTGACAGTTTCTCCAGTTGCAGAGAATGCAGGTACATCTGGAGCAACACCTGCAGCAAATAGAGGGACACAGGAGAATGTTCCTGCTGGAATTCCTAAAATAGTTAAAGAAGGTGAAGAAGATTACTATACAGATGAAGAAGACAGTAGTGATGATGGCAAAAAGCAGAAGCTTAGACCAAAGTCAGCTAAGCAACCAAACAACATAAAAAAGGCTAGCAAAAAATATGCTATCAGCTCCTCCTCCTCCTCTTCCTCCTCCTCCTCATCCTCCTCATCATCCTCAAGCTCAGATACAGATTGTTCTGATACAGATTCTGATAGCTGTTTATCAGATTCATCTCATTCTTCCCCAAAAAGGAATGCTTGTAGAAATGCCCTTCTGTCTCCAAAACAAAAATTCAAGTCAGCAATGAAATTAGGAGAAGGAAAACCAAAGCTTGGTGATGACCTGGAGGAGTCTGAAGACACAGTGACTGACGTAACACCTCTGTCAACTCCAGACATCAGTCCTATCCAGTCTTTTGAATTTGTTGCATCAAATGATAAGAAACTAAAAGTAAAGAGACAGGAAAATGTGAACCAAGAATTATATGGTAATTTTCAGAATTTAAGTATAACACTAAATGTGCAAAGCCTGTGGGGCTGGGAAATTCAATCTTGTATCTGTATTTTTTTCATTAGATTCCGAGTTTGATCGCAGATATAGTCGAAAAGTCTTGCATGATGCCATGGACCTGAATCAGCTTCTGAAAGGTGATTTTTAAATTTTCTTTTTACAAAGTACAACATCTGCATGTTGTTGAGAACAACCGTGTTCTAATAGAAGAGAGTGGGGTTTTAATATGCCATGAGAATTTTTAAGACTGGTTGGTGTTTAAGTGGTGTTGATCTAATTCTTTGAATTCTTCTCTGTGTAATAGTACTGATTCTGCAGTAGAAAAAAGAAGCATATGTTGGTTTGCATATAACTAGATATAAGATACACAGATGGAGCGAATCTAAAAAAGATTTGATATATTAAACTGAATAATAAAACTGCACATGCATTTTAAGGTGTACTGGACTATGGCACAATTTAATATCTAAATGAAAACATCAGCCTTTCTGTTGAAAGGCTGGATTATCAACCTCCAAAACTTAAAGACAGTCCAAAATTTCATTGCATGATAAATGGTATTCATAAACTTCTAGTACCTTTTCAATAATTAAACAGAAGTATTTGAAATCCTTTTCTGAACTAGGTATCTGCCTTCTATAATACCATAGGTTGAGTAAAGGTATTTTGAAAAGAAAAATAGCAGATAATCTTTACTAAAACTCAAGTGGTTGCTTCTGGCTAATAGTCTTAAAAAATCTTAATAATGAAGCCTAGGAAAATTTGAAGTCTCTTTCCCTGCATTCATTACAAACCTTCATTATATGGGGTGAGAATGCCCTGGATGATCTCAAGTGTATATTTTAAGGTCTACACAGTGCTTTTGCATTTGTTTTCATGGCCTAGAGTTTTCAGTACTAAAATCTGTGGAATAAAAAAGGCTTGACTCGAGAAATCTGCTGATCTCAGGTGAGGAAAGCCTCCTGCAAGTCTGGTACATTGCAAGCCACATTTACTGTGTTGAAGTAAGCCTGGCGTGACTAAAACTGCATCTATTGCATTTCTTCACTTTGCACCTTGCCAGACTGAGCTTCTAGTGAATAAGGATTTAAAATGTATTGTATATATTTAACTTGCATGTAAGTAAAAAATGAGGATTTTATTTGTATGGAAATTCTTCTGATGTTAAGAAAAGCAGTGCTAGCCATCAAGATAGGTAGAGGTGATTCTCATCTCTCACAGTCCTTGTGCTTCAACCATTCTTTCATTCTAGAAACAATTCCAACCAGTTGTCAAAGTATGATGTCAGAAGAGTTGTTGCTAGGCAATTGAAATTATGATGTCCAGTGTCGTTATTTGGTCCCCGTTAGGAAGAAGCTATTTAATAACCGGTGATTACCAATGAATTCATCTCATCCCTAAAACAAATGGGTATTATAGCTCAGAGCAGGTATTCTCAGAGATGAATCTCTGTTGGGGAGAGAAACTTTTTTTCTCAAAACTGAAAACCAATTCTAAATAACAATAATAGAGTAATGAGAAGTAGAATTCATATAGTCTAGCAGCTAATATTCCTGATTAATGTGTATATTACTCCCAAGTGCCTCTCTAAATCGGCAAGCACCACACAGCTTAATTAGTTTGGGCATTTTGAAGTTTAAATGAGGTAGAATTATTAACGGTGGAAAGTAACTAGTTGGGAAAATAGGAGCTAATCTTATTCTGAGTTATGGCTTACAGATTTTTTTTTTTTTTACACATTAGGGAACAAAAAATTGCAAATAATTTTCCCCCACCCCCCAGTCTCCATTAAAGGTTCATCAGAACTGCATAGGCATAAACGTTGCTTCAAGTGAGAACACTGCAAGCCCAGACCTGAATGGATAAAAAATATTTAAAGAATCATGATTTAGTTTTCAAGTATAATATTCTCCCAGTACTTTATAGTGATGAAGCATTTTATTTAAGTTTTTTTGTCAAATATGCTTGTAATATAGCTGGACCTAAGCATTTACAGCACTTGCACAAGTTTAATTTCTCAAGGTCCCCAGACTCTTGCAGAATTTCCGTGTGATCTGTTACTGTGTTGTTTCTCTGGGGCACACAGTAATTAATTTTGTATGATTGTTCACATTACCAGTGCGTACATTTGGGAAGACTGGAATCTCTTGTATTAAAAAAACAATTGCAAGAACAAAAAAAGGAAAGAAATTTGTTCAAAGGGCAAGTTTTGAACTAGCACGAGTCTGGTTATTAGGCAGCAAGGTGGTTTGCGTATCTTAAAGCAGAATTAATTTGAAGTGTTTAGAAACTGTTGCAGTTAAATTTAAAAGTAACTGAAAAAGTTTTTCCTTTATATATCCTTTACCTGTTTGTGTTCATATTGAAAGCTATTCGCTTGCAAGCATTTAAAAAATTGTATGTGGGCAAAAATTTACCATGCCTTTACAACTCTTAAAGCTATACTTGTTCTTGGTAAAAGCCAAATTTTCCTGTAGGCATTTTTTGATAAGCCAAAACCTCACTAATAGCATAATTCTAGTTGGAAATCTCATCGTGTCCCTGCTGTATATTGCACTTTGATTTTTTTTTTTAGATGGGTATTGGTGATAACAGGTGTGATTATAAACATTCAGATAGAGATGCAGTTTTTCAGTTGTGTCGTGATGTTATATAGATCTTTGTATGTAATTATTTTGTGATGTTATGATGTTTTGCACTTTGCTATAAACCTTAAAGATATTTCAGAAAATTAATGACTGAAAGTAATATTCTAAACCCATAATAAAAAATGTCAGTTTTTTCCTCTGCTGTACTCTTGAGTATTATGAACACGAAAAGAGAATTAAGTATGGCAATGCAAAGAAATAGATTGTAAAAGATTGTTTTTTAAGGTAGTTTCATAAATCACCGTGTTAGAAAGCTGGGAATAAAATAAATTGGAAAATTTTCTAATGCTATTTTTCCTTGATCCTATGTCTCGATTATTATGCAGATAAAGAGATGGGTAAAGTATATGAGTGTGAACTAAGCACTCATCCATCTCAACCCATTATGCTTACAGACTTGCTCTCTGTCTTCAGACAAATCTCTTTATTTCTGTAGTTGAGAACAGCATTGTCTGCTAAAATTGCTCCGTATCTCTTTATCCAAATTTGTTTGGTATCAATACAGTGGGATAGCACAAGGTATGTACAGTGCTAAAGAATTTAGTACTTTGTGTTTTCTTCTCTGTAAAATGGGGTTGATACCTGCTTATTTTACAGAAGTGTCTGTGAGAATTAGCCTGTAAATCCATGGTATTAGCTATTATTAACTTGAGGAGGTGGTGTGACAGGGTAACTAGGGCATTTGGCCACAGACTGAAGACTGGTTCTATCCTTGAAGCTCTCATTGACCTCTGTGCTGATAAATCTTTTTGCCTCTTCTATGCCTTAGATTTTTGAAATAGTCAGAGCTCCCTCTGTGAAAAGCACTGTAATATAAATATCATTATTATGAAAGTAAAAGCTCTGTGTTTCTGAATGAAATCTATTGTAGAAAATTAAATAGCAGCTTCAATTGAACATGTAGCAATCACTTCAACATTTTTTTTCTCACATAATTTGTCACTCAGCAAATAGAGCAAGTTTTTGATAACTGAAACTTTGCTCTCTTTAGGGATATGTTATCTGTGTGCTCATTCTTGCTGAACTACAGTATTTGTAGAAAAGCTGCTAAGCAGTATCTAAATTTAAAGTAGACTCCAAAATATGTGCATACATACATACTCTCTACGTACATACGTACATACATACAACTCTACAAACCATAGAGTTGAACTAAGCATATACAGCTTTTCTGCAGAATTCCATTTAGTGTGTATGTTCAGAGTTTGAACTAATTTTCAATGTGTGTGTGTGTATTCACATGCTTGGTTTTCACAGGTCTAAAAACTTGTGCTGAGGTAGAAAAGCGTTTACTATCTTGTTCTTATATTTAGAGTTTGAAAACAGATTGAAAATCTGTGAGATTTTTGAGAGATTCAGACTTTCCCAACATCCATGAGAAAATGTGTAATTGTGGGGAAGAAAAGTCCAGCACCTGTAAGATATCTGTTGTCATTCTCATGATATCAAGAGATAACTAGCAGCCCTATTTAAGCATGTTTAAATAGGGAAAATTTTTACCTGAAAAGGACATTCTCCTTCTCTTAAAAAAACCCCACCAAATAATGAATTCTCCAAAATCCCTTTTAAAGAGCTCTGTGGCCTGCAATAATGGATGTTCTAGGAAGTATTTGTTTAGAGATACCACAGGGAAATAGTTTCACTCTTAAACTACTACGTATTGATAAAGAACTGTGATTTATTTAATCCTTTTTTGTTTTTCAAATGTGATACACGTGGTAGTGTAGCAATATAAAATAAAACATCAGTCAAGTGTAAGCATTGAAGCAATTTATATTGGGATTGCAAAAGATACACTGAAACAGGCATGATTTTAGTTTGAGCTCTAATGCCATTAGGACAGCTGTATCATCCTGTCCCAATGTATTTGACTTGCTAATTATAAGTTGTATTTTATATAAGGTTTGGCCTTTCTCATTCTGCAAGGTTATTTCAATGCTTAGAAATTTAATGCAATAAACAGCTTGTTTATGGCTTAAAAAAAAAGTCAGGTATCTCTCCATGGAAACCAGCTTTCGCAGAAATCCTGTGAATACCAGGGAATTTTCTTTTCCTGCTTACCAGTAAATGAGAACTAGACTGCACACTGTGCAAGTCGTTATGCAAATGCTGCTGCTTATTTATCTTCTCCCCCAAATTATATTTATGGTCTGACTGACAGTGAAAGTAACCAGGGGTTTAGGTAAATTACTTATTACCCACTGATAGAGTATGAATATGATTGGTAAATCATATTTCATTGTTCTAAGTCTTAGAAATTCTTTAGAACCTTAAATCATAACCTTAAACTGTAGTGTTATCTCATGTTGTCATGGCCACTACAAAAATAGTCAGGTACACCATTCAAACGCTTAGGCTTTGTGGTTAAAGAGTAGTGTGGGTGCATTGTTGAATAAATCATTGAAATAACTATGAAACTCGAACACTTGAGTTCTATAACACGAACTGTGCTACCAGTATTTAATAGCATTTGGAATCTTATTTTTTTTACTTATTGATGGTGAATTGTCCCTGGTTTTGTGGGCATGTGCTGACCTCACTTAGACACCTACTGTCTTTGCCGTGAAAGGAGTGGTGCCAGTGAGTGGTAGCATCCATTCAGTGCGTATTGGACATAGCTTGCTGCTGTGGATTGCCTAATTTTCTGTCATAGCAATTGTGTGGAGAATAGGAATATGATGCTGTATGAATGGTGCTTTGCAGAGGCAGGTTGGACAGATTTTCAGCCAGGTAACTGGAAGCAGTGGCAACTATTACTGCTGATTTGAAGTTCAAGGGTCAGAATCTTCTTTCTGAACCATGGAAAGAATGTCACCTCTGCTTCAGGAAGACCTACAGAAGTTTTTCCCCACTGCTTTCTAGATTGTGTCTGTGATTTATTTGAGCATCATTTAAGGAGTGGTGATTTTGTCTGCTTGTTTTGTTAGGAACATGCATGCTGTAGTACTAGTGATGCTCTTTCAGTAAAATGATGCAGTATGCATTCTGTTGTCTCTTTTTTCTACTAAAGTTTAGACTCTCTTGTTACACAGCTCCTATGGAAATCAGTGTTGGAGTTTTGTGGTTTAAAAAAGGTCATCTATGGATAGGGTCCAGTAAGTTATGGTTTGCTTTGTTGTGGTGTTTGCAACTTAAATTCTTCCTTAACATAGATCTTAACTAAGTAAAACATAACTCCAGTAAATTAATTTACCAGCTTGAAGAACAACAAACCAGGTACTTTTGCTGTGTTACCTGATCCAATGCTTTGGTGTCTTGCAGCAGTGTTGCAGCAAAGAGCTAGCTGTGAAATTTCAAATGTGGTTTTTGGGTCATATAGAAGGCTAATAATGAAAAGATCATTTGAGGAAGTAGAGAGTTTTGGATCGATATTTTCATTCCATCCCCTTGTAAAAACACTTGCTGCTCCATGTGTTGTATTAGATCTGAACTTCTGGTGCAGTATTAATGAGTCTTCTGTAATTCAGCCATCTGTCAATAGATTACTTACTGGCTTTTGGCAGTTCTCCGCTAAGGCTTCACTGAGTAACTTCACAACAGAACCTTTGTGGTGTTCTTAATTCTTTCACTGTATTAATATATTTCTCTTGAGTTGTGATAAATTCAATATTATGACTGGTAGCAAGCTCTCAACCTCCAAAGTTGCCAGAAAGCTGTTGGCAGTAGTAAAGTCAGTTTCTACATTAAGAATAAATAAATAATAATGAGGCTAAGAATGAACATCATACTGAAGAAAGTGGGCTGGAGTCTCTTTTTGCCTGACACAAGGGGGAAAGGCTATCTTTGTGGTGAGGTGATAAAAGATGTGGATGATGCACTGTGGAAGTGATACATATTCAAAGGAAAAAGACTTATGAGAGGCTAAGGAAAAGAAGAAGAAGGAAAAGATTAATGAAAAAAGTCTGTGTGTTGAGGGGGGATGTGACTGAAGAAGCTGGAAGATGAGAGTAAAGTTAGTAAAATTTTGTCCTTGCATATATAAGTAGTAGTATACAGTAGAGCAATGCATGGATATGTACATAGATACGTATTTACTCAATTGCCTGAGAGCTTCTGGTAAAATAGGGGGTGTTTAATGCCGCGGAAGTTGCATACCACTACCCCCAGGAGGTCTGAGAGACAAAGGAACACAGTGCTTGCTGAGCCCTGTATGTAGCAATCACTTCAGGGTTCCTTGAATCCTTGCTTCTAGTAGCATTTACTGACCAGCTTCGAGGTGAAAGGGAAAGGCCTTTGTTCCATATTCTTCATATTTTTCATCACACCTAACAGCAGTTCACCAGAAAAGTGAGCAAGTCAAAAAATAGGTAGCAAGTAATTACCTTGAAGCATTTTTAATCTCTTCACTGGCTGTAGTTCACAGTTACATCAAAAGTGTATGCAGTCTCTTCCAAAGTATAGCCTGCTATCTTACGGTGAATTAAAAGTCATTGACTGGTGAAAGCATGAAACCTGTATTTCTAACTGAAAAAGTATTTATCCAGAATTCCATTGCTTTAAATTGATTTTGACTAGTTGACACCTTCTACAAAAGCAAAAGAATTGTTGGGAATTTGCACTGATAGTCATTCAGAAATTTAAATGTCTCTTGTAATAGACTTCATCACCAATAGCATTGATGCCACAAGGCTAGGTCAAGACTTGAGTTCTACGACTGTTCTTTGTCACAACCTGATTACCACTTTTGCACATGATGTGCAGTCCTCTTTAACCCATGAAATGCTACGGATATAAGGCAAAAAGTAAAATTACCTTTCATAGCTCCATAATAATACAATTATCAATTATGTAACATGATATATCTTCTTCAGATAGTTGTTCAGTTTACTTTCTTCTAGCTGTGTTTTGCAGTGCTGGTTTTGCTTGTTCCCATAAAGACATTTTAAAATCTTTTCCACTGGGATGTATGCTGCAGCTTGATGTTGTCATGGGACTTGTGTGGCTCTAGTTATTTCTTTGCATTTCTTTTTGCCCCTTGTAGGCTTATCCAGATGAGTCTCATTCCAGCTTTGTCTCCTCCCATGGTGTTGATGGCTGTACTAGTTTTACCTTGAGAATAACTTACTAAACTGTAGAGGTTCAAGACAATTATATTGTATTAACCTGTTGATTGGCACACTTGATCTGCACTAGTTTGCACTGTGTCTTGGTTTTGAGGTGATTTGCCTCTTCTCTTGACAGACAAAAGCAGAATTTGCAAATGTGGGCAACCTGACAGAGCTACATAGGGGCAGTTCTTGCCTATATCGGCTAGCATGCTGATAGTGCAAGTTTACTAATTTCCAGATGGATGTTGAAATTCATGAAGTGTTTGGATTTTGCATTTTTAATACTGTTCCTAAATTTCTCAAAGACAGTAGTAATACTCACTTGCATCAATTCTGAAATAAATTCAGTTGAGATACTGCAAGAAAGATTTCATTTTGTTTTGAAGTAAGAAAATACTCTTCATTCTTTGAGGTTTTTTTCACTGTCAGGCTGCCAGGCTGCCTCAGACATCTCTTGCAAACAGATTGCTAATGTGGAAGTGTTTGCTGAGGAAATATCACTGCATGCCTGGGTTGGTTTTTTTTTTCTTTCTGCTTTGGATGCTTGTTTTGCTTGCGTGGGACTTCTAGGGGTAAGAGTGAGGGGTGTCTTCTGAAGGCACTGTGATATTGGAGGAGTGTGGGGAATGGCATGAGTAAGGCTTTTTTGTCTGTGTCTCAGCTCCAAAGATCGGTTTAATCTAACGTAGTACTGCCATTCCGGTACCATAGATAATGCAGTGGTTTGATGGGGTACACCATGACAGCAAAAGTCTTAAAAGTAGTTGCCAGAAGACCTTCTGCAGAGCTTTAGAAAGTGAAGGCTTGGAAATGGGTCAACAGCAAAGCTCCAGTGGAACTGTAATAAATATAGCTGGCTCTGGCTAAGAGTGAAGTTTTCCAGTTATCTTGCAATTGTGCACGTCAAGTTGCTGTGTATTTTCAAGTGTGCATTGTTTGTCTTGAAACCTTATATCATGGTTTGAGTGTTGTTTGCTTACCGTTTTAAATTTCCATGCCCCAGTAATTTCTGTTATATGTGCTCACTCATTTCTCTCCATCAATTAAATTTAATTTTCATAATTCCCTTTGCATTTTCTGCACCAACATGATGAGGTAGGATTGCTTCAGCAGTTAAGTATCAACAAAATCACTTCAGGAAGTGCACTTTGTCTCTGAGTCAGGCTTCCCCAGTGTCAGTTTTCTGTGTGAAACACTGTTTCTATTCTGCCTCTCAGCTGAGACGCTTTAGATTAACTGGTGAGCAAAGTTTAAATCTTTTTCTATGTGCAAACATCTGAATACTAGCGTCGGGTTTAATTCTTGGTTCTAATTTATGTTTAGTACTGGGTTTCTGAAGCTGTGTTTTCTAATCTGCTTATTTGTTGCACTTTTTGCTCTTTTAAAGCTTTCTTACAGTTGGATAAAAAAGAACAAAAACTAACCATCGATCATCCATCTAAAATAATAAGGAAAAATTACTCTTTCACAAATGAAGAAGTAAGACAGATTGATCGGGAGAACCAGAGGTTGCTAAAAGAACTGTCCAAACAGTCTGCAAGGCCAAGGAGAAGTAGCACGATGAAGACGTCTGTACCGCAGCCTAGATTGTACCACACTGCCCTCAACAGGCAAAAAGAACAGCAAAGAATTGAAAGAGAAAACCTGGTAAGTTTTGATTTTGGATGTGGATCAGTAAATTGAGAAGGACTATCTCTTGTCAGATAAGCTGTTGCTAAGTACTTGGAAAAATGATGAGGCAGCACATGGACCTTTACTGCAGTAAGTCTTCAATAAATTTCCATTACTATGGTGTTGGCATAATTGTTCATATTGGGTGAGTATCTTGGTTTTTTGGGAGAGAGGTGGGAGTAATGATGCTTTTTTTTCAGATGGAAATAGATTTTAGTTTATATGCATTTGCTCTACTTTGGTATGATTTAATTTAAGAGGAACAACCCTTATTGTTAACACACTCAAAACACTGGATAGCAGTCTGACTGTTCATTCTGCTTCATGCATCGTGACTACTAGTCTCTCAAATTGCATAAAATAAAATAATCAATATGATAGCATCAAACCTATTATATTTTAAATACACAGGGTACAAAGTCAACGTCAGTTTTGGGTTTTGCCTCATAGCTATCTCTCTCTTTGAATATTTGTAGTGCTCTGATTGTCACAGTGTAATGGCAATTACAATAGCTTACTTTACTGGAAAACAAAAATTCAGACTCATTTATGGGGATATTGGCAGAGTTCTCAAAAAATAGAAGTAACACTGGTTTGAATAAGATACTTGTAGTATTGAATTGTAATACATACATGTAATTACATTTTCATATATCCTATGTATTTATCAGTGTATTTTAAAAAAAGATAAAATTATAGTTAAAATAATTGGAAAACGTATAGTGGAAGTAATTTATTACTTCTTACCTTCTGTCGAAGTATAAAGATTGCAATTTCTTTTTCTATACACGTAGATGTACAGATTCAACATGGAAAAAGTCTGATTTCCCTGTTTGGAAAAGTCTTTTAGGTTTTCATTCTTCCAGCTTTCAGACATCTGGATTGTTAAAACTTTTCAAATTAGGAAACTTTCTCCCCAGCTCAACTAGACTGCAGTTGACATTATACTTTACAGTCTGAAAGAATTACGCACAAGATTTTGTTATAGATGTGCGATATTTGTCATTGGCTGGGGAAGAAATGTTTTTAGGCTTTGGTGTGTTTAGGTTGGTAGGAGGGTGTTGATGCTGTTTATTTCAGGTGTTGAAAACAGGTCTTGCTCTACCACATGAACCTTGTTAATAATAATACATTCTTAGGCAATGGGGAGGAAGTGTTGTGCCACAGTGACTTAGGATGTAACAGTAATATGCTGTACTGCGTAACAATTGATGATTACAATAAATGAATCTATAGGATGTTGTAAAATACACTTCTGTTTACTCAAAGGCACAACCCCTTTCTCTTATGATATATTGCAGTGTTCATTCAAGACTGTCTTGCCGTTGCAGCTTTTGGATGAAAAATGCAGCAGACCTAAACACATAGTCATTTCACATATTGCTGCTTTAGTGCATGTTAGAGATTAATTGTGGTTGCATGTAGTCCAAGAGACAGTATTGTTCATTTACTTACTCATTTATAGTTTAGTTGTCGTCAGCAATGTGGGTGGTGGACATGATTGGTATAAGAGTTTATGTTAGGACATCATGCTAGTTTAGACTAAAAAAGCATTTGGTTTATTCCTTTTCCAAAACTCGGGATGATAAATTCTGTTGTTTTTGGATCAGTGATTCATCACTGCAGCTCTTCCGTTTTGTTTAACTTTGCTATAGTTTTTTAGCAATTTTGTTTCTGTTTTTATTCTGTTTGAAGTGTATGTACACCTAGAGCATCACAGTTTTAAGATACTGATTTTTGTAGCACTATCTTTTGAGATTACAGGTGTGACATACTTTTCTCTGAGACTTAAATGAAAGAGCAGCCCTACCCTGCTCACTGATGATGTTTTTTTGCTTTATATTGATAAAAGTATGTGCTTTATGAACCTGTTTTCTTCTGGTCAGCAGCTTTCCTCGTCTTCTTAAATTTGAAGAGGCAGAATTGGTGGAATTCCATGGATCTTTCTTATCAATCTTTCTTCTTTTACTCAGGAGTCTTTTTTATACGAGGCCTGAGGGTACTGCATACAAAATATGGTGTTTGATACACCTTTGTGAAATGTTTGTTGGAGAAGGATGCAGAGTTTTGTAAATGATTCAAGAATAGAAATCTACAGCAGTAGTCTCTGCAGGGAGTTAAAGAATTTTGATGCAGAGATTTTCTTTCTGCTGGTGTTAGCACAGCTTTTGTAATTTCTTTTCCTGAGGTTAACAACTTGTCCAGGGCAAATGTTCACCTGTTCCACCAGAACATTCCTGGAGTAATGCCTCTACTTACTGTTATCAAAAAGTTTGATTTCTCTTGCAGGCATTTAGCATCAGAGATGATGCAGGAAAGTAAGTAAAATTTTAGGAAATTAGAGAGGAATCTCAGTGGTTTGTTGCTCCCTAGCTTTGTGAAAGGGTGCAAGAAGGTACAGGAAACGTATGTTGTTCCCACAGACTCTGGTAGAAAGAGCAATGACAGAATAAAAAGATGCATTGCTCTGAAGAATGATAGTTTTAAAGAACTAAATAGTTTTAAATTACTAATTAGCAATTTATGGAAAAAGCACAATTAGCAGAAAAGATGACTGCTAAAATAAATGCCAGAATTTTGTACCTGCTGCTTTTGACTGTGCTTTCATAAGTGGAACCTACTTTTGGTTGCTTTTCAGAGCTAGCAAGACCAGAGTGTGTCTCTTGCCAATAGAGGATGCTGTTGATTCAGAAAACATTCTACTCTTGTGTTTGAACATAATTTTAATCCCCCTTCTTCAGTGGAAAGGAACTTAAGTGTGACTGATGTGTTACTTTGTTCCCATGTCTGTAATTATGTGTGTCTATCTCTACTGATATAGTAATCATTTTTGCCAGTGTAAATGAGATGCTGAACTTCATAGGCTGTATGCCATTGAAACTTTTAATGGTTTATTGTGTAATGCAAAAATCTATATTGGCATATACAGGTAAGTGTTTGGGGTCCTTGAAATACAGATTTGTAGCCATCACATCATTCTTCAGTCAGTTTTGAATACTTGGCAAACCGCTTAATTTTGTGGGATTTTTATTTTCTGTACTCTTAGCCTACTTTCCTTGTGGTGTTGCCAGCCACACATAAACTTGATAGCTGTTCAGTTAAAAAGACTTTTCTGTAAATTGAAGACCTTTAAGAGTTTTCTGACAGTTAGAGTTTGTCAGGTTAGAGCTAGTTAATGCAACTGGCAATTAAAGACAATTACAAATACTTGTATTGATAAGAACAGAAAGCTGTCATTGAATGCAGTTACCTGTTTCCCCCTCCCCCCAGACTCTGCAAAGGGACAGTGTGGTCTCTAACATCAGTGACATTAGAGGAGGTGTAATATAAATAAATTGGAACAGCTGTCAAGGCACACTAGTCAGCTGGTTAGGATTCACAGGAGGTGAAACTGAAGCCTTCATGCTTTTAAAAAGCAAAGTAAACCAAGAAAAAGTAAAATTTTTAACCTTTTCCTCTCAATTCAGTTTTAAGAGTGCTACATTTTCAGTGGTTTTTTCCTTCCTTTTTCAACATAGCTGCAGAAGAGTCTGTACTAATTATGTTTTGGGTTTGTTTTTTTTTTTTTTCATTTTTCTGCCAGAGAGCTTTAGATTTACCTTCAGTGTTCTCCTGATGTTTCCCAAATTGAATTAGCAGATTTTCTTTTGGCCCATTGTATTGCAGTGGTTTTTTTGATTATGTTGGGTTTCTTTGTTCTCAAGTTGTTGGCATTTCTGACATTTCCTTCTGTCATTGACAATACGTATTTCAGTATCTTTATAGATACAAATCTATGCTCAGATGCCTAGATTTATAATGGATTATCCCATTCCTAGAAGGTAATCATGCAGGAAAACACTCTGTGACTTTTTTTAATACTCTACTTTTACTGTAAACTCAGTATTAAAGTAAAAGTAGATGGGGGAAATACAAGCCAGGAAAGTCTTTTGCCAAAATGAGAGGTCATCAATTATATGATACTATATATGTTTTGAGCTTGAATCAAGAGCTCTGAGGACCTACAATGCAATTTAGAGCAAGTAATAACATTCCTGGCATTAGTGTCTGTTACTAATTTTTTTATTCCTTAAAATTTGATTGGGAACATACATTGGTTCTAAACACCTGAGTTACGTTCTGTGATCTGATTCTTTGATTTTTGAGATCAGTGATGAAATTTCTGTTTACTTCAGTGATACAGGATTAAGGCTCCAGAGATGTGGTACTTCAGAAGAACAAGGAAAGTGTCAGCTTTCTTCAGTCCTTTCTCAAAAGGAGAACGTAAAGAATTAGTAGACTTATGCATATGACTGAAAAACAGCATTTGCTCAAGATGTTTATACTATTGTACCAGGCAGTTCCTCAGTTAAGGACCTCAAGATTGTAGGGTTGGTAATAAAAACATAAGAATCAGATTAGTTCTGGGTTACAGATTTAGTAGGTCAGGACTGCCGTTCCACTGTGTCGATGTGTTCATTTCTGTATGCAGCAGGCTGTTCTCCAAACGGCAAAATTCACAACTGAAAATAGCATCGAAGTTAACGTGCCCTTGGTACAACCCACAGCAGAGGGCAAGGGAACCACAGGAGCTTTTTTATCATTCTCTAGAAAAGCTTTTGCTTCAGACACTGCTGCACCTCAGAATCTGTATCTGCTTTTTCTGTAGCTTTTTTTTTTCTCCTTCATTAATCAGGACTTGATACTTTTCAAAATACAGGCATAAAAGCAAAAGCAGACAATTCTATTTAAACTAGAATGAAGTGGGCATGTATGTATGTATGTATGTATCTATAAAAAGCCAGTATGTTCAAAATCAAGCTTGAAATTACTGCAGCGTTAAGGTGTGTAAATTCTATGAGGCTGTTACAATTGAGTGCAGACTTGAAACATGCTCGTCTCTCATAGGAAAGTCACTTCTACAATTTACCTGATCTATTTGTGATGGAACAGTGTACTGAGAGCTTCCATTTTTAATACTTAAGGCAAAAGAGAAAAATGTTGGATATAACATTTAGAGACAAGTCTACCATTTCATGTTCTGTAACTGGCTTTAGTGAAGAGCTATTTCTAGCTGAAGTCCTTCCTTTGACTTTTGCTTACTTAGGTATTCCTGCTTGATGATGAACTGGCTGGCACTTGATGCAAGCACTTGTGACATGTTATGTCGCAGCCAAAGTCACTTGTCCTTTCTCTCTTGTGCACTCTGTGCAGCTTTCCCGTGCCCATGCATAAACTACTAAGAGCTGTAGATTCCTGTTGTAGTTAAGACAATGGCAACTGACATCCTGTGAATACTATACTATTTCCTAAGTCACTTCTTGTAAATTTTTTTCTTATTTAAAAAAAAAATCAGTACATGATTGGGTGCACAGTTTTATGGTGATACAGCTTCTTGACTTCCACCATACAAGTATTCTTCTAGAAAATGCATCTTACTAGGAGAGTTATATTTAGTACTGTGGAGACTTACTGTAAACACAGTTTGCATTGTCTCTTGTTGATAGGATGCATGTCAGAACCCTAACCAGCAATGGTTGTGTCATTGCCTAATCTTTGTAAGCCATCAACTGAGTTGAAATTAGTTAGTAGAGGAAATATATAGATCTATGCAAGGCAACCACTAAAGGTGAAATACATTAAAAATGCAAAATTGTTAATTGCATGTGGCTGGGTATTTCCCAATTTGTGCTTCTATCAGGTTCTTTTTTTAGATTACTGAAATGTCTTAAACCAGTAAATTCTGTTTCAAGTAGAAATAATTTTGCAGATTAGGAAACCGTATCTTAAAAATACTATGTAAGTAGTTATTCCAATATATCACTTGCCACATGATTTCCAGGGCTAATTTCAACAAGAGGAAATTATATCTTTATCAGTAATTTCAAATAGAATCTCTTAAAATTAGGTTATGGATAAAACGAACTCTTGTAGATGTGTGTGCTTTCCTTTTGAAATTAGTTTCACAGAACTGGGGTCAGTAATCCTCTCTGGGCTTCACGTAGGGCAATATAAAATGGTCTGTTTGCAAAGCAAACATTTAAAAAAAACCCCAAACTTCTCATTCTTCTGGAAATTTAGAAGGGAGGACTAACCAAAGGTAGGATTAGAATAATGGAACTCAATTCTTCACTACCTTTGGTGATAGTCCAAACCAAATAGATCTATTGTTTCAAATCTCCATAAAGTACAGAGAACTGTGAGGTACTAAAGATGTACTCTGTAGAACTGATAATGTGCAGGGGACAGTTACAATTTGCGTCATAACACTGAGAAAAGAAGTGAATATATAACCATATGCTGGTCACTGAGAAAAGAAGTGAATATATAACCATATGCTGGTCACCAGTGGAGGAGTTCATGTTGTGCACTGCTAAAAATTTCGGGGGTTTGCCAGTTCAAATAAAAATAAATTCATGACTGTTTGTTTTGCAGCATCTTGTTTATTCTTTGCCTTTCTTGATGACATTTTTCTTCAATATTAAGGCGTTCCTGAAAAGATTGGAAGCAGTGAAACCAACAGCTGGTCTGAGGCGTTCTGAACAACTGAGGGACTATCACCGCCATATGAGCTATCTGAGTTCTTCATCTTCTGTAAGAAGGGGTAGATCTCCTTTCAGCCAGCTTAGTCCTCCAAGTAAGTACTTTGAAGTTGCAGAGAATTGCATTTCTTTGCATATGTTTATCTTTTTATAATTCAGAATTGTGAAGCACTTACTGTTAAGAATAGCAAATATGTTCTCTGTCATCTTTAGATTGATCATTTATCAAATGGAAGTCATCAAAATGATTTTTCCAATCACACCAAAAATGATTACTCTATGCACTGTTTTGTTGGCATCCTAAATTTCCAATAAATAATCCACTCAATCATCTTTTCCATGAAGAAAAAATCCCTGTAGTGAAGTGTTGCTCATTTTGCCAGTACCCTTTAATGAAGAAAAAGGGGCGAAAAACAAACCTTACCAAAAACCCCAAAATAACATCAATGAATGTTCAAATTCTCATTCAGAAAATTTAGATCTACTGACAGTAGCCTTGTTTTTCTCAGAAACTCTGTGTGTGAGATTTGGACGTAGCCAGTGTGTCTCTATAGAGCTATATGTGTCAGGTTAAAGAACCACAGTTTTTTCCTGATCATTTATAAACAACTCATAATCAACTCCTTTTGGGGTTGTATTCAATTTACTGTGATTTGGTTTGGGTTTTATTCTGAGCACTATGGTAATGAGTGTTGCAGTACTAACATAGCATGAAGTTTTCTGTTGTGCTGAGCATACACATTTTCCCTTTGTGTGTTTGTGTGTTAACAGGAGGAACTTCAAGACCATCCACTGTACAAAGTACACTGAACCAGAGGAATGAAAAGCCCATGTCTGATTCAGCCAGTGGGGCATTACAGAGACCTAAGCCCACTAATGTTCGTGCCGCTTGGTTATAAGTGTGTTCTTTGCCTCGCATACTGAGATGATACTAAAACTTCTATTTTTAGTGCTTTTGTAAATTCTGTGTGCAAAAATATTTTCTGCATTGTTCAGTGATTAAAATGCATTGCATTTAGAGTAATTGGTTATAAAATGGTTTTAAAATTATATAAAAAACTTCTGTCAGTGTTTTCCGGAACTTATGAAAGAGAAGGAGGTATTTAAATGGACAAGTTAAATAGAAATTTAACTATTATTTTAGTCTCAGATCATAAGTGGAATTTGTATCCATACCATGGAAGGATAGAATTGCTGTGCTACAGGTGCAAGATGTAAATTAAATTTTTAAAATATTAGTAATACTTTAAAATAATGCATTAAACTTAGAAGCATATGCTTAATTCCTGGATTGTCTTTGCTTTACATCCTGGCTTTATGAAAGCCTTCTGAATTTTGTGGGTCATGGTCTTGTGACTGAAGGAATCTTTAACAGCAGTTTGAAGAGGTGAAAAGCAGATAGTGTATTTCTGCATGGTGAGCTAGAATACTGAGGCTGCAGAAGATGATGTTTTGCCACTGTTAAACATTCAGCATCTGGAGTGTGTTTTGTATGCAAGGCTGTGTCTCTTCCAGATCAAAATGATTTTGGAAGTTGTGTTGGATTTTGGAAGATGTATTGGGATATTTGCGTAGGAAAGAAGCATCTGATATTATCTGGACAGTAAAGACTGAAGTAAACAGCAGTTTCAGATTCAGTGTAAACAAGAGTAAGTTCTGGTTACTTCTCCAACTAGAGAATAATAATAGGCAAGGGAAATATTTCATGGCCCTATTTTTGCAGATGTGTGTTCTTCTCAGTGGGGAGATGTAAACTTGAGCTGCAGGAAACATCTTGAACATTTGATTTTGAGTGACTACTAACCAGGATTTAGGGGAAAAAAAGACAGTAGAAAACAAAGTCTTGTTACGTTTCTTGACCTGTTTTTAAATGTCATGTTCATATCTAGTATGTGTAGTAATGTCAGATAAGCTCCAATAGCAACATCCATTTACAAGAGGAGTAAAATTTAATGGCATTGGTAATCACAATAGTAGGTGGTGTGGTTTATTTCTATACATAAAGGCAAACTTTCAGTGAGCTTGTTTTGTAGGACTGTAGCCTTATAAAGAGCATAAATTGTGATGCCACTCTCTGTGGATATTGCTGAAACTTTGCTTGCTTCCCTAGCTTCTTCCCAGGAGAGATACAGGAAATCTCTGTATTATGGATAAAGAAAAAAAGCTGTATTTGGTAATGCTGGGTCTTTGACATGAAAAGTGTATTATTCTTTGCTAGTGCTTGCATGAGGGCTTAGGCTTTCAGGTATTCTGCATTGTAACACACTTTTTACTTGGTCCTTGTGATAGTTTGGCAGAGCTTCTTCACTTGGTGACCCGCAGATCAAATTTAGCTGTTTGACAAAACTTGAAACTTTTAACTTTAAGCAGCATTGTGGCAAACAGATTTGTATTGCGGTTATTATTCATGGTTAGGAACTGTTAACCATTTCTTTGTATACTGCTGCTGTATTTATTTCTATTATTGTGCTAATTAAAATTATTCTCTATTTAAAGGTTTTTGTCCTTGAATGTGAATATCAGAGTAACAGTTTAAACACTTCTGAATGTTCATATGATAATTTTTTTCTGTGAAGAAATTCACACAATGGATTACTTTGAATTGCTTCATCTTATTTAACTTTGGTATGAAAGAGTGTCAATTTTGTATGTCATTTGTAAATCATAAGAAATAAAATATTTAACATGGATTGTCATAGCAGTGGCTTCTTTCAGATTTTTATAATTGGTATTAAGGTGCAAAGAAGGTTGAATAGCTTGGTACGTAGAAAAACAGAAAAAAGATACAGGTTTTCCATGGTTCAGGTGTTAGACATAAGGGAATAATGGTTTTGTCACTGGCTTTAGTTTACCTGTGACCAGCTCTTGCAAAGGTACAAAAGAAGTAGTATCATTTAACTGTGACGATGGGAGTTCAAGTAGCAGCTATAGACCATGTGCCATGCTGCATTTTAGGTTACGCTTTCAGCAAGTGTTAGGCTGAGTGCCACAGACTCAGGGCAGAGCTGCTGTCAGAAGAGTGGTTAATTCATTGACAGTTTTGAATTCTGACCACAGCTGTCTTTCTGGAGAGCACTGCCTGGAATCTCCCACACTGTGTGCACTGGCATTTCATCAGAAATGAGCCATGTACCTGTGTTTTCTGTATGCTTTATTTTCATGTACTTTCTCTTAGCCCAGTGGCATTTTCCTGCATTGATACCACTAACTCTCCTTTTTAATAGTCTTTAGTCCCTCTATTTTGCCTTCTTCTCTGGAATGTAACTTCTTTCATTTACAGTTATTTGAAGTTTCTTTGCTTCCTCTTAATTACCTTATTCATACATACATACATTTTCCCCAAGGTTTTATATACGTCTGCCAATATATTTATATTGGCAGATGTATATAAAACCAATTTATATAGTCTCTTTGTAGCCAACTTAGATCTTGTCTAGCACATCCAAATGCCACTTGCAGCCTTATCAGTGAGCTAAATTAGAAATAGACCATTAGATTGTGTTAGCAAGCTTCTCATGAGGAACCATTAGCAATGTGCAGAGGAAGGAGAAAAAGAAGAGAATAAGGAAAAATAATGCACTTTAAAAACCAGTAGAAATATCTTCTTCATAAACTTAGGGGTTGATAGATTGCAACATTGGTTATTTACTATGGGAAAGAAAACAGACCTGGTATCTAGAAAAGCAAGTTATTTAAGAGAGCGACCATGAAAAAGGGAGATGTAACAGGCCAGGTTTTTGTCCTGGGACAAAAAAAAATTTATATTTGGTTAATTTAAAAACAGCCTGTCACTTTTTGGGCCAGTATTTCCCAAAAGCTTCTGTTTTTCACATGGATAGATGTTGCTTCCATACACTGGTTAGTGGCTGGTACCTGCCTTCAGGGACAACAGAGTTGGTGCTCTGAATCTGTGGCAGACAAACAAGAGCCTATCATGCCAAGTGACAGTGAGCTAGGACTTCCTGCATCTGACAAATGTTTCAAATACAGGAAAAGGGTAACTGAAAGCCATACCTACAAAATAGTAGAAGATGAAGGTGAAATAACGTATTTGATTACTTGCTTAGTCTTATCCGTTTGCCCAGGTTGCCCAGAGAAGTTGTAGACACCCCACCCCGGGAAGTGTCCAAGGCCAGGAACTGAGTCTAGCAATGTCCCTGCCCATGGCACAGGGGTTGGATCAAGATGGACTCTAAAGTCTCTTCCAACCCAAACTATGCTCTGATTCTGCGGGTTTTTTTCCTAGGTGGATACATAGCAAATACCTGTCTATATATAGTCTAACTGAACAACTGAAATGGCCACAACTCACTTTCCCTCCTTTGCCTAGTCAGTCTGTTCTTCCATGCATTCACAACCCTGCAGCATCTGAAGTTTAAAGTGTATTGAGCATGTTCTGATCTCACTGGTAATTAACGGTGCAATGTGTTCATAATGGTTGAAAGTGTAGTTATTTTAATAACCCTTGAGTATTCAATTCTAGAATACTATTTCAAGTAAAATAAGCAATAATGACTTCACTATTCAGTGAGGACATGCTTCAAAGTTAAGGGTAATACTAACAAATTACACAAGAAGCAAAGACTATGTGGAAGCCTATCTCTAAGATAGCTGGCTGCAGTACCCTTAAACTGAATCCACTTGGTTTTGCAGTTGTAGAATTATCTATAACCTCTTCACCTACCTAAAGCTCTGTTAAAAAAACTTTCAAAGAACAGCCATTAACAGTGTCCTGATTAGCACATCACCTTGGAGGACATGCTTGTACTGTGTTCAGTGTACTGAAAACAACGGGAAAAAGTTCATTAATATATTAATTTATTTCATTTCAGTTTTAGTTCAATTGAACATCAGAGCAGACAACTTTTTCCTTTGTGACAATAGAGGGAATTTTTGAAACACTATTTCCATATTCTACAAAGTATGTTTGAAAAATCAGATCATGGTTTCAAGCATATTACTGTGTAATTTGTCAGGGAAGAGACTGCAGTTAGGAACTCAGCCTGGTGCTTTAGTATAGTTTATAATTTCAGACATAGTTTTCACTTATATTAAAAAATAGAGCTTTAGAGGAAAACATTATTTTAATTCATGTTATGTCATCACAGTGTTGGGTAGCTAGAGACATTACTTAGTATAATAATAATAAATACTTACAACAATCTACTAAGAGTGCACAATCTTAGATTTTAGATTAGGTTTAGACCACCCAAATTTTGTCTCTAGACAAAATCCATTACCTGCAATTTGAAGTATAATATATACACAGGTTCCAATACAAATGGTGGAGGAATTCTCATACAAAATGTAACTGTGATGTTGTGGACAATTTTTAAATTAATGCATCCTTATCTCTGCCAGATATGTTACTCAAATTTTATTCTGTTTCCGTAGGAAATATTTTGTTGTCCATTACATCACAAGTTTGTATTTTTAAAAAAGTTGATTGAGAACAATTGAACTACTGCATTATGATGTTAAGCTTTAGACATACTTCTTGATTTCATCGTAAAGTACTAATACAAAAGCTCCGCCCATGCCTCTCAACACATTCGACCAGGCACCTTTGAAGAATGCTTTGGATCCTTCATCTTTAGCTATCTTCCTCCAGCAATCAATTGTGCCCTTATACATAATATCAGCTGTGGAAACAAACATAAAGGTTAGAAGGCTTGAAGTTACACAGCAAGTAGGTTTCAACTTTTGTATCTTAAAAACAACAAGGAATAAGCAAAGTACAGCTGAGGATTTAAAATTTAGTAATCAATTAAGGGAAATTTTTTCTCCATAGGGAATTAAGTAATTTCACAGTCCTTTAGATTAGCATGATAGAAATAACCAGCAATGTGTTCCCCACAGGGTTTTTAAGGACTCCAATGAGAAGGTTATTAATTTTCCCTAAGACAAAAAAAGAATACCCAGTATCTCCCATTTTATGTTGATGAAGAGAAGCTTTCTGCAGCCAGAACACCACAGGAGCACTTATTCTTACCTCCCTTTCGGCCAGACTGCATCATCATCCTACGTCGCACAGTATCAAAAGGATAAGAAACCAGCCCTGCCGCTGCAGTGACACTCTGGGCAATCATCCAGCTCACTACGATATGCACATTCTTTGGATCAGGCAACATACCTGTCATCAAGAACAAATGAACGGAATCAGTACAGAGGGCTGTGGGAAAGATGGCTGTGGAAGGAATAATAACCCACCAACCCCGGAGCCAATCCAAACCCAAGGTGTCTCAGAGCAGCAAGTAGAGGGAGGACGGAATGCATGTCAGAAACACCTGTGCACATTCTACCACTGCACTCAACTGGTGCTGAGCCAAGCCCTGCTTGTCCTTGTACTTCCAAGTGCCCTAGAGTGCCTTTACTGAATGGATCTTCCCTTGCAGTCACTCCTCCATGCACTTCTTACCCTTGGCCGTGTCGTATACACCAAAATAGGCTGCTCTGTAGATGATGATGCCCTGGACAGACACGCTAAATCCTTGATACAGGCCCTTCAAGCCATCAGATTTAAAGATCTTGACAATGCAGTCGCCCAGGCCAGAGAACTCCCTCTCAGTGGCTCCTTTGCCCACATCAGCCGCCAGCCGGGTCCTGGCGAAATCCAGCGGGTAGACGAAGCAGAGGGAGGTGGCTCCCGCGGCACCCCCAGACGCAAGGTTCCCTGCGAAGTAGCGCCAGAATTGCTTGTGCCTGTCCACTCCGCCCAGGAAGATCTGCTTGTACTTATCCTTGAAGGCGAAGTTGAGGGCCTGGGTGGGGAAGTACCGGATGACATTGGCCAAGTTGCCTCTCCAGAAGGAGAGGATGCCCTGCTCCTTGGGGATGCGGACTATGCAGTCCATGATGCCCTTGTACTGCTTATCGGCCGTGATCTGTTTGCTGGCATGCTGGACCTGCAGGGAGGAGAAGGAGGAGGACGGGACGGTGAGAGAGGGGCACCGCAGGGGTGACCCCGCACGCTGAAGGGCACGGACGGGCCAGCCCTGCTCCCGCCACCCCGAGGCGGTGCTGAATGTCCCGGGCAGCTCCCGCGTAACCAGAGCCGGCCGAGCTCCTTCCCATATTTAGTCACGCCGCGCAGCG
>VZRQ01010305.1:501549-528850 GCA_013397975.1 Machaerirhynchus nigripectus
CGCCATGCTCCCCCGAGCGGCGGCCGCGAGGGACGCGGAGCCCGGGACGTTTAAAGGGCAAATTAAAGTTATCTGGTGCTTGCTGGGGAACGCGGTGTCAGAGCATGTGCCCGCTGTATTTATAGCTCCTGGGAGGCACCGGAGGGAACATGGGGAGCTGGCAGGAGCGCTTCAGGCCGCGTTAACCGTTCCGTGCAGGGGGGAGGCAGCGGCTGAGGGCTAAAAGCCTGCCCGGAGCTGTCTGAGAGTGGTTTAAACCTTGCCCTCATGTGCGTGGATTCACGCAGAGAGGGGCGAAGGGGACATGGCTGTCGTGCCCAACAGCAAAGCTCCCCAGGGATGCACTGCCAGCCTGGAAGGTGGTGCTGTGTTCCTGAGCATCAGTGACCAGCACTGGACTGGGCCTCCCTCGAGTCAAGGCCAGAGGGCTGCTTCATTTTGCATGCACTGTGTGGAACTCGCAGGCATCCGGGTCTTTAAATACCCCAGCATGCTCTGGAACTCGGATTTCCCCAGGAGGAGACAACATGCCTTCCTGCATTGTACCCTCATTTCACCCCTGCAAGGTCAGACCCTAGCAAGCCCCACCGGCAGTCCCCTCTGAAGGAGGGAGGGAAGGGAAGAGGCTGTGGGAAGCACATGCCCAGGCATGCTGAAGTTGCCTGACTTGCACCAAGTGAAAAAGAAGAGTAAAGGGTGTAGTGAAGCTCTACCTTCATGCAGCGTCTGGTTCTCAGAAAAATGTTTGTGTCTCAAATGAAGATTACATGGCTCCCCCATTAGATTCCCTGTTTCTCATCTGTTCTTCCTGGCTGACCCCCATAAGAAAGCAGGAGCTTATGATTCATTGTTGTGTGACTTGGTTGTATGGAATAGTTACGTAAAAGGCAATGCAGCAAGGTATAGATGCATATCAAGGAGTTTCCCCTAAAGAGCTATTAAGACAGGACAGTGTAATAACAAGAAACTCATAAGGGTCTCTTTTAATTTGTAATATGGTATCAGTAACAAATATAGAATTCATCGTAATGTAGGTACTAAAAGCTTGGCTGTCCCACAAAGAGACATTCTTGCCAGGGCAATGCATCTCTTCTCACCAGTGCGTCTGTTAGCATGAGTCAATGGGATGGTACATTTGATCCCCTGTCTCTCTTCTCTCTTGCCCACTGCTCCTCATAGGTCTGCTGAGGTCTCTTCTCAGAGCCTCAAGTGTGAGAAGTTGATGTCAGATGTAATCTCCAGGAGCACCCTTTGCACCTTGGCCTTCTGAGAAGATGGAGCCTTTCCTCAGCTTCTAAGAAAGCAGAAGAGAGCTTCCCCCCGCCTCCCCGAGACATTTCCCCAAGCAAGGACCAAAAGCAGGTGCAAGTACAAAGCATAGGAGATCCCTAGAATTAGACTGTGAGTTGAAAGGAGTTTTGTTTAACATACATGGCTGCCTGCTGCCTTTGACCTTTCCTTTTTCTTCCTCATAATTCACTCACCAGGACTGATGTCTCCTCTTTTCACAGGAAAGCAAACACCCCTTTAACACCTTGAGGTTTCTGCTGCTGGTTTCACACAGACCCTTGGGATAATGATGCTCACAGCTGCTGCCTGACTACCCACACTGATAAGGTCTCCTCAGGGTGTGCACTCAGGTGTGGGCCGGTGCCCTGCTGACTGGTGTATGGTGAGTTGGAGATGGGAGAGTGGCGGTGAGATGCTGCTGGGAGGAAAGGTAGTGGGGCGCCTGGAGTAAGACTGGAGTGGGGGTCTAGCCTGAAAGGATTATTTGCCAACCCCTTCCCCTCCATCTTTGATTTAGCTCATTTAAATTGGTGGGGGTTTTAAGTTATTTTTTTAGGTCATTTAAACTGTTGGGGGTTTTTAAATGACATTTTAATAAAGTCTTTATGATAAGAATTCCAGTTAGTTTTTGAAGTTATTGTTGGGTGTCATCATCACATCCACAGAGACTGTTTGATCTGGTATTTCTGTCGTACTAGTATTATTTACCCATAGCTGCCAGTATTTAAAGAAAGGACTGCATATCAAGTGAGTTGCCACTTTTTCTGCTTCTGCTCTCCCTTCTCTGAGCTCAGATACCTATTTCCAGGAGAGACCCTGCTTCCAAACTGTTTTAACAGAAGCAGGGCTGGATCAGGACATCTGTTGGCTACTTTGAGAATTATTCTTCATTTGTTTGATTTTTGCTCCAAATGCCTGGCTTGATTCTTTCCTATGTATGATAATGGGTGGGGGTGGGGGGGGTGTTGCTACTTATTGCAGAAGTTCAAATGTATCCTGTAAGGATTTTACTGCTAACTCCACCAGTACCTTGAGCATAAGCGTTTCAACCAGCTGGAAATGTCATTTAAAAAAAGCTGAAGAACCTTTGGCTTTTCATACAGTTAGCTGGTGTTTGATATTCAATATTCTGATACTTTCCTTGAGAAATTGTTAAAACAGTTCTGAAAATGCAAGCTCTCTGAATTATTGAAAGCCATCTTTCAAGCTTCATCTTCCTTAGATCCTTGCAGTTTTTGATGGATTATTTGTCTTTCTAGGCTGAGTTTGTGGGTGCTCTGCACTGCTGACATAGCATAAAGACACTGCATTTTGTTCTTAAAAATTCTGAGCTAAAAATAACCTAGATCTACATTTTCAAGAGAGATTAGTGACTGACTGCATTGTGCTCTGGTGTGTGAATAGCCAGCTTGAAACACTACAGGAGATCAACTTTTCCAAAGTAGTGCATACGGCTTGTTTACTTACATATCCAAGACACTGGGAACCCTAGCATTGAGGCTAGGCCAGACACAAAATTAAAAGGCTTTTTCCTCAAAAGTCAGCAGCCCGAGCCTGACGGCAGACACAAGGGGGAGCACAAGGAATCGGTCAGACCATCCTGACTCCCAGCCTGGACAGTGGTGAGTAGACAGTGTATTGGGAAGATGCCAAGAAGAAAGATGTTGGTTTTTTTCAGGAATGATTTGTGGGATTGTAGTAAATTCTTATTTTTAAGATTGGTGTATATTTGAAGTTAGGAAGAGGAGAGTAAGAGAGCCAAAACAGAGCTAATTGAGGATAAGAGTTGAAGAGAAATAATGAGGTTGGTGATGACAAAGATGATCAAGAAGAATGAAGTAGTGTGAGTTTTGAGTTTTGTTTTGGGCAGGTATTAGTGAGGGTTATTTTAGCTGGGCATTGGTGTTACGTGTCTTAGGAGCCTACAATGAGCTGGAGAGAGGAAAAATTGGACAGTAAATGTAAGCAGTACATTGAGAAGAGAAGTGTTAGTGCTGGAAGTAGCAGTAAGAGTCAACATAGCATGTGTTCATTTATTATAGCATGTCTGTAATGTGAGGATGAGGAGTTGGAGGAGGGTTGACATTTCAGAAGAAAACTGAGGAAGTGGATGAAAATTAGTATCAGGAGTTCTGTTGTAACAGGACAAGCATGGGACATAGAAGTAGGAAGAAAAAAATAACCTGTGACACAAGGAATAAACTTGTAGGAAGTGAGCATATTAATATTTCTTTTGACAAGGATTTGTGCAGAAGACGTTCAGGAAGAGAGCACTTGAAAAGTGCAGGTCTTCATTTAACTTGAAAAAGTAGGAAGAAAATTTATAAGGACGGCACAACTGGAAAGGGAAACAATTAAATGGTTGTGGATGAAGTAAACCTGATCACAGATCAGCCAAGAAGTTGAAGCTGAAGGCAGATTGAGATATTGATGCCTGAAGTGGCTACCTAGAAACAGAGACTAGACAGGAGTAAGGGAATAAAGGAAGATATTTATGTGAAAGGCCTTCAAAGGTACACCCTGGGGAGCCAGAGGCTGGTTCCAAAATGGACCCCAAGATGAATGACAAGTCACGAGTTCTTCACACTTTTATGGGTTGGGTCCATTTGCATATCAGCATAAATTTGCCAATTAAAACTTTAGCTAATGATGTAATTTCTTCAATTTCCTCACCTCTCTAGGGGCTCTAGTTTACACCTTTTGGGCCTAGGACAGTCTGAGTTTCCTTGAATAGCAAGCTCGGAGAAGCTTTGTTGTGTCTATCTGGCCTAAGAGAGCAGCTAACGAGCTACAAGAAACTTCAGAGTTACACACTAGGCAATACAGGATTAGAAAAATACAAAAGTTAAAACCTAAGGCATTAGTATGTGTTTGGCAATCATACTTCATAATTCATGAGACAGGAGTGGAGAGTAAGAAACAGAGCAAGTCTACAATCAATCTGTGCTAGAAAAGAATGATAAAGGAGGAGGAAATGGGCTGAGATTAAATGGGATTTTCTCAATCTGATGAGATGAAAATAATGGAAAGAGCGAGAGGATATGAGGAAGGACATGGTAGGCAAGGGAAAAGATCAAAGAGGAAGGATGGGATAACAGAAGTCAGGGGAAAAGCAATTCTTGCTGCAGACCATGTCAAAAGAATGGCTCTTCCAGGGAGTAGAACGCTGAGTGAGAGGTGCAGGGGAGATGGGTGGACCAAGGCAAGGAGACACACTGGTGACTGCTACAGAGTGCCAGCAAGGACATCAGCATGAAGCTTGAAAGCTTCCTGAGGATGAGTGTGAGAAATTGTGAGGAAAGGAAGAAAGTCAGTTGAAATCACAGAAGGCCGATCAGGAGGAGCAGGCTGGCTGGCAGTTCTGCAGAGGGGAAAAGAGCTGCGATATTGCTCAAAAGCAGACAAAATGTAATGCAGATGGTGAGGGTAGCCTCAGTGTGAGAGTAAGGGGTGGGATAGGATGAGAAATGGAGGTCTCTGTAAGAGACTGAATCTGCGGAGAGTCAGGCAAGGGCATCCAGGATGTGTGGACACTGAGATTTAATAGTCCAGTGGGAAGTATTTAAAGTGTATTCCCAGCTGCAGCAAATGAAGAGAATAAAGGGAGTGGACCAGGCAGAAGGACAGAACAGGAATACAAGAAGGGCCAACTGAGCAATGGTAGAGTCTTGAGAGTGGGGATAGAGAGGTGTAGGTGTGGCAAATATCATCAAGGAGGCAGAGTAAGAGGTAAGGCTTAGGTGGATTGTTTAAGAAACAAGAAGCAGCAGCTGAAGGAATAAAAAGGGAGAGATGAAACCAGGCTAGGTGGGGAGGGAAAACTAGGGGAGTGCAGAAATAAGTTGCAGTCAGAGAGCACGTGAGAGATGAGGAGAAATAGCCCACAAGCAAGGTTAACCAAGATAGACAGTCTCTCTCTAGTCTGTGGTGACTGGTTTCCTCTTGTGCATGTGTGTGGCCAGGCATGTTATACTTTTGACATTCCCTGCTGATTGAACTAATAATGAAAGTGTATGTGTTGACTGAGTGTCTTCTACAACATTAAAAATTGCCCTGGTGAAGGCAACTAAGCTAAGGTTAATATGTTTTTTCAATTTTCAGTGCTTCATTGACTTCACTAGTGGCCACTCTGAGGTACTGGAGAAGGCAAAGATCACTGGAAAAGAGTGGGGCACAAGGAGCCGGGAAGAAGGGAAACAAATCAAGCACCAGTACTGTAGGATTTGGTTCCTCATCAGAGATTTGTTTATTTCACACAGGTGTCAGATCCTTAGGGCAACAGAACTAAACCAGAAACTATCTGGTACTCAAATCAGACAAGCACTAATTTCTGCTACACTAGTTGTTTGAAGAATTGCAATCACAGTCTTTACTATGAAATTAATTTCGCTTCTCTATAGGACTGTACAGTAAATACTTGGTATGCTGTAGACAGAATAACAGTATTGCTAGGATTTAGAACTTCAGTGTTTTTTCCTCAAAGGTCTCAACATACCCTGAGAACAAAAGTCATCTTTTATGTCACAGGTGTGCATTACAGTGAATAATTAATGGATTCTACAGGCTATCATAAACATTTACAGTACTCCAGAATATCTGTTAATTGTTTGATTATTAATGCAGTCATGGCACAAGCATAACAGTACACATTACAGATTTTGGTAAACTCATCAAGCAGAGGTATTGTGGACAGTTTCCAAGCCATGTATATAAGCAAATTAATGACTTGTTAGACTCCATAATAGTTAATTTACTATTTACTAGCTCTTCTTTGATGAATGTATTTTGATGTGAAGCATAACTTATCCTCAGACTGCATTTTGGAAGAAAAGACAAAGAAAAGTGAAGTGACTCTCTCTCACAAAAAAATGATTTGTTTTCAAAGCTTGGCAAAGCAAAGCTATTAAAAAGTGAAAGTATTAATATAGACTTTTCTGACCTGAAGTTTGCAGCATGCTCTTCTTCAGAAAATCTTCTGGGTTGGAAGAATGTCCAGTATGACACCCAGCCCTCTTTGCGTAGTGCAACATTCTTTACATCATTCGTGCAATACCCTGTGTGATGACTCTTGTGTTCAGCTTTCCATAGCTCTGGCGACTCTTGCATAGTTTTCAATTGCCTGCCTCTTCTTAGAGTTGTAGGGACTTGTTCTTTCTTCTTAGGTCCACATAAACCGGTAATTACCATTTTAAATCACTGATACAAGATTAGTGCAAGTTAGAGTATGTGAGGAAATCTCATGTAGCATTTTAAGTCAGGTTTTCTTTTCTATTTTGCTCAAGCTTACTCTTCTAGATATTATCTTAATATAAATCTTAATGGGATAATGCAAGTCTTTATTCAATTCAAGTTGGTCTTTGCTCTTTTCAATTCATCTTTTTATCATCCTTTGTGTTGCAGTAATTTTGGAGTACCAAAAATTATTTAAGCTGATCTTTTTATGTTATGTTTGTTTTGTTAATATTTTGATTTGTATTTTCTGAGTTGTTTCTGTGTGTGTTTTTACTGTTCTAGGTGTTTTTAAAATCCATTGATTCAGGCAGACAGATTTAAATTGTTAAATTATTTAAGTGATTTATTTTTTTTCCATCTGCTATTTCTGACAATACATCTGGTTATAATATAATAATATTCTTTTTAATAAGTGTCAATATTGTTAGCTCCTGCTCAAGCTGTTACCTCTTCCTGTTTTCAGATATTTTATAGAATTTCTCATGCTGTGATTTACTTTAGACTAGTCGTTCTTCTGTGAAATAGTTCATAATAGTTCATGATTTTATTGCTGACAGTAGTTTTATTTTCATATATGGCAGGAAAAACTGAAATTATTTCTGACAGCAGTATATATTTAACTGAATCACAGCTTCGTGCACAGTCAGATAATTGCACTGCAATAGCAAAACAAGGTAATAATATTTTTATAATACAGGAACAATTTCACGCATTAAATGTAGAAGTAATTTTTATGCAAACTTGCGATAGCTATTAGCACAACAGTTTTAATAGAATTTCAAACTTATTTTCAAGTAAGTGAGAAATGAATAAATTGTGTTACTTAGTGAATGAATCATCAGTTTTTTGTCACCCTACATGCTGGTTGAATAGGCCACAATTACATTGTTGTTGTAATTCAGATTGTATTGATTCTAATGCCAGAAACGTTTTTATAATTAATTGAGATATTAGTCTTTCTATATTTTGCAAGAAAATGGCAAATTAAGGTCAGTTCCATGCCACACATTATTAAAATTCATGAAGAAAAAAAAGGTCTGCTGAAAAGCCAAAATCCCAGCAAGTGGGATGCTGATATTGAAGACAATAACTGCACTGCTGAAGAGTGAGAAAACTGGGTGAGAAAGTCTTTAGATGCCAGTTTATGGGTTTAATGGCATTGAACCTCATGTCCCTTCGTGGGGTATTTCAGTGCTTCAGAACTCACTGTAGAAAAAATCCAGTTTGAGTCCCAGGTCCAAAAATTCCTTTGAATTTGAATTTTCCCAGCTGAACCCAGCTGATATACAGGATATAAAAGGGAACAAATTATGAGGACGGAAGCAGAAGTCAGGAAACAATTAGATTATGTGGTATGTTACCTCAGCTTGATGAAAAAAAACAATCTGTATTTCATTCATTCCTAGAGAATGACTGCCAGATTCTGATTCAATGGGAATTCAGTTTAATACTTTCTTATAAACCGTAAGAAATAAATGAAGATACTATATTAACATACATTCTTAAGTGTTGCTGTATAATTTGAAAGTGCCATATATGTATGTACAGTTATATTATAGGTAGGTATGAATGAATATATGCTGTGAAAGTGGCTTGCAGGTCAGCACTGTAAAAGGAATTGTCCTATTGCTCCATTTAAATCCTTTTCCTTGGTAGTAATATACAGTAAGGGAAGAAACTGAGATTGAGCTATTTTCTGTTATCCAGGTGGCTGTAAAGGGATAAAAGGCAGGGGATGTTCTGAGTATATGTAATGAGGAAAATTGAGGTGTTAGGAACAGTAGTGCAGACATGAAACAGTCTTGAAATAGTCAGGGATAAATTATCTGGACCTTGTAAGTTACTTCCAGGATTACAGTGATAGAGAGGGGATCACCCACAAGCTGTGCAAGTCTGCTGCTTGTTTGTGGTTTGCTTTGCAATGTTGTAGGTTGGCACCCTCTTTTCTACATAGAACTAGACCAGCGACTCAGGTCAGAAGAAACAGTTCAAATAAAATAGATATTTATGCAATTTAAAATATCTCTCTGGCTTCCATGCATTTCCATCAATGCCATGCTTCGTTTTTGTGAGGTGATTTTGAGGTTGCAGGCTTTTTTGTTCACTGGTAATAATCCACAGACAGAAAGAGCTAAAAGTGAAAAATGGTGAGACAGCAGTACCAGGTACCCTGCAGCTTATTCTATACTTTTGTCTCCTGTTCTGCCCTTCACGTCTGCAAAATAAGATTAAAA
Source organism: Machaerirhynchus nigripectus (assembly GCA_013397975.1). Taxonomy (NCBI): domain Eukaryota; kingdom Metazoa; phylum Chordata; class Aves; order Passeriformes; family Dicruridae; genus Machaerirhynchus; species Machaerirhynchus nigripectus. Next base: position 510,306 of record VZRQ01010305.1, read on the forward strand.
AAGCCCAAACCACCATAAGCAGAGCACTTCTCTTCCCCTTACTCCTCCACATCTGAAACATCCTCAGTGTGAGAGAAGAGACCCCATTGATGTAGTTTTGGGAAAGCTATCCGACAGCTGTGCACTTTCTCCTACTGGGCACAGCTCAGCAGGGGAGGCTGTTCTCAGTTCCAAGCAGCAGTGATGTGGATGGGAGGAGGTTGATTATAGCAAGGGATGAGAAGCATGCATTTACATAGTCTCCTTTTCCCTGCCACCTCTCCACTCTCCAGCAAGCATGGGTTTATTTTAGCATTGGCCTTCTGAAGCAGGATTAATTTTCCCCTGAATAGGTCAGGCTGGAACAGAGCCAGGAAACATGGCCTTTCATAGCTGGGGTGACTCAGGAAGGCAGAGATACCTACTAAGTAGACAGGGCCTCTAACTGCTGGGCCTATGCCCAGTGCAAGAGAAGTATCCTGGAATAACCTTTCTGATAAACAGCAGAAAAATCCGTATGGAGTCTTTTTCCAGAGGCTGATGCCAGGTTGAACCAGGCTGTAGGGCTGCCCTCTGCTGTTTAATTCGGGAAAAAAAGTAAGTCAGTGATGAAATCCTGCAAATCCTTAACAAAGTGTAAGTAGGAACGCAGTAGCAGGTGAATACGTGCTTTCAGCCTCACATTTCAGGCAGGGCTTCAGCCAGTTGAAATGTTCCCTAATATCTTCACTAGCAGTTCTGGTCATAGCAACAGAACATAGCTAATAGTTGTCTTGGGGTTTAGCTCTGGTAGGGCCCTTGTGGCTCTGCAAAGCAACTTGTGACACAGAAATCATGTTTTTTGACATGCTTGTTTGTGTTTCAGTGTGCAGGGGAGATGCAGAAGGAGGAATTTCCATCAGTGATTCAAATGTTAAAAACTTTGCTATACTTCTTAATATTATACAGAGTTACTAAATTCCCTACTTAGACATATTTGATACAAAGTTGTGTAGAAAGCTACAGCCATCTTGTCTAAGTACATGACACCTGGCGGTGTCTAGGACCTTTTTTCCATAGCTAATCTGTGAGGCAGTGTGGAAGCAAAACAGAAGTAATCTGATATTTCATCAGAGCTAGAGGGAGTTGCCATCAAGGGGTATTTCCTGGCCGTAATGCAGTACACCCCTGATAGACTTGGAGCCTGTGTAGCCCTGAACGTTTACACATCTGCAAATATCCCACCAGCTGTAAGAACTGTGTTTAGGGTTCTGTTCTGGAACATAACAGCTGGGCTGATTTCATGGCCCTAATGAAGTAAATGAGCTTGTGGTGTATGATTCTGGAAACTCATTGCTTCGCTTCGCAAAACAGGTTTTAATATTAAGCTTTCATTGCTATCTTAATGCTTGTATCTTTAAATGTGATATGTGTGCTTTACATTTTGATTCTGATTTTAAAACACTTGCCTTCAATTTCTTTGTCCCAAACATCCTGTCCTGACTGTGTAGGATTTTGACTTAGCTATCAATGTGCCTGTGGCTCCCTTTCAAAGAAAAGAAACTTCTCATTTTCTGACTAAAAAAAAATCGATAAAATCTAAATAAATGCAGAACTGATCAGAACCCTGTGACTCAACTAATGTAAAAGCAACTGTAATCATTAATCCTGTCAGCAACTCAACAAATTGTTGTACAGTGTGCAGAGGCTTGTGGTAACTTGTTTACACAGGCAGTTCATGAATAATAAAATAAATAAAAGCTTCTTTGGAAATATGTGAGTTAATCAAGGATTTTTTAGAGGTGTGATTTCACTTTGGGAAGTGGCTGTAACAGTGGAGCTGTGAGGCTGTTTATTGACTTCCCCTGCCTTCAGGAGTGAATACTTTTAATTCTGTTAGAGAAACCCTTTTCTAACATTCAAGCCTACAACCTCGAGCTGAACTTTTAAGGTGAAGTCTTTTCTGTTTGTGTTGTAAACCATAATCAGGCCATAACTCTGGGCCTGTTTGGGGGAAGACAGAGAACCAGCAAAGTGCCTGTTTAACCCTCCTTTCCACTTGGTTTACTCTTCAGTTTTGGGATCAGTTGGCTTCATTTCCCAGGCTCCCAATAAGAAGAGAGAAATTATACCATTGTCTGGCTGGGATCCTGATTTGTGCAAGCAATATTCACAGCTCAGCCAAGTTGGCAGGAAGACCCCACTGAGTAGAAGTGATCATATTGCTTTCTACAGAGCCCAGGTGTTTGGTTGGCTAGTCTTTGATTCCATCACATTGCATTTACAGCAGAAAACAATTCTAATGGAAGATAAAAACCAGATCAGTTTTACTTGTAGTCTCAGAACTTGAGGATATGGGCTGAAAAAAAGTGGGAACGAGTAAAATCTGATTGTGTCTTTTCTTTCATGGATTTCACAGAGAAATGGGGGATGGGAGAATCAGTTCAGCATCTGGTGTGACTGCAGTTGAAGCAAAGTTGACAAACTTGGTTCAGTCTGGTTTTATTTCACTCTTGGCCACATTCTGGTAAACATCCATCCAGTCACATTTATTTTGTTGTGACCCATTTGTGAGTGTAAACTGCAGAAGTTGCATAAGTCACAGAAGTCTGTGAAATTTGAGACACAGAAAAATCACCTGTGATAGAAGAGAGGGATCCACAATTTGATGCTACCATACAAGAACCTTCTGAGATGTGTCAAGAAATCATGGATTAGATGTGTGTATCCTTGTTTTTATAGTTAGTGAGTTGACGTGTAGATAAAGGCTATGTGAATATCTGCACTGGGACAGGTGCATTCCAGCCGGTGCCAATCCTGCAGTGCAAGATTTGCTGAGCATATGTGGGCTCCATTGCTTGGAAAGTGGCAGCATCACTAAGTTCATTTCAGAAAGGAAATTTTTTGTCTTTTGCCCAGACTTGCGAAGACCATCATCCTTCTTTCATTAGGTGGCTTTTATAGTTCCCAGGTATTTGGATACTAGGGCAGATCTCTTTTTTTTTTTTTTCTTTTTGTTACTTTCAGTAGCTGTGCAGAGCCTCTTGCATCAGTGTGCTGTCAGTCCCTTACAGAGGTAGACAAACCACAAGCAGTGACCAACGGAGAAATGCTCAGTCTTTACCACCTTTGCACTCCTGCTGAAGCTGATGGATAAATGGTTTAAGGAACTGGTTTAAGTAACCATGTGGAAATATCCCTTGTGGAAGAAAATACATTGTAGCTTAGAAATATTGGCATCTGGGTGTCAGCTGGTGGGTGTCTGGCATTCTCCATTCACTGTCTCCTTCTGCCCCTTGATCACCAGCAGTGCCAGCCACTGGACCTCAGAATGATGCCTGCTCTCATCTTTACAGAATGCTGTGTTCACCCTGCACTTGGGATTTGACAGCATTGGTAAAAACTGTATGTGGCTCTCAGACTATTTTGTTGTTGTTGTTAATGCTTCTCAGCTGAACTTGTGTGTTTCTCAGTGCAGTAGGCTTTATTCTGGAGGAGTACTGGTCACAGAGGACCAGTTCAGAAGTAAATGTTTAGTTTTAAATATGCCAGTGAAGTGTCCTAAACAATTCATTACTGTGCTCAGTTGGTTGTTTGAATTCTCTGATATGTTGTTTATATAAGGCAGTATTTCTGTAAACTCCATTAAGTCCTATGCCATTCCTGCACAGTGTGGGCTGAACCTGTATGCTGGAAAGGGGAAGGGAGACAATTTTTCACATACCATATAGGGTGGGCAACTTTCTTCAAATGGAATTGGATCCTTTCTCCAGGTGGAAGATGGAATATCTAGTTAAAGTAATTCAATCTTTTCACTAACCTAGGCCTCATTTGTTTCCTCATTTGTTTTCAACGTGTATGAGAGTATGTTTTCTTAGTATTGTTTTGTCTTTTTTACAATTTCTCAGGAATAACTGACAAAGAGAACAGTGATTAATGAGCAGGAATTTCAGAAAGCAATTGAATGCTGGTGAGAATTAGCTTCTTTATCCAAAACAATCTCTCTGTGGGGAGACAGAATTTTAACTTCCTAGGAGTGTTTCCTTAAGCACCCTTTTTCACAGTCCCTACAGCTGAATGCATTCAGGGCATTTGTGTTTCTGTATAAGGGAAACTATGTGAAGTAACTGGATTTTTTAAGTGGCAGGGAAATAATGTATTTTTTCGGTTGAGTTTGCATTTTCAAGCCACAACTGGACAATCCTCTGCTACCTCACCATCCTCAGTATGCCCAACATGCTGATGAACTGAAGACTAAAAATCTGAAGATCTTTTCATTATTCTTAGTTCAGTCATGTTGGAGATTCTTGTCCTTTGTTCAGGATGGTTTTGTAGCTGTAGCTTCAAATATCCTGTATCTTTAAGGGGAATATTGCATTACAAGGTTTTATTTGTACTTCATTCTGAGTACAGGGAGCAGTTTCTGCCATCTGTCTCTAAGAGGGAGATCTCAACACTGCAGGAATGAGTTTGACAGCTCCTGATTATGCTTTGATTGCAGTCTGTCTGAATGTGTGGAGGCATCAGCTTCATGGTGGTTATTAGTCACCAGTTTATATTGCTTCAGCACAAATTTTCTTCTTTTTCAGCACTTTCCTGTAAGTTGGATTTATTTCCGATATGGAGAGTTTTATTGCTCTCAGTGTTTTCACAGCAACAAATACTTTTCTATCAGGATACTCTTAATCCTTTCAGTTGAAAGGAAGTCCAGCTGCACCCATCTTCTGTTTTCTCCACACACTAAGTGTCTGAGATTCTTTAGTCATTTCACCCATTTCACTAGTGGACATTTCTGGGTGTTGTCCTGAACAGAGGGGAGTCACTCTGAGTGGAAAGTAACAGATGGTTGGAAGAGATCCACTTCCTGCTACCACAAATATAATCTTGAAGTCTCTTCAAGATTGTGGGGGATGTGAAGCTGTCCTGTCAAACAGCTTAGAAACTGGTGTTCACAGAGAGCTTTCTTCTGTGTTCACCTCTGCAAATAGATTCCCTTTTTTGCATTGCTTGTTCCGGGCTGGTAACAGGAGGCTCTGCTGCACCTCCTACAGTCCACTTTCAACAAGGAAATAACAGCTGTTTTGGTTGTCACCAGCAGCTATAATTCTTAATAGCGTCTTTCTACCTCACTTTTCCTTTGGGCATATTTAAAGACCTGCTTGTCTTGGAGGTGCCTGTTCAGTACATTGTTGCATTATCAGTGAAGCAAAAGAGTGGCATTGGACTGTCTGTTCTGAAATGTCTGTCTGGTATCTGCTATAATAAGCTACTTGGATGGATGTGATGGTTTGCCCTGGCCAGCATCTAAATATCCACACAGCCACTCACTCAGTCATTCCAAGGCACTATAGGGGAGAGAATAGGAAGAGCAAAAGTTATAGAACACTTGGGTTGAAGTAAGGATGTTTAATAAGTGAAAGAAAAAATGCAAGGCCCAATCATTCACCACCTTGCACAAGCTGTCTCTGAGCAACAGCTACAATGGCTACCTTGGGAGACAACCCCGCACCCAGTTTTTAATGCTAAGCATGATATTATATGGTATGGAATAACCCTTTGGCCAGTTTGAGTCAGCTGTTCTGGCACTGTTCCCTCTCATCTTCTTGAAAGGACAAGGGGTAATAGCTTTTAACTGAAAGAGGGCAGTGTTAGATTAGCTACTGGGAAGAAATTCTTTACTGTGAGGGTGGTGAGGCACTGGCAGAGGTTGCCCAGAGAAGTTGTGGATTCCCCATCCCTGGCAGTGTTCAAGGCCAAGTTGGATGGGGCTTTAAGCAGTCTGGTGTAGTGGAAGGTGTCCCTGCCCATGCCGGGGAGGTTGGAACTGGATGATCTTTAAGCCTCTTCCAACCCAAACCCTATGATTCTTGTGCCTGCCCTCCCCAGCCTACTCACTGAAGGGGTCAGTGTGAGAAAAAGAGAAAGCCTTGATGCTGTGCCGTGCAAGCACTGTTTAGCATTAGCCAAAAGAATGGTGTATTATCAACAACACTGTCTTAGTCACAAAACCAAAACACAGCAACATATGGGCTTTCATGAAGTTAACTCAATTCCAGCCAAACCTGGTAGAACAGAGCTTCTTTACACTAATTCATAGTAGATCGGATAGTTTCATGGATGGCATAAGGATCCTGATGACTCAGTGACAGCTCACCTCTTTCTCCCTTCCCATCATGTGTTCCCCATCTCCTCTCATGTCAGCACTAGCAATCATGTAGTCTTACAAAAACTGAGTTTTCAGCACATCCTCAATAGTGAGTCAAAGCTGTTACATAATCAGGGAGCTGGGAAAAATGACAGAAGTGACCTTTCTGGAATAGACGTGTCAGTTTGTGACCTAGCTGGGTGGTTGTTATACAGTGGTTGTACCTCTTCATTCTTATATACCCCTAATTAATCTCCTCCCCCCTCCACTTTGCTCCTTCTAAGTGTTTGCTATCACCATGTGGTCTGTGGCTCCTACTTCAGCTTTAGAGCATTTAGCTAGAGAAAACTGTATATGCAAAAAAGGATCCAATGGCTTGGTTCTTTGAAGCTCTGATGCATGCATCTCTCATTAACAGTTAACTAGAAAAAGAAACGTAATATTTAATGTATGCTATAGAACTAGATATAAAGGTCACTCTTATACATTATATATGCCAATGCGAGATAGAGGAGATTAATGTTTAACTTCGTGTGTTTTTTCTTAGGGGATCTCTAGACAGGTCATTAGAATAGATATGCAGTATTACCATGTTTTTCAACTCTTTTTTTTCTTTTTTTTTTTTTTTCCCAAATCTGGAACATGTGCAAGAGATGTGGGAGCGTTTCCGTATGAAGTTCCTCGGCTGAAAAAGCAGAGTGGTCTTTTTGGAATGTCCTGGCCACTAGATGGCAGGGTGCCCTTTGGATAAAGGAAGCACTAGGCTGTGTTCGACATTAATTTGTTCTCAGTCTCCAAACCTCTTATTGAGATTATCGAGAGTTTTGCTGGAGTGAGAAGCGGCTGCAGCTCTGGAGAGAACTATAGTTATGTTATGGCCCTTTGACAGCATTAACATGCATTTTTAAATTTTCCCCAGTAAAACAGATACCTTAACTGAATTCTGCTGACCTTGACACAAGAAGATAATAAAGAAAAGCTGTGTTTTAACCATAATTAATCTATATGTTAGTGAATGTGTTGGAGAAATTTGTGCCTCTTGTGCACGTGCTGTTTTTGCTGTGCCAGGTTCTGAAGTATTCAGTCCTTGAAGTGTATCCAAAAGAGGAGACTAGCCCAAATTGTGACCTTGGAATCTGGCTTTAAATAGTTTAGACTGACAGTTTGCTGCAGGTGGAAGATCCAGTTAGCATTTAGAAAAATTGAGGGCTTTAATTTTCACTACTTCACACCAATTTATTCTTGGATTAGATCTTCATCTAATAAATTCAACTGAATGAAACTTGTGTAATGCTGCTAAGAAACCATAAGGATACTTATATTTATACTGGAGTTATTATCATTTTCAGAGTATTAAGATGAGGGATTTGTGCACATTTACTATCCCAAATATAAATCTGTATCTGGGGAAGGTGTGTGTAATACCCCTCTATTCTGATATGCAGCATTAAACATTGTTAAATTGAAATCACCACACTAAGATCAGGTCCACGTCACTGAGTCTGTGAGCTAATGAGGGGCAAAAGGAAAAGATGTACCAAACGGGTTGCTTTGTAATGGTTTTTGGAAGCATTACACTTCTTTACTAACACATCTAGAAAACTTGTAGGGAAATTCTCAAAATTTTGAACTTTTATCTTTTTAGTGAATAAATAGCTAATTTTTAAATCAGTTGACTCATTTAATAAGTATAATGACAAGTTAACTTTGACTTATCAGGGTATATGATCCTGTTAACAAAGTTCCTAAAAACTAAATAAACTATTTAACAAAAATGACCGCATTTTCAAGTTTATATTTTGTGGTGTTTGAAATTGATTAGTTTTTCTTTTTCTGGAATAGATTTTACACTTTATTAAGAAAAAAAAGGCCGAAAAATATTTTAAGTTGGTTAAATTATAAAAGGAATTTGGTTGACAAAATGAAAAGTGTAAGTTCAGGGAAACAAATATTTTGTGATAAGCTGTTTCAGAGAGGATACTGTTCAACTTGTGTGAAAGATATTTTCAAGTGGTGTATGGTGTGACATACTGTGCAATTTTTAATTACATTTTCAGAAGTTACTTACTTGTAGTACTTGCCACTGGCTAAGCTTTGTTACAAATGACACTTCTTAAACCTGTTCAATCATGACTTGGATCCTTTGGCTATAATGAAATATAGGAAATTTTTTGCCAAGTTTTGCCCACATGCATTTTGGGAATGATCTACATCTGCTGTCACAGGAAAAAAAAAGGTATCAGCATTACTAGTCTGTTACACAAGAGTATCTCTCTCTCTGGAGGCTGCCTGTATTGCCCATACACTATTCATACACTACTAGGCTTGCACTTAGCCTTTTTATCTGTCTTGTCTGCATGCAAGGGCAGATTTCAGAGCAGGGTGACCTAACTGGTGGGCTTCCAATCACATCTGAACTGGATGTGTTTTTCCAGGCTATCAGACATGAGGTATCTCTTGTGCTCCAGTGGGAGATGCTATATTTTTAGCATCCTTGTGGGCATGAAGGAGCAGCTGCAGTGTGTAGATCCCAGCTGTGAGGAGAGCTGGAGGTGCTGGCAAAGCTGCAGCTGGTACACTGCTTCTTGCTGAGAGGTGCCTGGTCGAATTGCCCAGACAGCCTCAGTTAAAATGAATGGAGTAGCAACTGATTTATTCCAAATAATGGAAGATTTCTGGCTTGCTGTAGCAAAAATGCCTCCAAGTTATCTGGGACATTTTTAAAGTCCTTTTTCAGAGAAAACATCCTGTGTGGGTGAAAAGCCCTTCTTTTAAATATCACTCTTGTTTCATTTTGGTTTGGTCTTTTAATAATAAAAACTCTCTTTTGCCACCTGCACTATCTGAATGGCTTCCTTTTGCTGTGTCTACACTTCACTTCAGAAATCTACTCTAACATCTCCATCTGTTCTTCAGAGTTGGGAAATGGCAACTTTTGTACCCCCAGGTACCAAACACTGCCATTCTTGGATCAGGAAGCTGGTTCTGAAAGAAGTCCTTTTCAGTGAGAAATAATCCTTTATTTTGTCTGGTAGCCTGTGACCCAGCCTGGATTTTTCACGCATGCCTTGTAGGTTGGCATTGCTCCTAGGATCAGACAAAGCAGTTCACACCCTCCATTGCATGTAATGTCAACAGTCCAGAAGAAAAGCTGGGGTTTACATCATCCTCCTTCATATATATCACATAGGTGATGGGAAGCTGCTGGGAAACTCTTGGATAACAGATGTTCTCAGGCCACAATGGAATGAAAGCTAGACCTGGACACAGTGTAAGGCAGCCCTGAAAGCATATGTGGAGAACACAGCAATAGTCCTGTATGGTGTCCATGCTAATGACACCATCTCTGAGCTTAGCACCCAAAGAAAGATAACTCTGATAATACTTGATCAGATGTTCTGGTGGAATCCCCATGAGGCCTCTCAAGATGTTTTTTCACTTGTTACCTGCTGTTGAAGCAGTGGTAAGGAGATGCGAAGGTCTTGTACTTCCCGTAATTGATAAGAAATGCTTGCAGCAGCAGATCCTTACAGTGTGGTTGCAGATGTCTGTTTTACTGTGGAAAGGTACTTAGTACTGTAGCACAATTACTTTTTTCCATTTTCATTTTCTTCCTGTTCCTGTTGTTTCTACTACTAACTCAGCAGCAAGGGAGATGCTGCTGTGGCACATCTGGTATCGACAGGTGGTGACAGCTTGCAGCCTTTTAACCACTACTTTGCTTAAGCCTCCTCTAAGCGTGAGTTTTACAGTAACACAAAAAACATATGGTATCACTGAAATAGCTTTGTCTGAGGGGAAGAAACACAGAGCTGGGATCTGGGAGATTCCTTTGGTAAGGGTAGAAAGGTGCTGGATTAAGGGGTGGTTTAAGAGGCATAGGATGAGAGTTCATGAGATCTGGTTTTATTTCCTAGCATTGTGACACTGGACAATGCATCCCTTGTCCCTTCTATGGCAGGCAGAGGTCAATAACTATAAAATCCACCAGTTTGTGAAGGGCACAGGTGTTTGGGATGACAGAAGGTCATCTAGACATGCTGAGCAACCTGGTTTATGCACATAAGGAATAGAAGAATCCAAGACATGGGAGGGAAAGATGCATGGCACACTGAACGGTTCAACAAAATACTGTACTCATACCACATGCTGCATTGCTAGCTCTTAATAATAGTAATTTTGGCATTGTGTGGACTTGTTTACACTTTCTCACAATATATATGGGGATTGTAACAGAGGGAGTATTTGCTCTTTGCTTCTTGGTTTTTTACATTAGCAACATCAGAGCCTTTTCCTTGAGGTGTTACTGACAGGGTGGATAAGAGAGTTGCAGTGATGGTGAGACTGTTGGGATCTTGGCTTACAAGTGATCCAGAGCCTTAAACATGGTGGTCTGTGCAAACCCCCTTGCCAAACTCTGTCCCCTCCCCTCAGCACACTGTTGCTGTTGTGTGCTTACTGAAATGTTAGACCTCTTTAGTTTTCATAGGGAAAAAAAATGGAAACAGGCACTGCTGGTGCTACCTTTCCTTTTCACACTGCTCCTATGGAACAAATTTTTGTTGCTTTGGTTGTATTTAAATAACAAGAGACATTTGGGCCAAATTTGGGAACGTATTTAAGTAGCTCGCTCCAATTAGGAGGAGATCAGGCCCTGAATAGCCTGTGGTGTGATCCAATAACCCCGGAAGATTGTTGCCTACTAGCAGGGTCTGAATGGCAGGATAAAATTAAGAGCTGGAAGAATTTGTGGCTGTAGGAGCACCATGTTGCCTGGAGCACTAGGTTAAGCCCTGCTTTGCTGCTGAAGTGTGCATCATCCTGGCTGATGCTTTGATGGAGAAATTGTGATGAAATGGGAAAACATTTGTGTTGTACTGCTGCTTGCTTAAGTGGCTGAAGGGTCTGGCTTTTAAATGAAGCATGCTCTGAAACAGCATTCCAATGTATAAATATAAATGCCAAGAATGGAGGGGCCTGCTTAATGTTAAATGTTGGGCATTAGTTGGAAAAATGTCCTGCAAGAAAGATATTGAACAATATCCTGCAATATAATGAACTAATGATGACTTGAATTCCAGTAGCTAGGTTATTTGAACCATTACAAACCAGAGGGGCAACAGCATATAAGCAAAGAATTAATAACAAGCTGGTTAATTTTCCTTTCCCTGCCTCTAAATCTTGCATGTCAGTTTTCCCAGGCAGTGTTTTACACAGAGATTGCAGTGGTTCAGCTTTCCAAGCCAATTATTAATATTTTAGGTGTCTCCCCTTCCAGAAAGTTGCCTGACAGGTGAAGACTGTTGAGTTACATTTGGTGTTTTCCTTGAGACCTATGAGAGGACAGAAGTGCCAAATAGGCATCTAACACCACAGATAAGGACGCACCAATACTTAGAGTGTTTGTGTCATGAGAGGTGGAAAAAGGAAGGTTTTCTAGAGGGAAGTGGAACCAGTGATTTATGCCAATAAAATATAATTTCAGACTTTTTGAAGTCCATTGTTAAAATCAGTTTTCATAAATGTTTAAGTACTTGCCCAAATTGTTGTTGCTGATTCCTTAAAAACTGCCAGACAAGAGAGACTCCTGGTTCCTTTGTGACGCTGATTCGTTAATGTTGCTTTCACAGGCAAAATACCTGGTGATCCCTTAGAAAATGCACAAGAGGTGCTGACAGAGGCCATGTTTTTTGTAAGCAAATGCAGCATGTAGTTCATTCATGCTCTGCCTGCCAGCAGAAACCATGGTTTCTGTGCACGTGTTTGCACATGGGAACTGTAGGTTTGTGCACCCCACAACTGCCTGCTGTTTCTCAACAACTGCAAGTATCTCTGCCTTGCCCTTGTTCCTGGGACAGATCTGAGGTCACACTGCTGGAATAATCCCCTTAGCTTATCTTTCTGAGTATATCATGCCCTGTTTGAAAATTCCTCCCACTTACTTCTTCTTACAATCAGATCAGTATAAATGCCTCATTCTTGCTTCAAATGGCCATCAGAATTTTAGACTGCTTATCCCGCTGACATGGTCTGCAGTCTTATTTGCCTTGCCATCTCTGCTCCTGTAGCCTGCTTGTCTTGACACCTTATTAAGTTCTTCGCCCCTGCTTTCTGTGCTTCTTCTCAATTGCTTTCTTGCAGAGGATGTGTTTTTGCATCTGCTCTTTTCCACTAATGACCTTTTAAAAACATGCTGTTGCATAGGTACCCAGGAGTAGTGTCTTTATAGATAATTAAAAAGCACTTCAGTAACTGACTGAAACAGTTGCTGAATTTCCCAGCACTGTACCTTAGCTTCCTCTCTGTCTCTTCAATGTAAGATGTGAGAGGTAAGAACCTCTAATTGGGGATATTGCTGGTTTTAAACATAGGATAAAATGGAAATAATAATTTCTTAGTTTGCATGTGCAAATGTAGGTATTGGTACGAAAAACCACATGTGACTTTTTGCAGGTGTTCCCTTTGCCAGGGTTCTGGGCTTCTTGCCAAAGCATTTTCTCTCAACCTCACTGTTAACCAGTCCCTTGTGTTTTGCATCAGCCTCTGTCTAAATAGGCTTAGCCCTCCAGTTAATAGATATCTTTTTCTCAAGCCCTGCCCATTGCACCTGCTTTTGAAAATGTGCCCTGGAGAACCCAGTGATTCATCTGTTGTGTGCTGTTGTTGTTTGATTAAATCATTGCTTAGTTTCAGGTGGCTGCATTTGTGTGCTGGAACACTTGATCCTCCTGTTTACTGCTTTTGTACATCGTGGAAGTGTTTGTAAAGCTTGAGGGGAAGTTCAGAATGAGAGGTATAATATCAGTGTTTGGGATAACAAATGGTATAGGCCATACACTCTCTTCATTCAATGCTTTTTCTGTTTCCACACCAGTGAGCACGATGGATGTAATGTAGTCACAGCATGTTTCCAGAAATCCTGAGATCAGTAATGTAAAATAGGTCTTTGGAATTTTAATAATGGGGAAAATGTCAGTATGCAAAGTTGGTGCAGCCTAGTTCCTCCCTTCCCCCAGCTTCACTCCCTTAGGCCAGCCTATGTAGTTTCTGACCTTGCAGACACAGTATATGGCAGGGAGAGAAAACCCTTAAGCACCTTATACTGATTCCTCTCCTGTATCAGTAAGATTGACCACCCTAAAAAGTAAATATATACAGACACGCTTTCAGATCACACTTCAGGATCAGCTTCTGTCTCCTGACGGCATTTGGGAAACTTGGGGACCTTCAACACTGAAATGACTTTTGACATTTTGTAAGAGGGACTGTGGCAACCAAAAATCACTGGGTTCCTTCCAGGCCACTGTTTTCCCCAGCCGCATTCAGGGATGGGTTATGTGTCACTGGCAAGGCTTCAGTTATAACTGTTTGAAGGCTGATGGGCAACAAAGTGTTGAAGAGAACATGATTCTGACCCACCCTCCTTATGGAAATGACCTTATTTATTTAGCTCTTTAAGTGATTGTGGTATCTTCCTCATAAAATATATTTGTACACTGTCAAGTATATGTCTGGGGTTTCGGAGATCAGCTGTCCTGATTGGGTATTACAGATCACAGTTATAGGCTAATGCTGGGAATGGGAAATTATTTACAGGAAAGAGATAGTTAACTTCTCCATGTGAGTACAAATATATCCATATTGGCAGTTTAGAGGTCATTAACTTTCTTGAGCATTAAACATAGACAAACCTTTTATTTTGTGGTCTCTTAATGTGGCTGGATATGGAAAGCAGTTTGAGATATTCATCTTATGAAAGCAGTCTGATCAGGAGCCCTTGTGATTGCTTCCGTGGCCTGGTTCACTCCAGGTTAGAGATCTGCCTCTCTAGTTCAGGCTACCAGCTAATAATGAATTACCAGCTTCCTTAAGTGAAATTAAAGGAGTAGTTATTATTCAGAGGTATACTGAACCTACAGAATAAGAAATATTCTCAGTAACATATCATGGTCAAATTGGGTCCAGTCTAAGACAATCCTTACTCATTTGCCTGTTAAGGCACATTGTTGTTTGGAGGGTTTTTTTTCCATTTGGTTACCAGAAATGAAGATTTTTCTCTCTCATTTTGCATCAAAAATCTCTTTTGCTCAACAATAAGAACAACAACAACAACAAATCACAATTTCTGTGGTTTTTTTTCATAGACTAACGTTGGAACTTATATAAGAGGACCTATCTTTTGCTATGGAGAGCAAAAAATAATATAAGCCAGAGCCTGGAGACAACTGGACCTAATTAATGAGTGAAAGATTGTTTCTTCACAACTAAAGATGCTAAATCATCTGTGTGTGAATTTCTGTCTCCTTCTAGGCTTTACAAAAATTCTTGTTCTGAGGCAAATGACATTGCCAGAGAAGTAGGGTCTCCCTTCAGCAATTATTTAGTCTTACTCTAAGAGAGGACAAATTGGGTAATCAACATTAGGACAAACTTCAGATCTTATGAGCCTATGTTCCTCTCCTTACTCCCATTTTTAAAATCACAGCAATTCTTTGTCTTTAAATCCAGAGCACTGTTCAAAGAGCTTCATTTTAGTTTTTGAACAGTTTGTGGCTTTGTGGCTGCCCTTCCTGTTTGAAGACACTAATGATGAAAACGAAAAGGTGTTTTCTTTAAATGTTGCAGTAAGTGCTATTCTTTTTCTTCCTTGGATCTCATGTTACTTTATGTGGAACCTTTTTAGCTTTCTTTGTGACTGTGGTTACACAGAGAAGTAATATAATGACTAAACAGTCTATCTGTTCTCGTTTCAGAGCTAGAAGTTGGCCAATTTACCTAACTTTTTGGTTTTCAACATAGATTCCCACTGCTTATGCCTTATATACAACCTTAACTCCTTTCTGGGATGATACCCCTTGATGCAAGTGATGGAGGGAAGGATTAGGAGATAGCAACAATCCGGAGATTTTGTTTAACTGATCATGTAAGCAAATAGATTTTTGCCATTGATCACATGTGCAAATAGCTAGTCTTGAAATGACCTGTGCAGCAGTGTGTAACCCCAAAATAATTATGGATTCCTGGAAAAGTGTTCTCACTGACACTCCCTGGCCAAGTTAGGTTTTATGTTCTTCAACAGGTAAAGATTGCTGCAGGTGTGCATTGTTTCTGTGTGGGTTTATATATGTTGACTGAACTCAAGCTTCTTTAAATGCACATGTCTAAATGATAAGTGAGTGTAGATAAGGAAAGTTGGAAGCTGGTAAAATAAGATACTGTCAGCTGAGGGCAAATGCAAAAGCAGTTGTTTCTGCCCTCCTCAGCAGACTTCCTCAGAAATAAAGCAGAGGAAAGGATTCTGCAGAATGAGCTGTTCTCCATGTGCCAAACCTCTAAATCAGAAATCCCCAAAAGGAGTTAAAAACAAATTACACACTAACACGAAGATTTTTTGAGTTACATAAAATGGGAAAGCATGATGATGAAACCAAAACAACAAATAAATACTTTATTTTGTATACATTTTAATTGCCTTGTCAAAGAGAAAATATATCCCTCTAAAAGTCAGCTGAGTTTATCAGCTTTGCAAAATGATGAATGAACGCCTTGTTCTTTATTATTGCTTAAGTCATTCCTGTTTATGCCAGTATTTCAAGGATTATGTTTTGATTGTTCTGAAGAGGTGAAAACACTTTCTTGCTGATGAATAAACACTGCCAACTTTAAAATATTTGTATGCAAAATGTCTTCAAAGCCATTATGAAATGCTTTCCAAAAGCACTAAGAAGCTGTTTCCCAAAAAGACAGTTTTTCTCTACATTTTCTTTCATGCTAAACAGTCCAAATGAAAAGCCTTTCAGAGTTAACTAGTTAAAGCAATACCAGTGTTTTAGTGTAATGAATAACTTTTTATAGAAGACAATTGCACACAGTTCAATATGCTAGTATTTCTATTTCTGTGCCCCACCAATGCCGGGATTCTAGGGTAGAATTTCTTTCTTTGAGAAAGCTGAAGCCATCAAAACCCTGATTAACCTCTGATATTCACGTGGTGCTCTTGATCTTGAGGGCCAAAGCAGTAACAAAGAGTTAATGGCAGCCATATGCTCAGGGTATTGTGGGTACTGTTGACCCAAATGTGAACTCCGCAAGCAAGTGCTGCTAACTCCTGTTTGTTTCAGGTTTGGTGTGGAGATTACTGATGAAGAGTTCGAGCTGCTACTTGACAGAATCCCCCTTGATGAAGATGGAAATGTCAGATACCCCCAGTTCATGCTCAGGTTTCATTCCTGGTATGCAGCATATGCATTTTATTTCTCATTTGTGAGTAGAATTATTTTTAATCTAAAAAGCTCACAGACTGAATCTCATTTCTTAACTGTGCTCCTTTATGACATACTTCTTGCACAGAGTGTGCTGATTATGTTTAAAATTAGCTGATGTCGTGGGTGTGTGCTGTGTGTAATTTAGTTGCTCTTTACATGCTATTTACATATTTTAGAAGAAAGACTTTAAAGTTATATAACAAACCTTTGTGCTTTCTGAAGGCTGGGAAGTATGGTGGACCTCTAAATAAAAGCTGATTATTTCCAGAAAATGGTAATAGATGTACTCAGTATATCTTTAACAACTTGAAGCCTTTACAGACCCTATATACAGTCTGAAGTACTTCTGAAATGGTGATATTGGTTAATAGAAGCTCTATGCACCCTCCGAGGCTTAGATGTGAATTAGTCTAATTAAAAGAAAAAAGCACTGGACTAGGTAAAGATATTCTATTATTTTCCAAAAATTAAAAGTCAGTCCCCAAAACTGTCATGCCAGTAACAGGGCAGAAGCCAGTGTCATTTCTGAGATTAATGAAAGACTTGTGTCTGTGAGTCGAGAAAGCCACTCTACCCATGAAATCCAGAGAAGCAAATTCCAGCACTTTCCCACACGTTTGTATGTGCGCATAAGAGTTAGACTGCTCAGTTACGTATTTTGAGTTCTTTAGCAGGTAAGGAGATATCTAGTTTGCATACAAGAAGGGAGGTACAATTCTGAGTTCATTGTACAGAAACCACATGGGGTACCTTCCTGAACTTCAGGTAGCAAACCAAGTAAGTACTGCAGACCTGGTGAGATTGCGTCTTCCTTCCCATTCCATTCAATCATTTTTCACTCTTTATTTTCCTCTGTCTTTGTCTTGCTACTTCAGGAAGCTCTGGGGCTGAGTTCATCTGTCCATGCATTTGCACACATGGCAGTTGGGTATGACACTGGATTATTGATATATAGGTGACCTTCTAAATGGTATCTCCAAGGCAATCTCCAAATGTGTCCCAAATAACCTTTGAATGCATTTGGGTGGGCTCTTGTTCCTCACCTGCTTTTCTGCCAAGGCCTTCACTCCATTTCTTTCCTTTAAAGCCCTCTGACTGGGTTGCAGTTAATATGGATTCATTTGTTCATGAATTTCTGTGGCATGCCTTAGCTCCAGGAGTATTCTCTGATTGTCCTATGGTAAGGGTGTGAAGAAGAGAGACAGAGTATAAAGGCCATCTAGCAAAGCTCACCAACCTTTGAGAAACGAAAAGAATAAAAAATAAAACACACAGAGATGCACAACGCTGGATCCTACCTCTTTCCTCTTGCTGTGCACTCAGCTGTGCTCTGTCTTAATTGCAGGAGAAAGAGATTAATCTGTTAGATTAGAAACACAAAATAAGGGAGGAGGGGGTTCTAGAAACTAAAGTTATGGCCTGGCTTTTGTCACAATAGAACGACTAGAACCTGATCATTCAGTGGTGAAATGTTTTCTCTGCAGCCTTTTTTTGGCTGAAGTCAACCTTCAGAATTCACTAAATCTTGCCATTTCAAAGACTATTATGAAGCTTACACCTGTTGTATGGAAGTAATTAATGTTTATACAGGAATCTTTTGACCTTCAGAGGCATAATTCTATACTTGAATGTATAGAATTGATCCAAACAAATAATTTCACTGCACTATATATATAAACTATTTTTTCCCAGGCTGAGTGGGAGAGAGTCCATAGGCTTCACAGCATAGCTTCGGTAACAGCCCTTTATTTGCCTTGAGAACCAGTGGCCAGATGCTTCTCTCGGATTACTTGTATGTTAATATGGGATAATTTTGTTTACTCTAGTGCAAAACTAGAGTGTAACTGGGAACGCAATATAGGACTGAGATACAAATTTCACTTTCATCAGCCACTCCCCCATCTTTCCTCCCATAAAACCAAATCTTGCTTGCAGGCATTGTCCCAGATTCCCAGCTGTATGTAATGGGTTGGCCCCAACCAGCAGCCAAACTCACCCAACCACTCACTCAGTGGGATGCCAGGAGAAAGTAGGAGGAATAGGAAAGAGAAAGCCCATGGGTTGAACTAAACACAGGGAGATCACTCACCAGTTTCAATTGTGGGTGAAACAAGCTTGGCTTGGGGAAATTTAATGTAATTTATTGCCAATTTATATATATATATATATATATGTAT
>VZRQ01010305.1:529007-534007 GCA_013397975.1 Machaerirhynchus nigripectus
CTGTTTTGGAAGGCAGCAGGGTAGGATTGTGTCTGCAGTAGCTGAGTTGATTTATGTCCTTAAGCTCTGTTGCCTAATGGGCTTAGAGAACCTGACCAGAGACAGCCACCATGCAGTCCTGCAGAGTTATCCTTGTGAGTGTGCCTGCCTATACATGGAGAGAGGGCTCCTTTTCAATTGAGTTTTGGCATCTGGTTTGCCTGGGGAGAAATCAAGAAACCTCCACTGGGGTAAGTTAAGGCCACATCTAAGTCACAGAATTTGCATGAGTTTCAGCATGCCCTGGAGTCACAGCTCCAGCTTCTCCATATCAAGGATGGTCTGGCAAATGTTGTGGTTCCTTTCTGGTCTTCGTGCTGACAGCACAGTGTGCAGGAAGGAGATGCATTGATAGACATATTGACGTATGATGTAACCTCAGTACACAGCCAGGCCAGGAGTCTGGACCTGCTCCTAGGTGTCTCAGTTTAGACATAATTTCAGAGTGTTTGTAACTTTCCTGAACCTTTCTCACCCATTTTCTCTTAGGAAAGGAAAAATCTTGCTTCTTCATTTTTTTTCATACCTGTTTGTCTTTAAATAATGTCTACAGAAATGGAAGTTAAAAGAAGCATTTAGGAAAATCTATGATCTGTTATTATAACGGCAGTGAGAGGTTACTGAATTGCCAATTCAATTACTGAATTGGCATTTTAATTGGGACTTCACTGAGCTACAATTTAAATGTATTCTATGTCTTCAAATATGATACTACTTTGTTTGGAAAGGAGTATTTTAGAATGTCTAAACCAGGCTGAAAATGGCTCTGCATTGGCCTGTGATGGTTTCCCCTTTTCCACAGTCATCTGTCTCCTTCATCCCTTATGCATTATCCAGCCAGGTAGGACTGAGACAGATCATAAAAGTACAGGAGACTCAGCATCATGTGTTCATTTCCAGTACCATAGATACTAACCAGAGGACAACAGTGTCCTGATTTCAGCTGGGATGGAGTTAATTTGTTTCCTAGTAGCTGGTGCAGTGCTGTGCTTTGCACTCAGTATGAGAATGATGTTGATAACACACTGGTGTTTGGTCGTTGCTAAGCAGTGCTTACCCCAAGTCAAGGACTTTTCAGTGTCCCAGGCCCGGCCGGTGAGGAAGTACACAAGAAGTTGTGAGGGAGCATGGGCAGGACAGCTGACCTGAACTGGCCAGAGGGATATTCCATACCATGCAATGTCATGCTCAGGACATAAACTGGGGAGAAGTTGGCTGGGAGCTTCTGATGGCTGGTCAGGGACAGGCTGGGCATTGGTCAGCAGGTGGGGTTTATGCCTCTCCCTCTCTTTTTGTTGTCTCCCTTTTCACTGCAATTATAGTGTTATTGTTGTTAGATTTGTTTTATTTTATTTCAGTCATTAAACCTTTCTTAACTCATAGATTTTACTCTTTTTTGGTTTATGCCTCTCCCTCTCTTTTTGTTGTCTCCCTTTTCACTGCAATTATAGTGTTATTGTTGTTAGATTTGTTTTATTTTATTTCAGTCATTAAACCTTTCTTAACTCATAGATTTTACTCTTTTTTTCTGATTTTCCTCCCCCTCCTGCTGTGGTGTGTGTGGGTGTGTGACCGAGTAGCTGCATGGTACTTATTTGCTGGCTCGGCTTAAACCAGGATACGTTGACTGGAAGCAGGAGACAATTTGTGAGCCTGAAGGAATATAACCAGTAAGGATAACGTGAGAATTTTTGTCCACCATCAAAGATAAACCATGCAGAGATTTAATGTAGCAGGAATGGTAAAATCTAGTTTGTTACTCTATAATGGCATTTCATATTAACAAGGATGGTAAGTGGATTAACAAAGAAAAACATTATTAAGAATCTGCCACAGGCATATTAGCCATAACTGAGACAACGTTTCTAAGAGAAGGTAGTATTCTGTACATTATTTTTGAAACAATAGAACAGATGTATGTGCTCAAAGCCATTCTGTTATCTCCAGTTTTATCAGCTGACCTAATGAGAGATGTCCACAGACCATATCATGGTTACTCTCATGCTGTAATATGTGTGCATCTGATACTAATCATGGTTACTTTAGACTTTAATTAGCCATGTTATTGTGGCATTTATTGCTCATAGACTCTGAAAGGAGGAAGCTACCCAGAAAGGGTAGCACATCAGTTCCTCAGTAGCTTGGCTCCTACTGCACAATCTACAAATTGCTGGCTATTGTGGTAGCAGGCTGTTTGCATACACTAAATAGAAAGGAGATGTTATGGCAGAATTAAGGCACTGGTTACAATGTTTCTGCCTGCAACCTCTTTCCCCTCACAGTATATTCATAGAAGGAAAAGTTTAGACCAGTTCAGTTTTCTTGATTTGTTTTTAATGATGATACTTTTGATCCCTTGCCTCTTACAGTGGAACTTTTTTGTTGCTCTTGCCTTGTGAGTGGCACAACTGGAACTGACTCCTTCAGTATTTGAAAGAATACTATGCTGTGCTCATTCCTTGTACAGTACATGTAGGAATAAGTTATACATGCTAATTATGTAGGACAGGGTTTGAGAAGTGTTCAATATATACCCTAATGTCAGTGAAATCTGTGGTTAAACCCTCTCCCAAACTTCATCTTTTCAGACTGAGCACTACATAAGGAATGTTTTTGAAAATTCTAAGTAACTTGCCTTGGCAAATTTATTTATTGCTATTCTATAAGAAGAGGAAATTGGAGTGCTAAAATACTGTGTGAGCTATTGTCCCAGCTGACAGCTTCATTAGGCATCACTGACACCAAGTCACTTCGGTGAAAAGTGACAGCCATATGACTCTGCAGAACAGTTTTTTTTGCCTTGCACACAACCTTTTTACAAGCTGTATGTTTTTGATTATGCTGATTGGGAAGTATAGTGTCACCTACAGACAAGTGAGCTGGGCATGTTTCAAACCTACAAAGGTGTAATAGTCTGTACTGCAGAGCAAATACATGTTAGCTACGCCCATTTGGTTTGCTTTAGTTTTTATCATTTACAGAGTTACACTGATAGCTACAACCTGGGCTTGATTTCAGAAACAGTTTGTGACAACAGACAGGAGTGACTAGGATGATGAATGTCACCTTTCAGTGCTGCATCTGATAAGAAGCTAAGACAAGAGGTCAGCTACAAGTTAAAACATCTTTCCAAACCCCTATGTGCCCTTCACCTCCCATCCTTTAAAATTAACCTTCTTTTCCCTCTTGTCTCCTCAAATCCAAATTGTATGTAGGAGGTGAGTGCCTCCCATCCTTTAAAATTAACCTTCTTTTCCCTCTTGTCTCCTCAAATCCAAATTGTATGTAGGAGGTGAGTGTTCTGATCTTCTGATTGCCAGTCATTCTCTCACACACAGATTTTTCATTCCTGACCAGCTGTCAGACATAGGCTCCTAACACAGTACCCAGTGGGTTGCTATGCCCTCCTGCACTCCTTGCTGGTTCTGTAGGTCAGCCAGCCTCAATACAGTCTCATTTTGTTTCTTAATGTTTTAGCTTTAGGTCCCTTTATTCATGATAATTGGCTGCCAACAGGCTTGGAAAATAAATACTATAGTCACAATGTTAAATTGGAAACAAAAGTTGGAGAAGGAATAGGAATATTTAAAGAACGACCTTTCAGATGTTATTTGAATCCTGTGAAGCTTCGATAGAGCAGAAAAGGTCTGGCAGAAAGCCAGATAGCAAGGAGGCTCTCCTACTCACAGGAGAGATTAGCTAGAAGGAATAGGAGAGAAAAATGACAGGTGATGCAAAGAACAGAGAGGTAGGTAGAAAGACTAGGTCAGAGCAATGCTGTGTTACTGTCCAAGAAGAGTTTTTATTAGAACCTTAAAGCTGAGACATTTGGACGTGACCCTGATACACCTGCAGGTCTTTATTGCCATCAGTTTGAACAGCAGCTCACTCACCAGTTAGTAGTTCAGGCATGCCTTATCCAGGTCCATCCCTAAACGGCACAAAGTTTTCTTCAGTGTGAGAACTACAGTCAACCAGCTTCTGCTTGCCTTGGCTGTATTTGTCAGGAGATGGAGGTATGTCCCTTAGGGATGGTTCTAGATATACTGCATGGGGTCTGATGGCCAATTTCCTACACATGACAGAAAGCTGTGAACATCCTGGTGGGATATCAGATCTTGCAGTCTTGCTACTCTCCAGTTAAATAATTGTACTACTGAACTGTAGAGGGAAGAGCAGCCATAGTGATCTGAGATGCTCTGTCAGTGAAGGACTGCAGGACAGGAGACCATAAATAATAAGATTCACCAGTGTATGCCAGTGTCTTCTATTTTCTTTTTGTGTTTTTTCCCATCTCTGACTCATCACGTCCATCTGAAGTTTATCTTTGCTTTTCCTATATTAGCTTTTCTGCTGCTTACTTTTACCAACTTTTATTTCCTTATTTTCTATCCCTGTGGTCTTTCTTATCTGTAAATGGCATTTTCCTCCACTTTTTCATTTGCCCGTATCCAGGCTCTCTTCTAGTAAATGATACATGATCCAACTTTTCCCACTCTGCACTTCTTTCTCCATCATCAGATTTTAGTTTGTATCATGGTGTCTGTCACACCATTTCTCTCAGGGATCTCATGCCTCTTGACGTCTCTCCTGAAGACTGTCTCTGCTTCCTCTCTGGAATACATGCCACTTTTCCGCTCTTTTCCCTGTTTCTGCTTCTCTTCCCTCACTGTTTTTTTCTCTGCCTTAAATGCATCTCTCTCCACCATTGATACAGGCAGCTCTTCTGCCCTGGAATTCATTCTGGTGTTGTTCTATCTCCATTTCCAAACAATACTGTTAAAGGTAAGGTGGGTATCGAATTCTCCCCTTCTCTTACCTGCTGACTCTCCTCTGAAGACCACAGGTGTAGAGAAAGGCAGGACTGGGTATCTTTGGTTGTACATTTTCCTGTGTGCCTCAGCTTCCTCAAGCAGACTCAGTTGCAAGTGTTTTTTCAGTAGAGGACAATAAGTTGGCAG